>CM077579.1:15098856-15621183 GCA_039657325.1 Stephania cephalantha
CTATTTCATTTACTATTTGAATGTGTTTACAGTAGCATAGATTATAAAGTTATATATAGTACTATGTAATAAATAAAGTGATTCATTTGTGTAGCTTATGCGTTTAATTGAGGATGAGTAAGATTCAAGTGTCTTGTCGATATGAAACTTAAGAGAGTGTTTTTAAATTTTTGAAGAAAATATGAAATGTGTATATTAGCGGTATAATTTCATGATTAGAAACCTAGAGTTAAGGAAGACCATGGAACTTGAAACAAAAGCAAGGAGACTACTAGAACACTTCTTGTGAAAATAGTTAGATCTCTAAGGAGTTGGTATAATAAGTGTGAATCTTAATTGATAATAAAAAAGCAAACAAAGACTTAGTGCTAAGACGGGAAGAACAGGGCATGTTTAATGAAAAAGTCAGAAAGCAATTTGCTTGACAGAGTGAGGCTGAGAAGTGCTATCAAAAGTTCATAAAAAGAAAAATGGAGAGTCCCTACAAGTTCAACAGAAAAGGAACAAAAGAAACTTGATTTAAGTTAGAAAATGCGAGGAAAACAAATCCATAGGAAAAGAAAGCTACGCACCGCACAATTAGAAAATATAAGGAGAAGAAGAAAAGAAAAAAGTGAGATAAAAAAATAAAAATAAAGGCAATAGTTAGAATAAAACTCTTCAAATAAAGATCAACTCTAGTTTTAGTAGCTTAATTTAGTTAAATTTTCATTCCAACTATTTCTGTCCTATAGACTCTTGAAGTGCTAAGAAGTCTACCAAAAATTAGTTTGATTTATGCTTATTTGTGAATTTCTTAGCTTAATGAGAAATTATGAGATTGTACACTTGCTACTTGAGTGTCGAGGTGAAACAAACTAGTGAGAATTGACGGTTTAAGTTGTGATCTACTTTTAAGTTTTCCAAAAACAGTTGTATGTAGTTGTTAATGCTACATGTTTTGAAAAATATAAGTTTTTGCAAAGGAAAAGCTCTTAAGTGGATTACTAAATTCGTGAACTTATTTTAATTAAAAGACACTTCATGAAAGATGCAAAACAGATGAACCAGGAGTGACAAGAGTAGATGGAATACTTAGTAAAATACACTTTATATAGCATAAGTTTAGTAGTATTAAGTATAAATATCCCGAAATGAGCTCTAATTAATGACATTTATGTATTTCTGTGTATACATGGCATAAAGGAGATAAACGGGGAATTACGATGAAATGGAGCTAAAATACACGATAGAGAGGTGTTGACGTCGCGGCAAAGATGGTCGGCATACTGGGGAGACGGGCGGCACAACGCGGGAGACCAAAGCAAAAAGAAAAAATGGACAGGATGTTCTACTTAAGTGGCAGGCCATGGAGGATATGGGACGACATCGTGTGAGCCCACATATGGCGTTGAGTCTACTATGTTAGAAAAAACACACAAAGTGGCCGGCTCGTCACGATGCCTGTGGATTTGTATATACAAATGGCTAATTACTTTATAAATGACGTCATTTTATCAAAAGAAAATAGAAAGTTAGAGTTCCCATTTCATGTGAAATTAATTAGTAAAGCCATTAATTGTAGCCAAACGTGTCTTAGGAGTATAAATAGTTATTAGAGCGTGCACTCACCAATTACCATATAATACCTGCCCATTAAAGTATTATTTAGCAAAGGTTTACTTTTATTCTCAAGTATCGAGAAGATTTATAGGAAGAAAAGACATTAAAGACCATGTGCAGTGATTCTGGGTATTGTTTCTTTTTATTACTCTACTTTAAAGTTGGTCCATCTAATCTCTTATTTCACGAAAAAACACTATGCGTATGTTTGTTTCACGAAAATGTGAGTAGTTCATTAATCTTAGTGATCAATGGATCCTATGATATGAATGACATGCCAGGTAAACATGAATAGATTGTAAAAGCAAAAGTGCAATGGTTAGAATCTGTAATGACTCGATATACTGCTACAAACATATTGATCACATATTTGTTGATATTTGGCTCAGGTAAGCTATCATGACCATCAGCTTTAATGCTGGATACGTGATCATATTAAACGTTAAATATGAACACAAGAGATAAACAGTTGCATGATTAGGGATGCAACGGATAGTAACACATCATTGGTTATGAATCAAGATTTGGAACTTTAAATCAATGTGGATTTACAAATATTCACACCGATGGCTTGCAGAACTTGGGTTAAAGCAGTTGTTAGACAGAATAGGTTTAATTATAAAAACCAAATGGAAAAGGACTTCCTTAAAATGATAAAGTAATTTTGAATAGGTAATGACCGAGTGCACATGATCTTTCCCTATAGTATCATATATGTAATCAACGTAAAATGCTCAAACTACTACTACTACAATCGAGCCATTATACTTGCTAATAACTGATCTAAACTCATCCACTAATATTGGGCAAATTTGAATACCCAGTAACGCTGTATCAATCTATCCTCTAGATAAATCTGAACTTTCAAAATCCTCGCTTTAAGATAATTTTTTGCTAAAACATGTGCTCCCTGAAGGATAGCTTTCTAAAAACAGATCTCAAGTAGAGGAACTGTCATTCAGTAAGGAATGCACCTATGTAGGCTCGTAATGTATGACAAGTCTCTTTTCCTCTCTATAGACTCACTTCATACCTCTTCTCAACATAAAATGCATAGGCATGCCTAATCCGACGCTTCTGATCTGATCAACCTTTGTTGTACTAGTTGTTGGCATTCTTCAAATAGGCTTTAGATTAGATTGCTTACATTCCTAGGCAGTTTCTTTGGTATTGATATTTTCATTCTTTTTAAGAGGGAGCCTGATAAAAAATTTTGGGTTTTTCCACAATAAGTGTGGATGTTCAAAGGTGGCATAAGATTCTACACCATATGATCAAGGATAATAGTGGAAAATAGCATCTTATGATATGTCTGGATAAAAAATAAGATATTTATATTTTATTATTAGTTAATGACTTTATTTAAAATTAATACGTACAATTTTTCATATAAATAGGGCTATGTGCTAAATTCAAAAAGAGATAGTCTAGAAAAAGATATGTGTACCTAAACAATAAGAAATTTTAAAACTATTATGTTTTTCTAGTTTTTTTCGGTGCTTCATCAAACGAAATATCGATTTTCCATAACAAAGTGTATACGAGAGGAAAAAAGTTCTTTTTCGACGTTTTTTCTCTTTCATAAAACGCATATAAGATTCTAAATGACCATCTATATTATTTTCAAATAAACCAGTTAATAAAACACATCTTATTTGTTAAAGTAGCTTATAATCTTGCTTTCATGCAGCTTAAAAGCTAGATTGTGCTTGTCGAAAAAAATCTAAAACTTTTTGGTCTTAACTAGGCGAGTTAGACTATGCAACCTTATTTGCATGGTTGCAGGTAATCTCCTACAATGCAGAATCTGTATTCTTAAAGTCATGGGATATCCAACACCATCAGTCTAAAGCCTGCATTTACATTATTTTTTATTTAGTCTTTATCAGATTGTGTAAGCGAAATTTTAATTTATTTCTCCCAACTCGCCAACTTTGAATTTTTGTAAATCGCAAACCTTCCCTAACTACTCTTCAAGCATTATTGTTGGTCCTTCCAGCCTCCTTAGAATGCCCAAAGTATTTTACTCCACGTGGTCCTAGCCTACTCCTCCCACTAAGTTGTATCAGAGGCAGGTCCCCATCATTAAGCCGTCAGAACGATATGAGTTTTAAGGGAGTCTGTTGTCGAACGAATTTGTCCTTAGATCTCTTGGATGGGTGAGGGTGTTGGGGGTACAAGCAAGGTCAATCTTATGAACATTTTTTCACATTACTATTTCTATGACAAAATTGAGGATTTTATTTTTTGCCATTAGCTGGCAATTAGCTTGTATGTTTACATTATAATATGATCCATGAAGGCTTAATGAAACATCATAAATGTCCCTGGAAGGTCATTGACACTGGAATTATAATGAATCGGCACTAATGCCAGTCTTGAATGATGGTTATGTAGTGACTATTTGTATAAGGATGTCAAACAAGACTCGTGAATACATGTTAGTGGGAACAAGGTAATGAAAATGGACCCACTAATTATAACACTCACACGGATTAAGTCATAAGTGTTATTCATGATATGTATATCACTTAGTCATCTCGAATTGAGATTACCAGAGACTTCAACATTAGGATCATGATGATGAACAACACAATCAAACGTTGTCTTTTACCTGGATGGCTGTGTATGTTATGATTGGTTACTTCCATGAATAATGTGTAGAGTTGTGTAATCGAGATGTAATTTGCTACTCTCTATATAGAGAGATATCACGTTGATCCCTCGATATGTTAGACTAAAATGGTCATAAGTCCTGAAGTGCACTGATATGATCAATGTCACTTGGATGTTTACTTTACCTAGAGATCGAGACGAAAACGATATCAACATTAAAGGTGACTTTTTCCAGGCCTTCAATTCTAACTCAAAGGATATTGTGGTAATAAAAAGGATATGATTTACATTATTGAGTCAGGCCGTATTTACTTTGACCATAATACAAATCGGGTAAGTCATATTCCCGCTGGGGAGACCAGCTTTTATGACTCGTGTACTAAAATGGTTTTCGTTCATCGCCATAACGCGCATGAACCTAATGACAAGCAAATAAAAAGTTGTTTTATGGGTTTTTAAATGACTCGAAGCACGAATTTTGCCACGATACAAATTCATAACATAAAAATACATATATCGTATCATATTAATACCACTTTAAATAGGGTAGAATAATAATTCTATCTACCCGCTTTTATACAAGAGCTTGTATAAATAGGCGCGTTAAGTGAATCTACAATACTTATGAGAAATTCTATGTTGGAATCTAATTTTTATTTTTAGAAATGAGTTAGATTTCGCAATCATTCTGAGGCTATAGTTGAAATAAAAAATTGCTTTTGTGTTTTCTTTTCGCTTTTATAGCACTTTAATCTCCACTTACTATCCGTATTTGTATTTTTAACAGAGGATGTTCGTCTCATAAAAAGTAAATACGTCTTAAACATCGTAAATAATACGTTGTAAGCAAATTAATTCGATTGAGATACATTTTACTTTTTATTAATTAGTTCTAATTAAATTCAGATTAAACCTATTAGCATTTTCGAAAAATAAATTTAAAGTTTTCACATTTTCCAGAACACTTAAAATCCAACAAGGTATCAGAGCCTTCAGTCATTGTTTCCATCGGACGCAGAGTGCTTTCGTTTTCTTAAAGCTTATATTTAAGATATATCGATGAAAACATGTCATATCAGGAGCAGGTATAAGGCAATATAAATGATTTTTTGATGATTATTTGTATGTTCTTTAACGATGTATCAAATGCATATATCCAAGCATTTGTGGTGCAAATAGGTCATATTACCATGTGCTAATGTTCATTTGATTAACATATTTCATTTTTTGTTATTGAATTTTACGCTCTATGATTCATGCTACCGCATTATGTAGAATCTTTACTTTTTGTAAGAGTTGAATCCATGTGATGAAATCTCTATTTTTCAGATGTTATACATGTTTAGATGAAATTATTTTTGAATTCTTTAAAATATGTATTCCGAAGATAAATTCGAAACTAATACAAATATTTTCAGTTTGATAAGAATCGTGATTCATGATTCAACTCCATATTTTTTATTGATATGGATAAAAGAATCCCAAATTTATTTTTGCATGTCAGTATCTACAGTATTTATCTGTTAATATTTATTCCTGCTTTTTCATATTCCTATTCGATACGATATAAACATCTTTAACCGATGATACTTTGCAATTCTTATAAGATAGAAGAGATATACAACAAATTCTAAATCGACAAGAATCCTATCGGATAGGGTTTAAATTGAAATTCCAGATAAAGTTACTACTTAAAAAAGATCTTAAATTCTAAATCGATTAGGATAAGAGATATTTGAAGTTGTAGGTAGGTCCACCTTAATTAAAAACATTATAATTATATTCAACTAAAATAAGGGAGACTCTAGTCTTGAAAATGCTTTTACATCGCTAATCGGAATCCTAAGATTACCGTGAATTATATGTGGACTGCATCGATGCCCTGAATACTCACCTCCTAAATATCCACTACAGCAATCAACTGACTCGGGGTGTGGTTCTAATTCTTCATGCGAGTCACCATGACAATCTGTATAGAGTCAAAATTCTTCCCCGACTCACTTCTGTCCTTGGACATTCAAATATGAAAGGAAGTCCATATATACATGGCTAGCAATAATAATGAGAATGAATAATAGACATGAGAACTACTTCATATTTCCTTACTATTTACTTACCTCATACTATTCAAAAACCCTACTCGCAAGGCTTTGACACGTCTCCTTAATGTCCTGCAACACCACACACTAGTCAATTGCGCTCCTGTAATCACTTAAGGTCAATTTTAGGTGTATTAGAGTCTTTTTGAATTGCTTTTAAGCTCATATATACAATTTAACTTATTACTAGTTTTAGTTGTTTATTTCTCGAGTTAAGGCTTCCATAAATACCTAAACGGGCTTAAAATACCTCTAAAAGACTCACATAAAAGACTCAAGTCACGATCCTAATGTTATTACAGAGTAAACCCTACGAAGAAAACTGCAGTAGAAAACTCATTTCGGCATATCCAAATTCGATTTTTAAAATTCATTTTACATATAGACTTTTATGAAAACATATGGCTCTAAAAACTAAACAATGTCTCTCAAACGATATGTTAGAGATATCTGATTTAACACCAAACCTGCTAAAAAATGAAAGCACAGTAGTAAAAATTCTGATTCGAGAAATTTTGGTCACAAACTAATAGGTGGGAAGACTTGTATACTCAAAACAAAAATTCATGAAAATAGTCTTGATAGTTGGTTAACGCGTTAATTATACGCCCTTATTAATGCACCAATTGTAGTTAGTGCACTAATATGCTGACGTTAGTTTAATAATGGCAAAGCAGTGGACCGCATACTTGCTGTAGTGTGGGATTTTAGGTTTTTGGTCCAAAATCCTGTAAGGCCCCTCTACATCGCCTCTGTAAATTACCTTTTTATAAGTGACTCAAATCACACACCTTTACAAACAACATGTAAAAATAACATAACCCCACACATTATACATCTTAATTATATCATCATCAAATTTGATATCTAAACCCATTCATGAACATGAAAACGACTCTTGAATCCATAACTTGTAAAATTATTTAGGAAGTCAATTCAAAATTAAAACTTGGAGATTGAAATACTCCCTGCTAGACCTCAATCAATGGGATTGCAAACCACGTTTTGAATCAATTCATACATTCATTAATAGAGAAAAACCTAACACTGAAAGCATGAGAAGGCCTATGAATGTTTGCCTTAATTTCCATATCTAGATTCTTGATTTAACCCTAAATGCTTTCTGGTCTTGATTGCTCACTTTTGACATGCCACCATTTTCACCCTTTTGGCCGCCGATCTCTTTACAAGTCTTTGCCCTTTACACAAAGCGCTCTTCTTCCTCAAATGTTTTTGCTCCCGGAATGTTTTTTAGTATTCAAGAATGCTTATGTGCTCATTATATATTGGGCCCTCATCTTTGATCATATCCTTATATCATGAGATAGTGCTCATCTTTAGGCAAATCTAGGGCTTGCACTCACTCAATCGATGGAGTGTAGCACCCCCAACCCTATTAGGGCGATACTTGGCCCGAAACATTAATGGCTTCCCAGTAACTAAGCCTTACTCTAATCTAAAGCCTAAGAAATTTTCCCCATTCATAATAATAAACCTAAATCCATATATTTATATCGAAATAAAACAAATCAAAGTATACTCAAGAAAAATTTAAAACTTTTTCGATAAATAACAATACAGACGGTAAAGACAAAGGTTTACTAAAACTCAAAACCTTAATTATAAATCTCCCAACCCTATTTATATACATCAAAATATATCAAACAATGAATATATATACAAGAAGGCCAGATACATTGTAGAGAAGCTACAAGACACCTAAATCTTCTCGTTTCCTTAGTTGAAGCACAGGGTCGCCAACTAAAATATTAAATTCGGGTGAGTGCTCCATCCTGGCTTAGTAAGTGTTGATTTATGATAAGCCATCAACATTCCATATAATAATCAAGAACATTATGCAATAATAATTTGCAAACTTAAATGTTAATCAACAAGAATATGAAAAAAATATAAATCTATACATAACAGATGCAAAACAAATTATCATGGACTATTACACTGGATCCCTGCTTATTTATAAAACTAGGCTCGATTACCCATCGACGCGCTTAATTTGAATGCTAGACCAACATATTGGCCGATATGATGTTCAGCCAATCCATTAACCTAAATGGTTATATCCAAAAACCTTTAGCGTGTATGTAATCCACACAAATCATTGGAATTGAGCAGAGTTATATACAAAGTCACGAAGGGAACCAATCTCCTATGAACCCATTGAAAACCAGAGGCTTATAGTTTAGGTCATTATACACACCATTTTTCGTTTATCATCATAGTGTACATAGTCCCCCATTTCACTTCAACAAACTACAAATGAGTTATATATATGTTTCTAGTCAGCTAGTAAATATTGATAAATAAGCAAATCCGTGACTTACCTTGTAGTTACTGTCCTTTCTAAATTCCTAACTTTTCGATTCATCTCGCGCTTCCAGGTTCCTCAATCTATCACCAATCATTTGTAATCATTAGAGGGAGAGACACCTATAAGGTCAAATTCCCTAAGACCACTCAAATTTCTTAGTAAAACACAACACAGCTTGTTGCTTTCGTGGGTGGGAGCGAGCTCCCTTAGCTGGTGGGCGCTTCCACTCATCTGTGTTCTTCACAATGGATGACAGGGAACGCGCTCATCTCGATAGATGGAAATAAGCATTCCACCCCGCACTATCTCGACAGTGAGCAAGTATCAACCACTATTTCCCTACAAAATCACCAAAACAACTCTCTAACTCATACTCCAAAATTCCCTTCAAGGATAGAATTTCTACTAAGGTTACAAACCATTTCCAATCAATAATAACAATAATTTATAGAGATTTCATCATCACCATCTAATTAAATCTCAACTAACTAAAAAACAAATCTCATCAAAGTTGATGATATCTCGAATATGAAGTTGATTAAGCTCCTCAATCTTACTCCAATTCACTTTCCTAATCTTCCACCAAATCATCTCAAACCCTCAGTTGTTCCTTCCTCCAACTCTCTCGAAAGTTATTCAAACAGAGATAAGCAATCTATGAATTTTGCTTTATACATATGAGTGGTTTTTCTCGATGTATGCAGAGCCCGCTATCTTATTCTGGGCACCGATTCACAGATGACATGTTAAAGTGACACTCTCTAAAGTGACACATTTTGACACATCAAGCACTGCGCCTCATCTTGATGCTGATTAACCTATCCATACATTTTAAACCAAACTTTATAATCTTTATATATATATATATATATATATATATATTTATATATCAAATACGTATAAAATTATCTTCACGTGTATTTTCTCTCCACAACCTACACCGGACATGCCTAAAAGAGTGCTCGGGGCTTGCACATTCATTTCACTTAATTCCACTGCTGTGCACTTGTAAAAATTTTACCGATAACCTTACTGTTTCACTAGTTATTTTTTCCAATTATAGGTTCTAGACAACTCTCCTACAATCCTACAACCTATAAAATTCATTAACAATACAAACTTACCAATCACCATGCAATCACACGTACACGCTAATTGAGGTATGTCAACCCTAACCAATGGTAGCTTAATTTGGAAGCAATTATGATTTAGACAGTACTAATTACCACCAAAAGGTAACAGGTGGTTACAGGCTTAATCTTGATGTGCACTAGCTTTCTTCTTTGGTTCATATAAATACACACATCTTTACTTTAATCTAATGGTTTCTAGATTGAGTGAGGAAGTTTAAATGTAATACCGACTTAAATTCCACTTTAACTTTAAATGTATATACTAAAATATTCCCACAAACTAATATAAAGCCTAAGTCTCATATCACCTAATTTTAGCTTGGAAGCCAATCCACTAATCTTAGTTTATGCTAATAGATATAATATCAACTTAGGTATCTTATTTCCTTTTCTTAGATTTAGGCCATCAAGCCAATTAGTTCATTTAAATAAGGTTTCAAGTGTTTAAAACGAAAATAATAGAATTCAAATATGTAGATTCATTAGATGTATCATCTACCTATAACTCAGATATATACTAAGTATTTCTAAGAAAAGACTGCCTGCAGAATCTGGGATAGTAATTATACAAATTGGAATTTTTGCAGAGGTAGATGATACAAAACATCTTAGATAGTCAAATGTACCTCAGTGTCTGACTTTTCGTGATCGAGCTCATCACGTCACTGCCAAATTCCTAATTCAATGTTCTCAAAATGTCATGTGACAATTGATTAGAATTTAGCAATGTCTATACATCTACCTTGCCTCTAAGAATATCAACCAGTAGCCTCAACTCTCAAGCTTCCTTTTAAAACTTAAACCACTCCGTTTTAAAGAGGTGGAATTCTTCCATAGTACAGTTGTGTTTACAACAACCTTTATTTGTGCCTCTTCCTCAACTTCAAATTTGCGTTTTTCAGCATGTTTCTGTATTAGCCTTAAAGTCAGCAGAATTTGCAATTTTTATTTCCCTTATGTGTCAAAGCATCTTAAAAAGGTGGTAAACCTACATAATATCTCCATTTGTGATCTCGCTTATCTCGAGGCTCTCCTACCTTGATTCAAACTCTCTATTGTTTAGCAATTTCAGAGACCCAACCGGGTATACACTGCAAGCCCCATTAGTATCCCACCATTTCTCAAACGTGAATTCAGATTTAAGCACCTCGCCAAAGAGATTCATTTTCACATATCTTAAAACTACGATATATTGTTCCTTGGACATACCCAATAATCTTTATGCCCACTTCGAGTATAGTAATGTATCGGAGATATATAAAAGCGCCTCCAATTAGGGCTATATCGGATAACTTCAATATCACAGTAATTGCTGGTTCACGTTGCTTGACTAATACTTTTTGCTACCTAAAGTTTAAACCTGGCATTTATGTCTAACCAACATTCCAAGTTTTCCACCCAAAACGAAAATATTTGGTTACACAGCATTCCTTCACGCTTCTATTCCCTATCACCGCTAAAATATCCAAACTCCTCCATGGCCAATGCACGACAATTTATCTCAGGAGTATTTTGCCGCAGTTTCCAACCCAATGTTTTGACATTCCTTTTTAACCTTTAAAGTGATATGAGTCTTGAGTCGAGTCATCGACTGACTACCGTCAATAGTATCTATTGTCGACTTTACACACGTCTTTGTATTCGGAGTCCATAAGAGTCATGCATGACCCACATCCTCTTATCTCCCGACTATATGCCCCTTAAGTATAATATGAAGAGTCAAAACTAACATCACAATGCCTCTATCACCAATCGATCCTCCAGGGACACTTACCTCGCCACGTGATTAAAACCTTATGGTCCTTGAAAGTTAAGTAGGCTCGTGCTCCTTAAGCTCTATCCTAATCTTGGAGCTCCTTACGTTCTCCATGCCCCCAGCCCAGAAATCATCTCCAAACTTTTACGCTTTCTTCATGTAAGAAGGTTTTAGACTTCTTTTTCCCCAGGCCGTTCATTTTCTGCTTTTTTTGACTTCAAATATGCTTAAAATACTATATCGCCTCCGATTTTTGATTCATTCCTCGATCCTAAAAAGGTGGTAACGTTATTCTACTGACTTCGTGATTGAAAAAATAAACATGAAACTCTAGTAAGTTTATCTGCCATTTGCTCCAACATGATCTCTGGCTTTTGAATCAATGCATGTGAGTCCGCATCTTATTTCTCTCAGAATCTCCTGGAAATACACCTTGATAATCCCTCGTTTCCATAGAGTCCACTCAAAACCCTTTGCCTCATTGATCTTCTACCACTATCTCTCCCTACCGCAGATCTTTTACAGAAGGCAGTCTCTGCATAGAGAAATTATCTCAAACATCTATTTAAGATCTTTTCAAAAAAAGTCAATACTAGGACAATTATAATTATGTTTTTAATAGCACTTAATAGATAGAGGTTTTAATTAACCATCATGAATTAGACAATTTGAGCTTTTAATAGCACTTAATAGATAGAAGTTTTAATTAACTTATTAAATTAAACAATTAGGCTTTTCACAGTATTTCACTGATAGAGGCTAAAAAACCTCTATGGAAACTTCAGTCTCAACAACAAAACGAATGCCCAACACGGCCTTATCTTACCGCCAGATTGGGCTTCGCGTCGGTCTCACATCGTCCGTCATTGTCATCGTCGACACTCACTCGCAATCGCCATTGTCAAGGTGAGCCGAGCTCGGATTCACTCCATCTCCCTCTCTCTCGTAGCCTCCCACACTCAGACACTACGACCTCAGCCCTCCTCTCCCAACTCGCTGCCCTCACCTTTCATCGGCTCATCGACCGCAGCCTCTCGTGTGGACGAAGATCACGCCTAGGGCGACCGGATAACCCCGATCTCCACGTGGAGTCATCTCCATGTAATCCTAATATCCCACTGTCCGCGCTTTGTCTCCATGCTTTTGATTCAATATTCGTCATTTGATGATTTCCGGATGGTCGACCTTATTGCTCTGGGTCTCGATCTCGTTGATTTGCGCGTTTGTGGTTTCAAACTAGTAAGACAAGGAGGTTCCCATCTTCCGCCTTCACTTTATGGTGCATTGGTTTCAGATCTCAAAAGTAGAACAATTTCAGCTATTCAATTTCTTCCCACTCTCAGCATAATTGCTTCGATCGCTTTTCACCTTGTGGCTTCTAGTTTCAAAGTGTTTAATTTTGTGCATTTATGCCTTCAAAATGTTTCTAATTTCTAGTTATGAATTTTTACAACATAGTGGATTGGTTTAATGCATTTAGTATCGGGTCTAAATCTCGATATTGACTTTGTTGTTGCCATGTATAAAATATATATATATAAGTATATCAAATTATAATGATTTGCTTTTTAAATCTGAAAAAATTACGCTGATTGCTAGAACTTACAATTTTCCTAAAAAAATTATTACTCTAGATTATTTTGAAAAGAGAGAAATGTGAAGCTTTTTTTTACATTAGTTTGAAACGAATTCTTTTCACGATTTTTATTATTTTGAAATTTACCAAATGATCCTAAAAAATTAGATAAAATCAAATCAAAAGCGATCGTATGGATGCGTAAAAGTCTTCACTTTATGCGCTTTTAGCGTAAAACATGAGATCCACTTTCTTTTCTTTCTTGTAATACATTTCATTGATACAACAATTGATAGCATATAGCAAGCAAATGCGCTAGATAGCTTTAATCGCTCATACTTGGGAAGGTATCTCCAAATTAATTCTAACAACATGATCGCACTCATATTTCAACATTATCTCATACATTTGAAAAAGCATATGATCACTAAGTTTGATGTTTTGGATAAGTTGTGTGGAGATGTTGTTATTGTTATATGAAAAGTTTGAATGTGATGATAAGTTGTGATATATATATATATATATATATATATAGTAGGGCTTTCTGCATTTAAAGCAATCCACTATAAGCATTTGGTTTCAAAGTGTTTAATTTTCTAGTTAAGAATTTAAGAAATTATAGTGGATTTAATAATGAATTTGTTTAAGAAATTATAGTGGGTTTAAGAAAATTGTTCAGTTTGAGGAATCTTGTTTATGTCTCTGAGCGTTTTTTTTTTGATGAATAGGATAAATAGATTTGAATGGCTTTGAAAAGCTCACCATCAATTAATTTAATCGAGCAATAACGGTAAAAGCGCTAATCCATGTATCCTAATCCAAAGCTTACTTTAGGGATGAGGCTATGTTGTTATTGTTACATGCTAGAAGAATAGTAGAGGCAACACTCCTTGTACAATTATACACACGTGTAAGAAAAATGTACAAATGAGGCCAAAAAGATTGTCAATGCTCACACCAACAATGAAACATATACAACAAAAGTCCCTCTGAAAACAACAACAAATAGAAAAACAACCTAGTATTGTATCCTTTCATTAGACCAAAACCACTAATAGTAAAGTTCACTCTGTCATTAGTAACTCCATAAACTAGCCGACCATAATCCAAAACATAATTCAAAACAAAATCCATATGCATCTCAACGATTCCTCCGTAATATAATTTTCTTCTTGCATTTGTAATTCCTGAATGCTGTTATCTGCGTGGTTTATTATTGTGGCAACTTGGGATTAATAAATTAATTTTCGGATTTTTCTTGTAGGGTTCAATTAAAAATATAATTTAAAAAATCTATAGAAGTCAGTTCTTGATTTAAATTAACTAAAGTGATCAGGCATTGAGTTAGATAACAATTCATCGTTGCTTTGAATGTTTGCTCATTTTCAAAGTTTTAGAGATCTGAACAAAGGAGGCCATTTTAAAAGCACCACCTCAAAGTGGTGAAAAGAGCTTTTATTGTGTCCTCCACTGGCCTCCTGAGTTTCAATTTTCCTTTTTTTTATTGTCATGTGAGTTTGATTGCCTTTTGTACTTTCAATAAGGCGCTACTTAGTAAGAAGGAGATTAGTACAGATTGCTGTGAACCCAAGCTCAAGTTTTAGGTAAGGTCTTTCATGTTCACGTGAATTATTAATGCTTTTTATTTACGATTGTGAATTAATATTCATTTGCTCCTTATTATATATGTTCCCAGTCTCGATTATTTTTTTTGAAAACTGGTGATTGCATTCTATAGAGCTTGTTCCATTGACTTGTTTCTCTCATCATATGCTTATATAGTTTATGTTTTTCTATCATGATTGGATGTAAGAAGATTCTATCTAGGAAAGACTTTTTGCCCCTTTTAGATTGACGCTTTTATGCCTTTCAATGTTCATTTTGTCATGTAATAGTCCAAAATCGCAGAGATTTCTCAAGTGCTTTTCCACTTGGACCAATGCAGAATTTCGATGGCAAAGTTACAAGAATATTTGTATAATAAGTTATCGGTAATTTATTTTTATAATATATCATTGTAATATGTACTTACTTGCAGTTTTGTGACTTTTGCGCCAAATACTATTTTTGTGATTATGCATTATAATCAAATTAAGAGTTGGAAAATGTCATTATTAGAAAAATATGTTTAGACTTCAGTGCACAATGATTATTTTACTGGAACCACAAAATGTGTAGTCCCTTCGACAAGCTAGAATGAAGCGTGGCTTTCTTATCATTGGCTATTATCTCGTAGGTTCGTACATTATGTCTTTTCTTCATTATAGCTGCAAAACTGATGGAGGATTATGTTTATTAAGATACATAGGACCTAGACCACTTCTTATTGTCTCCTGTAATCAACGAACACAGTAGATGCGCTCAATGCTTTTGGTCCACTTGATATACATACGAGCAGCTTCACTCTAATAGTATTCTCATCTTTATTCCCTTATTTGTCAAATGAAATGATATCAAATGCATGTAATGCAACTCACAAATTTATGATGCTCATGCTGATTTAGATTTCAAGAACGAAAAACATATCAAGCATTACGTTTTTATTATGTTTCTGATCAAGATTTATGGAAACCGCTATGATCTTTTAATTTCTTTGTGCAAGCCTGAGATTCTAGTAGCTCATTAACTTGGTTATTGATAAACCATTTTCGAAGCCTCGTATTCTTGATTTTTGCGTAAATATTACTTGGTCAAAAACTGCATGCATCTTAATGGTATTATTTGTAGTTATTGTCGCTGTTTATCTATGAACATTAGGGGTGGGTGAACCTATTCGAAAATTACTAAACCGACCAAACTGGCATCACGGTTTGTTTAGGTTTGATGCAAACTCTGTTGGCTACGTGCTTTGGAAAACGTAAAACTTGTAGAATCACAGGCTTATCGCTGTTTTCATTTGTGAAAACTGCCAAGAATTAACCAAATCGACAGCATTTTGGTAAATATAAACATAAAAACCCTAAAAAGCTAACAATAACAAAATCCACTCCCTCACCTCTCTCCTCTCCTCTCACTCCCGCGCCTCACTCCCTCACCTCTCTCCTCCTCCCGTCATTACTCCTCTTACTCTTAGCTCCTCACTCTCCATCACTCCTGGCCTCCTCTCTCCTTTCCCCGCTGCCTCCTCTCTCCTCCCCGCTGTGCTCTTCTCTCCTCTAAGTCGTTGAGCCTGCTGAGTTGTTCCCGAGCCGACCGGTCTGCACTGCCGCACTAATACATAACACCACTGCCATTATCAAGTGGCTGCAGAATACCGCTGTATTATTACTGGCTCATGACGTGTGGTTGTGCATATCATGATTGCTGCGAAGGCGTCGATGCGTGTCGGAGACGTCGCCGCGACGGCTGCCGCTACAAGGTCTGCGGCGTGTCGCCGCTGGTATCGCATGTTCGTCTGGCTGCTATCGCTGAAAGCTCCGCCATGAGCCTCTATATCATTGGTTCGGGCTGTTCTCTACCGCACTGGCACGCTCGCATCGGCCGCCAGCACTAAAAAGGCGAACCAAATCGATCAAACCCGCGCAGAACTCGCGGTTCCGCTTTAAGTTGCGCATTTGGCGGTTCGCGTTTCGTGCAAGTGGTTAAAAATCGCTATAAACCGTGAGACCTCTACTGGTCGCAAGGTGGTTTTCACCACCAAATCGTCACGCTTGCTCACCTCAGCGAAAATGGACTAAACTAGGTGCGTTTAATCCAGCGTGGTCACGAACCCAACTAATCTTCAATCTGCGGCTTAGGTCGTCATGAAGTCGCCAGCCGCATTCTCGCAAGTTGTATTTATTTTTTGTTTTCGGTATCTTTCAAAAACCTAAGGTGGCATCATTGCTGTCATGGATGAAGCTTGGTGGCAAACGGCCCAAATTGACTTTACGTTATTAGTGGGATTACTTTCAGACAGATGACTACATGTTTCAGATCCACGTGGATATCGCGAGATAGTAAGGTGGCACTTAATAGGTAAATAGTGATTTTGTGTGATTTGCTGCATATTTACGATGTTGCATATATTAAGTTATTTACCTAGCATCCCATGTGTGTATTTATATCATCAATCGAGCGATATCGTGGTGAATCAGATTCGCCTCGATGGCATGTCAACGCACGTACCGTAGTTGACTTGGTAATCACAACATTAGGTCAGGGAAATTAACAAACACAAATTAAATAAAAATCATTCAAGTAAAATAATATGGAATATATATATTGAGTGACTAGGTGATTGACGGCGTACGCGAGGAATGACTTGCCGGACACGAAACCGTAAGGCTAAACGCCCGAAAACACGAGCTGTATCCTAGCGCTTTCAATGGCACTTCAGGCACTCTGTCCTAACCAAAGTGGTCACTTATCATTTCCGCACTACGTGTATGTCCACCCGTGTTGAAAACCGCCACCCACCACATCACCCACGCAAAAACTCTCACACAGAGCAAAACAGGGAGAACTGGAGGATCTTACTGAGATGAAGGAAGGAGAGGAGGAGAGAAAGAGCATCAAGGACGTATTGAGGTGAGTTTAGTAGGTGGTTGTGCTGTTTCGGGTGGTTGACTATAAGGTGGAGAGGGGGTTCGGCCATGGGAGTGTGCCGAATCCCATACACGGCTGGATGGCAGCAGGCCTCCCTCCATCTGCCTCCACTGGGGTAGGGGTGGAGAGCCACCCCAACCCATCA
This sequence comes from Stephania cephalantha, assembly GCA_039657325.1. NCBI lineage: Eukaryota > Viridiplantae > Streptophyta > Magnoliopsida > Ranunculales > Menispermaceae > Stephania > Stephania cephalantha. The sequence goes on from CM077579.1 coordinate 15,116,640, forward strand.
CCTGAGAAGAAGACATGGAATGGTGGGAAACCAGCAACCTGACCGAAAACCGGGCTGAAGAGGAAGAAGCAGTACACGCGTTGTGTACGCGCGCGCGTGCGCACCTCTATCGTAGACTGGGAGCCGGGCCCGAATGGGCCAAAGGCTCCCATGGATCGAAGCCTTCCCGATCTACCAAACCAGGGTCTGCCTGGTCCCACCCGTTACACGACCCGACCCAAACCGAATCAGGCCGGTCGGGTCCTGGACCTATCTGGCCGACCCGACCCAAAACCAAACTCAAAAATAAAAAAAAAGAGAAAAGAGAAAAATAAAAGAAAAATGAAAGAAAATTAGGGAAAAATATTTAAAATCGTGAAAAATATGAAAAATGAGAAAAATATAGAAAAATGATATTCGGGTGAATTTTTTCTTGGGCGTTGACATCCGGTATAACTCCAAAAGCGGGTCGACCAAACTTTTTGAAATAGTAAAATTTTTATATTTTGTCCGCAGACATTAGTAAATTCACTTAATTTGACTCTAAACTAGTTGCTCTGCTTTAATTGGACGCCAGGGAACTTATGAGATCATAGTCATGGAGCCTGGCTGTTGCTTCTCAGAGACGTGAGTGAGACTTCGAGTGCGTTTTGCCAGGTACGTAAGATTCCATCCGAAAAGTCACTGGGTGGTTTACTTTTCTATCATTGTTTTCATGCTCGTGGTTATTGGATGCTATTCCCCTTATTCCTTGTTATTGATTTCCGTGACACATTTGGGTTGTGGGTCGAGACTTTGCTATTCGCCAGGTACTTATGGTACACTAGGTCATGTACGCGCGGGAAAACCAGGTGAAAGGAATTGGGGGCTTCCACTGGTGATCCTGGGGGTATGGAAACCAAGTGGTTCGCAAAGGAAGTGGGGCACCCACCGAAAAGGATCCCGGGGGTTCCACGTATAGTTTTGTGTGACCGGGAGGAGTACACGGTTTGTTTCTCTCGTGTATATTTATTCCATGTGATGATCTTAGCACTCTGCTGTCTGCTTAGTTTCCGCATGAAAATTTCACATAAGTCATTGACATATCTCATATTTCTCTTATAAATGTTTCGGTGTACTTTGTTGGAATCTTACTAACCGTACTCTCCATCTTACTTTTGTGATGGTCAGAAAAGTGCACCTCGCTAGTAAAAGCAAGTACATTTACAAGCTGATTTTATTCGATCGTTTCACACAAAGGACCTACTAGTACATGCGTATTATGATATTTTGTTTACTAGAAATGTAGTAATTAATATATGACTCTACTTGTATATATTATCGTTTAATATTGTCGTCTATATACAGAGTACTTTCCCGGGTTTTCCACATTAGGAGTTATTCTTAAAATAATGCTTAATACGATAATAAGTTTAATTGTTTTATTGGTTCTCACCTTAAGATTTCCATTGCTTTTGTTTTTAATTGTAGTAAAAAAATGATTAAACTCGTCGAACTAATTGCTTAACTAATGGAGTTAACACGCATATCGAGGAGTCGTGTTGCATAGAATATGGCGCCATGGCGCGTAGGACCCAAAGTGGGTCAAGGATCTGGACGCAAACCGCCGGGGTTTCATGCCCACACGTCTGCGAATTCCTCGGGATTTGGGGCAAATAAGCAGAAAGTGGTATCAAAGATAGGTCAATTTTAAGTTGGAGGAAGCTGAGAGAACTTAAACCGATACCACGTCGTTGTGGTATCGTAGCGAGAGTTCGAGGAACCCCTGGGAAATTAATCGAAAGAGCATAAGACTTAAAAATTTAAAATTTAGATGTGGAAACCCGACATACTCGCTTCTCTTAGAACTCTAATTGGGAAGTGATGGTGAGGCGGGTAGACGTGTTATGTTTTATTGTAACGTTATATGTGATAACATGTATATATACCGAGGCCGATCCGACGCACGTTGAGCGATGTACAGATCTACCATGCTGACTGACAAACCCTCGATTACAGCCTCCAGATAGGAAAGACTAGTGATCCTACTATGGACATCACTACTACTACCGTAGCGACTCCTGAGCATAGAGAGACCCACTGGCACCCATTTTATCTCGGGCTGACAGAGATCCTCCAGCCACTTATGAGGCCCAGCCACGACAAACGCCACGACACTCGCACTAGTTCCCCAATAGCTTCCAGCAACCTACGTACAGACATGCCGCGTCGCCCCCGACTACACACCATATGCTGCAGATACGCTCACTGTCAAAGACCCGAGCCGAGGGTGTCTCGCCAACTATGGTGATACCCATTTAAACACTTCGACTCCCTACTCCCCTACCTTTGACCACCGAGCAGTACCAACGGCCTACTACACGCCTCCCTGCGCTACTCCGCACTTGCCTCGACTCTCTGAGGCGAAGCTCATCCGAGAGCCATGAAGTTTCAAATGTGATACTTCTACGGAGGAGGAGACCCCGAGTGCGCAGGGAAGTGGATAGTTTCCGCATCGTCGTTTCCATGTTCCGATGCGAAATGAATGACAAAGATACAAGCACGCGATCCTGGGAGCGTGTCCGAGAGGTCATGCAGCGCGGCTCGTGGAATGCATTATCCGATGATCATCTACCGGAGCTCGCGACATGAAGTAGTTTCGAGAGTTGTTCTACGACGAGTTCATTCCCATGCAGCAGGCCGAGGCCGAGGTCGAGAGAGGATTTTCTGCCCTGCCTTTCCACAGTGGTAACCGCTCATCGATGCAAGACATGGAGCCGCACCCATACCTACTACTGTTCTCAATACGGGATGTAACAAAGGCTGTGAGACGCTTCAAAATTTACTATTTCGTACGTGGTGTTGATGAGCGGATTGTCGACGTGATAGTCTCGACAAAAAGTGCAACAACTCTTCGGTGGAGGTGTATGACGCAAGCACATCCGCTGCACACCGCTCTGTGAGAGAAAGTGTGGCGCACGCATCACGGTGCACTCGCAAGACAAAGCGCGGGTCGAGTTCCTGGTCGATCGAAAGACCGAAGATACAGAGAGATCAGCTTGACAGAGGTCGCGCCGAGATGATCGACGAGATAGGACCCAGAAGTGTTGATCACCCCAGACAGCGCCTGTGGGACGAGGATAGGGCACAGACGCATGCCTGAAGACTCGTGACCCACAGAGCAAGTGTTGTTAACATCACGACAACGATGCAGTCGGTGACAGGGATCGAGAGAGTCGTAATAGGGGTCAAAGAGCATCTCAGTGGTCGTGGTCGAGACTCGTGCATGACAGAGAGAGACGTCGATGTCATCGCCAAGGTCGAACGGGCACTGAAAGCCGATGCAGGCACGATCGGAAGACACTACCAGGAGCACAGAGGTCAAAGCATGAGAGAAGTGGCATGGTGGTCACAGTCAGATCTAGATGCAACTGGCTGTACTCGCCCAGGGCACGTTATTCACAGGAGTAGACTGGCTGCATGTTATGATAGATTCCCGGTAGTACATTATCATGGTCATTGCTGCCGGATTGGTGGGAGAGTTGGTGCTAGTACCACATGTACGCTAGACACACACCTTGTCCTCACAAGACGCCGGTTGGGGATAAGATGAGGACCTGAACTGGAGGCAATGAATCAAATGACAGAGGTAGAGGAGACGCATCAATTGTCGATAAGCAAGACTTACGAGTCAAGGAAAATTTCGAGCTTCGATGGACTAATTTTTGTGGATGGATCAATAAGCGACATATCATGCGCAATTGGATTGCTTCCAAAAAGACTGTCAAGCATTTCTAGTTCCGGGGATTCTCGAGTTCATGTCACCGGTTCGCTATCGCATCATCGATTACTAGAGTACGATCATAGAAGCTACTAACAAAGAGATGGAGGCAATGTTGCGACGATAGTCTATGTCGAGGTTAGACTCGAAGTCAGATTAAGATAAACCGTAGTCCTAATTTTGTCACGTATTCCCGATGATTTACTAGATTACCACCATTGAAGGAGCTGATTTAGTTCATCATTGAAAGAGTTGATACCAGACTCAACAATCATGGCAGCGGTATCTTGCTGCGTACTCTGGCGTCACCGCCGTATACAGGAGCTTTCATGAGTATTGACGACTACCGGAGAAGTGGTTTCATTCACCCAAAGTACACCTTGGGAGCCCGGGGCAGTTATTTTCAGAAGCAAAGGTGCGATGGCCCAATGAGGATGCATAGACCAGTTGAAGGTGAAGCTGAACTGGCAGATAAGAAGAACCTGCTACCCACTCCCTGAGACTGAAGTGATCTTCTTTCATCAAGCTGATCAAAGCAATTCTTCCTCAAAATGATACAGCGCCAAAGTTATCATCGCTTGAGGATCCCAGAAGATGACATCAAGAAGACCTCTTCACTATGTATAATGTGGTTGTTTGAGTTTACAATACCAGCGCCTTTATTGATTTGACTAATGCCCAGCTGATCTTCATGGATTTTGATGCAATGTGCGTCTTCGAGACCTATACTCGATTGTGATATGTCATCGCCTTTATTGATGACATTCTGATTTGGCGGGTGATGACTCGTATAGGAGCATGTAGTCATTCTAAGAAGGCCAAGTTTTGATCAGAGGTTTGGTAGAGCAGCATAGATCGTCACGCAAAATTTAGGCAAAGTGTGATTTAAGCGTCGAAAAAAAGCGAGATTTGATTTGACATGTCGTTAGGCTGGATGTGGTATCTCTGGGTGGATTCGTAGTAAGATTCAGCAATTATCGGGAGCGCCAAGGACACCTGAATCGTTTTTGACATTCTGAGTTTCTTGGGACTAGCAGGTACTACTACTGATTCGTGCCATGGTAGACTTTTCTCCTCGATTAAGAAGCACCTGATGACTAGATTGACCAAAGCAAAGATGTTAGACTCTACACTGATTTGTTTGAGGAGTGTGAGAAAGCTTTCTGGAGTTGAAAAACAGATTGACTTCACTATGACTTAATATGATGATGCTGAGAGTGCAAAAGTCATTGTTGCGGTGGCACATGGCGATTCGGACAATGACTTGGATGCATTCTGATGTGGAGGTAGACATCAAGAGGCTGACTTGTCCCGATACCTACAGGCACCCCACGAGGTTAACTATCCAAAGGCATGACTTGGAGCCTTTGCAGAAACTAATGCTTTTTGCATTTAAGGCTTCGGGAGGCATTGAGCTCTCATTTAGAGAATGGTTCATACTCTACACCGATCACCGTAGGCCCAGAGGTGATGATATTTTCACTTAGTAGAGATCCTCGAATATGGCGCCAAGAGGGAGAAGGTATTGAAAGTTACCAAGGACTACAACTTCACTATTTAGTATCACCCAGGGAAAGCCGGAACGTTGTAGTCGACGATTGGGAAATAGAGCTGGTGATTGACAATGATCAGATCACGACATATAGCGACACATCGAAGATGGCTTATTACAAAGTAAGGCTACGCTAGCCATGTGCATGACCGATGTTTTGACTGACGATCGTCAAGGCCACACATCTCGTCGACAGTAGTTCCGATCGTGATCGGATTGAGCGTAGTTAGGTCTGAAAAGGTCAGAGGACCGTATGGGCCTCTATGAGCAGCTTCAGCGTTGGTGATGGCTCTGGATCCTGAAAGTGTACTGATCGGGGGCAGAGGCAGCTTACGTCATGTTTGAGACATCTGGAGGTCGGTGGATACCCAGCCTTGAATGTACTGGGACGTAAATTTTGGAGGACGACACAGGGTCTCGTTATTAGCAATGTTCATCCCGTTCTGAATCTGTAAAGATGTATCATCATGATTCGAGGCTCGATTGAGCTCCTGGGTGGCCAGGATGAAGGCCGTCACAAGCAGCTTAGCACGCTTTATGAAAGCCTTTCATATCTCATGCTGAAGCTTGTAGGCTGGCTACTGTGAGTACTGAAGCTGAGCTGAGCATATGTCACATCACTACCGGTACCTGGAAACGGAAAGATCTACTACAGACTTGGCACAAGCGAGACACGATGCAGCTTTCAGCTCATGTGATTGGATGCACTTAACCAACTCACGCATTTCATTCCGGATTTCGATGTAGAGTTCCTGCTCCTGCACTGTACCAAGAGGTCATACTTTCGAGAGAGATCTAGATTGCATGGGTGCCAAGCCTTCGCCTATTGTGATCCCCGAATCGAGATCCTAGGGTTGACTTCGAAATTCGAGGCTAAGGCGATATGTGAGCAAGCTTAAGGTCAGCCAGGTTGCACTGGCAGCAAATTTTTACCATCCTCGTGAGTGTACCACAAATCCGAGAGACTGATACTGATGTTTGAAGCAAGGCGTCTGTGCTCAGTATTTTATGCGCTTTGAGGTTCGGTGGGAGGATTTATTTACCGCGTGTGAGTTTGCTTACAATAACAATATCAAAGCTAGGTGACGGGATGCCTCCGCTTAAGGCGACTCAGATATGTGCCCGCAGATCGACTACATAGCTATTACAAATGTCACTGAGGATACACAATGGCGATCGGGGCGAGATAGTCATGTTGATCACACAAAGAAGATTAGGCAAGATTCTGACAGAGACTTCTGGCAAATGATGAAAGATAAAATAAATATGCATGATGGCAGTATCACTTAGTGGTCTCGGGTTAGTGAAGAGGGCTGACATGGTTTATCTCGAAGCGTTTCACCGCTTTAGAAAGGCCAACAAAGAGATTCGGGATTAAAGTGGAAATTGGGCGCCGAGATACATAGACCGTTCCTGTAGTCGGCAGATGAGTTACAAGCTAAGGTGGCTTACAGACAGACTTTCCAGAGAGTAGAATGGGGTTCATCCTACGTGCATTCATGCACCTCGAGCGTTAAGAATGGCTAAGTCAGACCGAGACTCACTGGTTCACCCAGATGATATCGGGAGGTTCTAGCCGATGTAACATAGCGTAGGAGTGGACATTCGATAGCAATTGTGGATCGTGCAATTCAAACTCTTATGAATAGGGAGATCCTGTAAGGTGGTTGGTTCGTTAAGTGAAGATCATGGTGTTTTAAGGAACTCACTCTGGGAGCTTCGAGTCTACTATGCCATGAGTGTTACCTCATCTATTTCATGGTATACGAAACTTCAGTTATATATATAAAATTTCGAGACGAAATTTTCTTTCTAGGTTTAAGAGTTGTAACGGCCCAAATTTTAATTTCATTGCTACATGCATTATTTTTATATTGCATAATAAAATTTTCGATCCACGTGATATCGCAGATAGGCAAGGGCAAATCTCACTAGGTAATGTCAGTGATTTTCATGCGATTGTTTAGCTATATTGCTGATGTTTAGATTGCTATTTACCTAGTATCGCTATGTGTGTAGTTTATATCATTGAATCGAAGCTGATTTGGCGTGAATCTCAGTATTCATCTCCGAGCATGCTGTGGTCGATTGCAAGTGGTAGCTCAGATAGGGTAGAAAATGATAATTCGAGAATTTTCTCGGCGCTTTTGCACACCTCGATATAAAACTCGAAAAGCTTGTCAAACCAAACTTTCTTCAAATAGCAAAATTTTCATATTTTGGAACCAGCACATTATAAATTCACTTTGTTCTGACTCTAAACTAGAATAAAATGGTTTCAATTGAACGCTAGGAACTTTATGAGATCATAGTCGGAGCTCAAGGTTTTCGCTGGAGACGCGGGTTGAGTGACTTCATAGTGCGTTTGAGGTATCGTAAGATTCTCATCTGAAAGTCACCGAGGGTTTACTTTTATATCATTGATTTCATGTTCGTGGGTTATTGGATTGCTATTCCCCTCTATTCCTTGTTATTGATCGTGACACATTTGGGTCAGGCCTCGATCACTTTGCTATTCGCCAGTGTGCACTTATGGCACACTAGGGCCGTACGCATGGAAAACCAGTGTGAAAGAAGCAAATCGGGCCTAAGAAAGGGATCCCGGGGTATGGGAACCAAGTGCTGGTAAGTGGGGCACCCACCGAAGTGATCCCGGGGGGTCTCGACGTATTGACCAGGCTTCAATTTACTGGAGGAGTACACGTTTTTGTTTCTTCGTGTTATTTATTCATGCGATGATCTTAGCACACACTGTTAGTTTCAGCGTATGAGTACTTACATGCTCGATTGATATCCGTTATTTCTCTTATAAATGCTCTGTACTTTGTTGGAATCTTACTAACCTGCATTTCCATCTTACTTTTTATGATTTATCGAGTTTATAAAATCTCTGTTAGTAGGGGCAATGCACATTTTGGGCGACTTTATCTCCATCAGCCTCATGTCGTGTCACAAGACCTACTAAGTACGCTAAGCAAGGTCATGATATTTTGCTTGTACTTTCGGGGAAATGGAGACTGGACAGGGAGACTCGTACTTGTATATCATATACACGTTTAATATTGTCGTCTATATTGCCGTAGTACTTTTCCCCTAGTTTTCCTACATTTAGAGTTGGTTTTAAAATAATGCTTAATACGATAATAAATTTAATTGTTTTATTGGTTTCAATTCTAAGACTTCCATTGATTTGTTTTTAATTGTATAAAAATGATTAAACCGTCGAACTAATTGCCAGTAATCTAATGGAGTTAACAATGCACTATCTGAGGAGCTCTGTTGTCAGAAAATGAGCAGCAGGGCGCAGAGGACCCACGTGGTCAAGACCTGACGGACGGATCGATCGGTCGGGCCGCTCTCCACGTGGCTACCTTCCTGGATTTCAGTCGTTACACTTGGTACATGTATAAGCAGCAGAGGCATGTTCTGCTACCACTTCCTATTTGGGTTGACCAATTCAGCAACTATTTATCCCTCATTCTTTCTTCATTTAAGCGATCAGGACTCGTAATCAGAATATGGTTGTTAAAGATAATAAATCACCTCGAGATTTAGACGTTTTGTAGCATGTTTCTGCAAGATCAACAAACATTTTAATATGATTTCGGTTGGATATAGTCTATTATGCACAAAGGGATCATCGTATTTATGATTTTCTTATTTTTTGCTATTATTCATTTTCTCGTCAGGTCACATACAGGCCATGACTTGTTCCTGGACAAGAATAAAGATTATGTTATAGCGGAGCACCAAGCACTCTTGAGTGCCGCAAGTTGTTCTTTTGTATCAGGTTTGTTCCCTCCTCTTCTTGAAGAATCATCCAAATCGTCAAAGTTCTCATCAATTGGCTCACGATTTAAGGTATTACATGAACTGTTCATCCATTTTTGTCCAAATTAATGTTTTGTTCTTTGCATTGTTTGAATATGATGTTTTCACGTGCTTATGCGGCAACAATTACAAGCATTGCTTGAAACTCTTAGTGCTACTGAGCCACACTACATACGTTGCGTAAAGCCTAATATCCTTCTTAAACCTTTGTCATTTTTTAGAATAGTAATGTCTTACAACAACTTCGATGTGGGGTAAGTTTGTTTTCCATTCTTACAAAATGATTGTCACTAACTTCTTTAATATTCACAACTTAGTTTCTTGGCTGAATATTCACGATGAGGTAACTTGGAGAATCCTCTTCTTTAGGGAGTTATGGAGGCAATTAGGATCAATTGTCTGGGTATCCTTCAAGGAAAACATTCTGAATTTCTTGACCGGTTTAGCCTTCTTGCACTTGATGTTTTGGATGGAAGGTGGCTATATTATTCTTTGAACACTTGGATGCCAATTTATGTTTTTTTATGAAACTACCTTCTCATGTTCATCTACTTATGATAGTTCCAATGAGGTCATTGCTTCGAGAAGGTTTTAGAGAAAGTCGGTCTTAAAGGATATCGGGTATGCGTTTTGGATTTCTAGAAATTGGTCATATCTCTTATGTAGTTTACACATTGATTGTCATACATGTTTTGAAGGGATATTTTGTGTGTTGCCTCCTTATTCGATTTTATTTTTGTTGTTCTTGCTTGTTTGTTATGATGGGGCTTTCTTGAGGTTTATGACAATGTGAACAAAATAGTATAGAAATTTGGTTGATATGCATATTTGAAAAAGATCAATCCTACTTGGGTTGTGCTACTCTATGTAGATTATAGCAGAGCAGCGGTTATCCTTTTTCTTTTCTTTTTTAAAATTTGTATCTATATTTCTTTGATTGCCCAGTTCTATCATGAAACTGCATTGATGTATTCACAATAGGAAAAATATATTGTCATTTGTTGGTGGTATCTTGTCTTCTTCAGTTAATGGAATTTTGAGATTGTCCCAATATTATTAAAGTAAATATGCTGTTGTAAAATATTGTCAATTTGATTATAGTAATTTTCGGCACGACGTGTGACTATAATATCGTAAATTTGAAGGCTTTTATTGTTGTGAGAAACTCATTTGTATACCTCCAATTTTTTTTATTATTTAATATATGAAGAATTACCTATTCTTTTATGATGGATAAGAAGCTTTTATTGTTGTTAACTTACTTTGTTATATGTTCTTCTTTTTTTTTCAACTTTCTTTTGATATGGTTCAATGACATTGTTTAATAATATTCTAGAGCATCATGTTTATCTTCTCTTTTTCAAAAGGAGAAAAAGATTAGGAATCAAAAATTGTGGGCCAACATTTTTGATTGATTTTGCTTTACAGGCTAGAACAAGAATTGCTTCCACTGTCCAAAGCAATTGTGGATGAGAGAATTGGCAATGGTGAAGTTTCAAACAAGCGGGTGACTTTCTACGAATACTTCTCTCTGCTAACACATTGTCGACAATGAAAAACTGAGTTTTGTTGATTGGTTTCGTGAAATGTGTGGCTATCTATTTGTTGTTTTGTAGATTGGTTGTAGAACACTGCGAATTTCTTGATGGAATAATAATATTGCGAGTGGAATGTAGATTTGTATATTTTCAATTGAAAATGGAAATGGAAATTAATTATGGGCATTTTCAGCTATTATTTTTTAAATTACATTTGATAGGGGTTTGAAACCCCTATGTAAGCCTTTGATGATAATATAAAGGTTTCAAACCCTTATGAAATCACTACAATTGATAGGGGTTTGAAACCCCTATGTAAGCCTTTGAAGATACTATAGAGGTTTCAAACCCCTATGAAATAGCCAAGATTTGATAGAGGTTTGAAACCCCTATGTAAGCTTTGAAGATATGATAACGCCTTAAAAGACAACACTTTTCATAGAGGTCAAAAACCTCTATGAAAAGTCTTTCATAGAGGTTCAAAACCTCTATCAAAAGTGAATTTGTTCTAGTGAGTCTTGCTCATCAATGTCTCTTGTACCAACATCTTATAAGTATTAATTCATGCCAAAACCATTTTCTAACTTGGATCCCTTTCCCATTAGAGCATCTCCGATAACATATGTAGTCACATGTTATACACTATAAAAAACAACCGATATAGCAACAAAATTTTCGTTGCTAAAGCCCTATTTTCCTTTACTAACTTTGTTTAGCAACGAATTAGTGATGGAATTGATCGGTTGCTAAAATCCTCGTCGTTAAGCTTTTTAGCAAAGGAATTTCCAATATGTAGCTAAGTTAGCAACGAAAAATTTCATTGCTAAACGTCACAAAAAATGTTTTCGATTTGTTGTTTAATTGCGACAAACTAATTTATGTTGTTAATCCGCATTGTTATTTAGCAACGGATTTGCAACGGACAAATAATTATTTTTTATGAAAAAATATTTGTTTAATATGTTCCATTACTAATACGTTGCTAAATAGCAACGGAACTTCTAATTCCGTTGCTAATCATTGCTATTTAGCAACGAATTAGCAATGGACAAATAATTAATTTTTATGAAAAATATTTGTTTAATATGTTCCGTTGCTAGTTAGCAATATATTAGCAACGAAATGCTATTTAGCAATGGATTACCAACGAAATATTAAATTCCGTTGGTAATCCATTGCTACATAGCAACAAATAATATTAGATAATATAATAAATTTTTAAAATTATTAAAAAATAATGTAAAATTAAAATAAATTGTCAAAAGTATAGACTTCATAAGAAATGAAAATAATATTTACAATAACGTTCATTAAGAAAGTTTCTATCAAGCTACATAATGAATATGAACGATCTAAGTCGTTGTTAACGTCGTCGTCTTGTGCAAAGAAGCCCTGAATATGATCGTCCCCTCTATAATTTTCATGATCCGTCATGCCTCGTGGCGAGGCCTGAGAAGGCGAAGCATCAACAGGTGGATTTGATGAGGTGAGGCCTGAGAGGTGTTAGCCTCGAGATCGCCAAAGTCTACTGCAGAGTGTTGCTGCCTCAAAAACACCAATAGGTGGCTCATCATCTCATTGTTCCTCTGCTGCCTCTCATCATCACGGCACTACCCCTCACGAAGATACATGGCCTCCTCGATCAACCTTAATATCTCCTTGGCTTTGTGATGTGGTACCTCTTTTATCGTAAGTTGGTCTCGCATATGATCATAATCCATAAGCTGCGCCCTATAGGACCCCTTTGAGAATTCTTGTCGAAAAGTTCATCTTCGTCCATGGGCACGTCTCGGAGATACTGCGTCATCTCTTCTAACCTCCTCTAATAGTCTTCATGCAAAAATAAAATTGAGAACTCAATTACAAACTTGTACAACCACATCAATCTATCTATAACAACTATCATAAGAAATGGTGACTTACATTCAACTTGCGAGACCTTTTATCGACGAATGTGATATTGTAAGTGACAGATTACGTGGTGTAATTAAACAACACATTAACACCCATACGCTTCCCCATTTGTTCCTACAAAAATTAAGTTAAAAATAGTATTAATAAACTATTTACTATAATAAGTAGAGATATTTCTACAGTGGTAATTAAATAGTAATCAATACTTACCAACATCTCTTTATGACACGTAAAAGACTTCAGACCACCAATATGTTTGGATATACCGGTTCCAGGTCCATTTTTCTCTCTCATCATGTTTTTGGAAGCTCATTTTGACTTGTCCATATACTCCGACATACTCTAATGGGCTAGATATCCTTCCCAAATCTCATGTGTCAGGAAACCTGGACTCTAATCTAGATTTTTTAGACAACTGCTCATCAATGCTGAGTATCTGGTTCCCGTTCTATGCAACCAAGTATTATAGATTTCAACATCTATAGCGAGATCCCATATGAAGAAGCGCTGCAAAAAAGGACAATGGATCAATTACAATACTACAAAACATATTTTAAACTCAAGATAGTCACAAATAATAAATTAAATTACTTTGCATTCATTCCAATAGATATTTTGTATGTGTTGGGGAACCTTCTTCCATACGTGCCCATCTAGGTGCATTTTGACATTGAAAGGATGAGGTGACATTGAAAGGATGCTGAATTGTTTTTATGGTATTAGTACTTTACTTATTAGGCAAAAAAAGTAAATCTTGAAATGAACAAATCGTAGAAACTCTTACTTGTGGTTTTTATCTAAGCTAAAGGGGTCTTTATTACTTGCACGTGCATATCCCTAGGTGACTCCATTGGGGCATCATCATCATCATAACCATCTTGGTCATCTATTACTTGGTGATCTAGTGGCGGGGACCGGAACGTATGGTAATGGGAGGAGTGGTCCGCGGTGAAAGGTGATGTGGGGATAAAGTGATCATCGATCGACATGTCCGATGAGTAGACGGTGCTTTACTCAATGATGGCGCCAATGCACCATGTTTAAAAATCATTTACATAGGCAAACGACTACTTGATGATGGCGCAAGTGGGTCGACCTAGCGAGGATCGTACGACGACGATGGTTGATCGATTGCGGGGTGACCATCAATATGAATAAGCTGACCTATAGGTGGTTATACCTTCCGACGAGTCGATGTCTATGTTGGCATCTACGTCGGCATTTATGATGACAACTTTGTGGCGAGTGGTGGTTCTAGGAGGTCATTGTCACTATAGGAGGGGGTCTAGTGGGAGCCGTGTCAGAAGGATCGACTGTGGTGAAAAGAGCTGGTGTCGAGATCTCTGAATCGAGGGATGTCTGATACTAATCACCCATAGGGGGTGTCGGCTGTGATCGTCCGCGATGAGATCCAGACATGTCTAAAGAATGAAAATAATATAATAAGATAAGGTTAAAGTCAGGTATATGATGTCGTCGCAAACTACATAACTATATAAATTAAAGAAAATAACTATCTTACTCAATCATTCTCTATTCTACTTTAACTGTCACTATTCGACAACGATTCTTCATTGTCTTCTTCCTCTATGTCCGACATGTGCAAACCAGATGGATCGACCAGGTCCGTGTCACTCATGTCGAGGTCCTTTTCAACAAAGCAATAATTGGGTTTATCATCTTGAATGCAACATCGATAAGGGAACAACTTCTTTCATGTAGGTAGCGATGTCTTCCTCATCGATAAACTTAGGTCAAAACTTAGAAACAACTAACCATTCATAAAAATCCCCTGCAAAGATGGGTAGGGAAGGAAATATACTTGGCGTGCTAGCATGGCTCATATAAAGGGCATATAGTTGTTATATCGCTAATTTTTGTGTACATAAACCAACTTGAGTGAATGGTGAACATGTTTACCTTTGCTCAAGTCGAATCGAACCATTCACACTTGAACAAAAATGTACGATAATAACCATCACATTCAAGCTCAATAACTTCGTGAACTCGATCATAGTTGTCAAAGCCATTGTCGAGTAGTTGGAGCCTTGTACCCAAACCCCACTGTTATCGTTCGATGTACTGCTTAATCGGTGGTTCATGGTGTTAAACTTGTACCCATTCACAAGATAACCATAACAAACGAAACATAAAAAACTAGGGCCACATTAAATATATATGATAGTCTCTTCATCTATATTATGGCGTGCTTGCACAAAGCAATTACCGATGGGCCATGAATCGATTATTTGGTTTACTATGTATAGTTAAATAAATAGTATATAAACATTACATATTATTCAAACCAAGGAGCAAAGTACTGCTCAAGGCTCTCGTCAATAGCTGAGTCTGTAATGTTTGATACCCGTGCATGCATATCATTGATATGTAACATATAAGGAGTTGCATGAGTATGGGAAGATGAATGTATGTATTTGGTTGTTGTATAAGTATTGAAATAAACAATTTGATCATAGCAAAATTAATTACACTTACGAGACGTAAGTTTCAATTTTCGAACAATTAAGTAAAACATAATTGCAAGTAGTGATGTACTCTCTTTCCTTGAGGTATCGAGTGTCATTTACCCGATGTTCGACGTAGATGTGTAAAAATAGAAAAAATTGCCAAGGAAATCTAAGTTGGGTCGAATGCCGAAATCATCATTGCGAGGCACCCGATCATGCATATTTATGACGTGTTCCTCGAAGAAGTAAGAACAAAACGAAGTTGCTTATTCCAAAAGGTAAACATTACATATTGAGACCTCAACTTTCGTTTTGTTTCGAACAATTTTTAAAATGCTTTGAAGGTACCTAGTTACCACATTTAGGTTACAAAACATATGTTAATCTATGAAAGTAAGTAAAATTATCCAAATAAAATGTGAAGAAAAATATTAGATTTACCTTTCAAATGGATACATCCATCGAAATTGTACTGGTTCGGCTAGACGAGCCTCGTAGGCAAGTGCATGGGAAGATACTCCGTCAAGTCAAAACAACTAGGAGAAAATATTTTCTCCAACTTGTACAAGATTTTGGGTATGTCACAATCTAACGCAATGGTATCATTAAATTTTATATTTCGGGCTGCTATGGTTTTTTAAAAAAAAGAAGCTCAACTCGCTAATAGCTACCTAAACATTGTCAACAAGGAGTTCTCGAAAGGAAATTGGAAGAAGTCTTTGCATGAAGACATGACAATCATGAATCTTCATTCCAAACAATC
This sequence comes from Stephania cephalantha, assembly GCA_039657325.1. Taxonomy (NCBI): domain Eukaryota; kingdom Viridiplantae; phylum Streptophyta; class Magnoliopsida; order Ranunculales; family Menispermaceae; genus Stephania; species Stephania cephalantha. Next base: position 15,132,445 of record CM077579.1, read on the forward strand.
AGTAGTCGCCTTTCATCTAGACAATGACTTAGATTTGAAGTGTACCCATCGAAAAAAATATGTGTCCTATCCATTTGCAAAGTATTTGCTTTCTTGGTTTGTCAAGCCTAAAAGTTCTCTTTGGATATTTCTTCGACACATGGTCCATGTGTAAGGAAGGGCGGTGGCAAAGTTCGCGCACATCTTTTCTAGATTTTGCGTTGTCTTTGGTTTTTCTCGAAACACCCATCATCATGTTGAACACGTTAGCAAAGATGTTTTTTCTCGATATGCATGACATTTAGATTGTATCTTATGAGATTAGTCTTCCAGTAAGGCAAGTTCCAAAAGATGCTGATTTTTCTACATCCCGTAGTTTTTACGTATATTGCATTTGCTTCTTCCGGCCCAACTTCAGTCACCTTCATCAACCCCAAACATTCAATTTCCAGCAACAAGTGTTTTTCGAATTTCAACAACTACGGTCATTCATGTAAAACATTTCTTCCTCTACGAAACTTTCATTATCTTTCTTATGATTCAACCCGAAGGCGAAAATCGACGATGATCGTTAAACCAATAAGTCTTCCCATCGTGTTTCAATTTGGAACGCTACGATATCTTCCAAAAAACATGGACATGCCATTTTATTGTACGTGCTTCACCGCGACAACATGCCATAGGCGAGAAAATCGCTTAGAATCCATATGAGGGCAGCCCGCATAAAAAATTAGACTGTGTAGATATATCGTATGTAACTGCACCGTCTTGCCATAAGTCTTGTAATTCCTTTACTAGCGGTTGTAGAAAAACTTCAATTTGTTAACCTAGATGTGATAGTTCAGGAATTATTACAGTAAGAAACATGAACTTTCTTTCATGCACATGGAAGGTGGAAGGTTGTACGGAGTCAATATCACTGGCTATGATGAGTATTGCTTCCTAGAAACACCAAAAACTTGAAAATCATCTCGTGCACAATCCCAAATGAACGTTTCATACCTTAGCGCCAAACTCTTCATTCACCTCATTAAAATGTTTCCGTGTGACAAGTCAATAACTAGACATGTTTTATAGTGTAATTTAGGTTGATTTTAAATATAAATGATGATATTACATCGGTATTTTCTTGTTTTTGTGATTTCAAGATTTAATTAGGAAAAATGAAGAAATGTAAGAAAAAGACGAAGAAAAGAAAAACAATCAACTGAAGAGAAGCAACATTAGAGATTCGTTTAATTCAATATGAGGTATTTATTTTATTATATGTTTCAATAATATTATTGCATTGTTTATTTCCATCATGAGTGAGCAGTTTATTAATCTAAACAAACCTTAGACATATATTTACTTTGGATTGCTATATAGTTATAATTCAGAAATCATGTACTTAATGCTTTAAATTTATTCATATATAACATTCACGGTTTTAATAAGTTGTTTTTGCATATTACAACTAATGAGGACTGATATTATATGCATAGTTGCAAAATATGTATTGTGATATTCAATTTTACGAATCTATGTCTATGATTATTGACAACAATTATATAGAAGTAGTAACTAGGATTAATCTATAGGGAAAATTTTCGGAGTGGATTTTCTAGGTGATTGTGCTCTAAGTTAGTTATTGATCGACATACTTTGATTATTATTTGGTTTAGATTAATCATGATTTTCATTGAGTGTTAATGCTATCGTATTTCTATTTTATTGCATTTTATCTAATAGGTAGATTTACAATGATAAGGATATGACTATTTTTCATTGAATATAAGAAAATTGATGGCTTGCTAAAGGCTACCAACCTATTATGATTTAGGATTTAATGATTTCAAGATTCCATGTGATATAATTATAACTAAGTTACGAGGTAATATTATATTCTAGTGTTTAAATGCAACCTAAGTATATTACATTGTTTAGTGGGGTTTGTTAAGAAATTTATATTATATTGAATTTGAATTTTGTTTAATTAAGTTTGCATTGAATTGTTTGATTTAGTTTAATTAGTTTGACAATTTATGTTAGGAGTTATAGTTTAGTTGTTTAGTATTTCAATTATAATTTAATTAGATTAACTAAATTAAGAAAAACAAAACAAAAAACATTTTCCTTAGAAGTTTGCAAAATCTTTGTGGAGACGATATCCCACTTATCACTACTACAAATAATAGAAAAATACAAAAAAATATTGTGCAAGCTCTGCACATGCCAATTTTTATCGTCGTTGTCGCGGATTTTTAAATATTTTCTTAAGATTTCAGACATTGTATGGTCTACACATTACATTGTTCTAATTCTACAGGATCATTACATCTGTTTGATCCTGAAATAGATAGAACTTTTAATCGAAATTTAAGACAACAACAACTTTGGGAAAATTTAGCTAAAAGGATAGAGGATAACAACAATAATAATAATAATGGCAGTGTCATTAATAAAAAATAATAATGCTAATAGAGTTATCAATAATAATAACAACAATGTGCATAGCATACCCCGATAGATTTCTTGAATTTGAACTTATATCTGGATTTATTAGTTCCTTAACCAACTTCTATGGTAAAGACAATGAAAATCCACATAAATTCATAAGGGAGTATTAACATAAGGTTAATATGATGAAATTAAAAGAAGGTACTCTAGAACAAGTCAAACTTAAAGCTTTTCCTTTTGCATTAAAAGATCAAGCACAAGATTGGTTGTTCTATCTCTCAAGATTTAATAACTACATGGACTCAAATGTTAGAAGCTTTCTTAGATGAATATATGCTGCTAGAAAAATTAGTTCCTATAGAAAACAAATCACAGTTGCAAAGATGAAAGATGATGAAAATTTAAATGAATTCTAAGATAGATTCCAAAGATTTATTTCTTCTTGTCCACGACATGGATATACTTAAGAGTTTTTATGGAATATTTTTATGAAGGACTAAATCACTTTGAACAAAGGTTATTAGATACAATATGTGGTGGGTCTTTATTTGAAACAACACCTTTTTAGCCAAGGAAGCAATTAATAAAATGGTTAACAATCTAAGCAATATGGTAAAATTAAATCCTCAAGAAAGAAACTTTATGAAGTTGATAATATAAGAAATAATACGTTTGATGATAAAATTGATGAATAATCTATAATGTTTAAACTGTTAATTAAAGATAAATCTAATCAAGCTAAAGCTTGTGGATTCTATAATGAGGTTACATGTCATACGGATGTGTGTCAAACTACATGACATGAAGAGAATATTGAAGAGGTTAATACAATGATGAACCAATTTTCTGGTCCTCCAAGAAATTAATATAATAATAATAGTTATTATCCTGGAAGACAACACCTAAATCTTAATTATGGTCCTCAAAATAAAAAATATAATACTTATAGACCAAGAGCTCTCGGATGCAATCGCATCTAATAAGCAACCTCAACAAAATGGTCAATATATGAATCAAAATTTAGAGTAAATCTTGCATAATTTTATGAACCAAAGTCATTGAGACTTTACACGGATTTCTCAAAATTAGATTAAGACTAATACTACTAGTAATGAAGTAAAAATTAGTTAAGTCAAATAAATTTACACATAAATAGGTTAAGTACTCAACAGAGTAATCAAGCCAAAGCACCTACTCAAGCTAAAACACCTATTTAGTGATAAGAAAGATACACTTATAACTGGAAAGTTACTGAAACAAGGTAATAAAAAACACATAAAACTATTGAAGAAGAAGAAAATATGATGGCTTATGTCATTCCTACTAGAGAATGAATGGCTGGATAATTGAAATATACATATTTTCTTGAAAGGTTATACCCATAGTATTTAGCCAGAGTTGAAGCATATGAAAAATCTTTACAAAAGTCTAAATTAATTTATAAGGATGAATATGATAAGATTTGTGATAATCTGAATGAAGATATGCATTCATATTCTGTTATTATACGACGATTAGCTGATGTTAGGGAGGAAGAAAACAATGAAGATATTCTTGAAGCCTTTAAGAAAATAGAAATTAATAAACCATTGATGGAATAAATTATGCAATTTTTTAATTTTGATGAAGTTTTGAAAGAGTTATCTGAATCTAAGGATAAAATTTTAGAAGAATCTAAAGAAAACTTAGGACAAAAGGTGTCCGCTTTAATTAAAAGAAAATACCTGAGAAATATTCCGATCTAGGAATGTTTGGAATTCATATTACATTAGGAACTTTTATAGACTTTGCTATATGTGATCTTAGAGCATCAACTAATGTTATGTCACTTAAACTATATGAGTCATTGAAGATATGTTCATTGACTAATACACCTATTAATCTTACCTTAGCTGACAACACAATTATAAAACCTTATGGTTTAATAGAAGATGTCTTAGTAAAAGTAAATGACTTAGTATATCCAGCTGACTTCTATGTCATGGAAATGGGAGACTCAGTATCATATAAATCTCTGCCTATACTTTTAGGAAGACCAATTCTTAAAACTGCTAAAACAAAGTTAGATATCTTTGAAGGAACAATGTCAATGGAATTTGAAAACAAAATTGTCACTTTTCATTTTAATGATGAAGATGACTATGATCATTCTAATGAATCTAATAATGAACAAACTAATGATAATGAATCTTTAGAATTAAATCATTATAATTTAAAAGCTGAAGTATATGTTATTAATGCAGTAAAAATGGAAGACGAAAATGTTATGACAAAGAATGGGCGAGTTGAAGATACTTCAAATGAAAAGATAATAACTCGAGAATGGAGGGTCGAGCAACCGAACAATGTTTAGAATGATCTTAAAATTGAGGAGTTTAAACTTAAGGAGAATAAGAAGAAGAAAAAGAAGAATCTAGCGATTGTCAACCTCGATGATCCAGGAGATATATACATAAACATAAAAGTTAAATGGGGTTGGTATTTTAAAGCTATTTTTGATACGGGTTCTAGAGTAAACAACATGCCAATTCACTTCATTCTTCATGCTCAACTAGAGTTGGATATACTTGCTTATGAAAAAGTTACTCTACCAAACGGTTATTCAGTGAAACCAATAGAAGTGGTTACTAATGTACCAATTCAAATTGAAAAGTACATTATTCCCACATACTTTTTGGTTATGCCACACTTCATCAATGAAGATCCTCCATTAATCTTAGGACAAAATTTCTTAGCCACTTCACAATCTATCACGGATACTCTAAATAAGACAATCATTTTTAGGGTGCAAGGTCGAGCATTCACTTTCTAGAAGGGCACTAGAGTGGACAATCCTACATTTAAGTTTATAGAACCAGTTTAGAATTCGATCGAGCCAACAACAATTCAAAAAAGCGCTTTAAGGGAAACATCCAACAACAATAAATCAGTTAGTTGTTTTTATATTCTCTCGAATTTTGTATTATATTGTATTTAGGAATTTAATTAGTTCTTATAAGGGGTTGATTAGTAAGTTATTTATGCATTAGTTCTTATATTAGAAATTTATAGTTTTGAAATTATTGTTTGGTACAAATCATAGTCAAATTCCAATAATTTTTAATAAATCTATTTTTTATTAGGTATATATGATAAATATATAAGAAAATCATTTAAATTGAAAAAAACATTTATAAAATGCCAGTGATTTCCTAGTGCTTCCAATTTGTACTGAAATTTGCTAAGAAAATCGGTCTCAGTTTGCAGAGTTTTTAGTATAATTTCAGGTTAACGATTTGCACTTATAACTACGATTTGTTGAACTAGTCGGTGAGCCACCAAGGCTCATTTTCAGCGATTTAGGCAGTGATTTCCCAACAAATCCATTTAAACCCTGATTTGCTTAGAATAAATATGCATTTTTATAATTAAAACCCAAAATCACCTCATTTATTCACTTCACACTCACAAACCATTGCAACTTTTCGACCCAAAGGCCAAATTTCTTACTAGATTCAACCTTCGAAAGCTATATTTTAGTGTATTTTAGTGATTCCTACCTCAATCTTCACACATTCAACTGAAAAATTGGTGCGTTTTGATAATGTAGAACCAACTATAACTAAGGGGAATTCGAAGTTGGAGCTTGAAGGAGTGTTCTAGAGGAGTTTTAGAGTTACAATCTTGAAAGATTCACTTTCAAGAGGTAATCAATGAGAACCCTAGCCTTTTATTGATCATATTTTCGATTTTTCATCGATTTTTTTATCTAGGTTAGAGCCTAAATTTTAAAATTTTTGCTCTAAATTGGTTTTATCGTCGAATGTTTTTAATTATAATATTAGTATGGGAGTGTTGTGATAATTTGTTTATTGATGTCGAATTTTCAAAATATTTTTAGTATATAACGAATGAATTGAATTTTATATACAAACTAATTTGAGACTTAGTTTCAAATGAGTTTGGGGATTTTTGTGTTTGTTTATAGCATGACTTGAATTACTTATGAACAATTGTTTTTATCAACGGTGTTCTATCAATGAATTTCATATGAATTTCAAATTTTCAATTTATAAACGACTTTTCCGATGAATTTCTCCATATTAGATAGATAAATTGAATTTTACTGAACAATTTTCAAATAATTTAGTTTTAAATGGTTTTACAGGCTTATTCTTTTACTTATACCCATTGAAATGGCCAGAAAAGGAATGGGTAGAAGTTTGAGGGAGGAGAAAGGAAAGGAGAAGTTAGTAGAGAAACTCAAGGATAAATCTAAGTTTTCCTCAATTAGACCCATGAGAATTTCTTTCAATACACCCAAGATTAGACCACAAAGAGAGCCTACTCCACCTATATTGTTTAGCAATGATTCTTATGAAGAATATGAGGATGAGGAAGAGGATGTAGAAAAAAAGATACTAAAGGAAGCGAAGATGTATGTCTTTAGGGAGAAAATTTTGTCAATGATAAGGCATTTGCCAAGATTAAGAAAGATATAGTGAGAGAAAGGAAGTTGAGCCTAGAGAGGGGATTCAATGTAAAGAATGAGTTGAAATATAGGCTTAGGATCTTAGATATAATTGATGTGAGGAATTGAGGATCATTGACTAAGGACTATCACCATTTAGACCGTGAGAATATTCCTAATGAGAAGGGATGTGACATTTTAATAAGAGAGTTTTATGCAAATGCTTATAAAAGTGACAAGACGAATCACGAGTTAGAGGAAGAACAAAGTGGATCATTATGCTATGAGAATAAAGCGGTAGTTTGGTTTACTGGAAGTTCACAAAAAAAAGATGAATACCCAAAGCATGAATATTCGATTAAGTACCACTTTTTTTATTAGGAAATTAGGGGAGGATTAGAGGCAATCCATGGTGATGGATTCATTTTAGACACGGAGGGGTACCCAAAGCACATTACTACCTAATTTCTTTAGGAAAATCATGAAAGTGTGGTGTTATTTCACCAATGCAAGCTTATATCCAAGTCTGCAATATTACGAGATCGTGAACTACAGAGTTGCTTTGCTTTACAACATTGTGAAGGGATTGGGATATTTAGATGTTGGCAAGATTATCTGTGAATTGATAAAGAGTGCCATTACGACAAAGAAGAATGATGGATTATCATTTTCTTTGATGATCACGACTTTTTATAGAGAAGATCAAGTAAACATGGCAGGCCTTGAGATAGATGTTTTACTGGGAGAAGACTATCACGAATGCAATAATAAAAAGCTATGGAAAATTGATGGATATGAAGACTTTGAAGATGAGAAGGAGAATGCTTACATAGCCAGAAGAGAGATGGAGTAAAGAAGAAAGATTAAAGATGAAATGAGGAGAGTTTTAGAAGAATTGTTGAGAGCAAGAAATGATCTGAATGTGGAGCAACCTACTACAGATTTGGATGAACTTTAAATGGAGGAGTCAAAGTTGGCCTTTATAGGTTAAATACTTGATAAGTCGGTATTTATATAATTTTAGTAGTTTATTTTAGAATATTAAATGTGAAAAGTTTCTAAAATATATATTTAATTATATTTATTGGTCATTTTTAGGTGAAACAGAGTGCGCAATTCAATTCGTAGCAGAAAAATACTCAAAAGGAGTATTTACATGCATTGATCAGACGCTGGACTATTTATCTCGAGTTACGTGTTGCGCAACGGGTAGAATAGGAGACAACAGCATTTGGCCGCCACATGTCACTTTGCCATTGGATAAGCACGTCATTTCTAGCATTTTCCAGCAATCCGCACTCGACACGTGGAGTAAACTCCACTGCAAATACGTCCCCAATTGTTCAAGCACGTCATCATAACGAGCTCCTCTAATAGGAAGTCGCCACGTGGCGTCTCACCATCACCACATCACAGACAACCAATTTTCTCTTCGTTCAGCAGCTCTTCGATTTCCTCGGGATCTATGCTGGTGCGTTCTCCCATAATTTCGTCGAGTTTGTGCTACTTTAATACACGCCTTCTTGCGTGACACGTGTTAGTAGCTCCATGCTCAAGCATGTCACAATAGCTGCAACCAACAAATCAGGAGCCGCCACATCGGTGCTGCTCTGCACCAAACGACCAATGCGGTTGCGACACGTGGCGGATAGTAGTTTTTGACAAAAAATAACCCAGGATGCTCCTCGGCGCACGTGTTAGGAGACCAACCACCAAATTTAGTTTCTCTCACCTCTCGGGACCAATTTTTAGTAGTTTTATATATTAGGAATTTAGGGTATTATTAGAGAACACCGACTAATATATTTTGAACACCGACTATTATTGTATTGTTATCGACTTTCTTTGACGGCCATGTTCGGCTAATCAACTCCTTGCCTAAGTCGGAGGGCAAACAAGTCGGGATTATGGATTCATGGCATATTATGTGAGATTTTTTATTTTATTATTTAATTTAGTTTAAATTCTCCTATTTCGTTGTTGTTGCTTTTAAGGATTATGATTTAGATTTAAGGTATGTATACGACCGATGCATGATTTTAGGGGGACAACTTATAGTTATTTGGACCATTTGTATCCGTGTCATTGTACTTTTGGACCAATACATGATGAACACTCACCCGTTTGCTTAGTTAAACCCTTTCGGTTCTTGAGTTTACAACAATTGAATCTAGGTCAAACTGAAGCGGATGTGATTCGGTTATTTAAGATTAGTGTTCCCACATATCCATATTACTGCGGTTAGTGTGTTAAATCGATTGGCGGATGTTTTGGGTTATACATTAATTAGGGAAGTAGTTAGTGGCGAACGTCCTGGCTATCAAGATTAGGGGAACGAGTAATTTCTGACGGATGTCGATTTTCTATAGCTAATCTAGGAGAATATAAATTAATGACTTTTTGGGAAAGATTGAAGACCATGATTGCCATTGAATCCAGATTCTGATTTGTGGAAATCTAGACCTATGTGTTTTCTTGAAACTATTTGAAAGCTATATTTGTTATTTTATTTATTTAGTTTATTTAGTTAAATTATTAAATTATTTATTTAAAACCACCGGATTCTCCCTTTTTGTTATTTTTGACCTAAGAAAGACTACCAATCTCTGTGGGATCGACCATTTGCCACTATTCTAAAAAATAGTTGGTTTATGAAATTTTATTTTATTGACGCGTTCGGCTCGCGTCAATTTTTGGTGGCGTTGTCGGGGATTGGTAATTTTTCTTTCTTTGATTTTTTATTTTTTTATTTTTTTATTTTTGTTTTTATTTTGCATATCTAGTCCCTTGCTCTTAACATGTATGCAGGCAACCCCGCGATGGACTCCTCTTACCCCCATAAGTGTGGTCTATTCGAAGACTCACAATATTATAATGTGAATGGGGTAGGTATGTCACATAATGGATATCAGTTTTCTAACATGGATTCTTTTGTGCAACAGGTCGAGGTTTGCGAAATTTGTGGAGACTATTCTCATTCCGCACATGACTGTCCCTATTATCCACAGTATGAGAATTATCACTATTCTAGCTATGCATCGCCACAACCCGACTTCTTTGGGCTCATGTCAAACCCACAGATTCCTCAGCATGAAGGAAATCAACAGTTTCATCAAAGCACCTCCTTGGAAGATATGATGAAGCAATTGATAGATAATCAGCAACAGTTTCAACGACTTTTTGAAGAGCTTCGACAAATTGATTTTGAGATTCCAGGCTTGAAAGACATGGAAACTCAATTTATTCAATATAATGTCAGGCTTTAGAATATGACTGACGAGGAAGAGTTGTGTAGTATACAAAAAAGATTTTAACCCAGAGGAGGATGTGAGTGTTGATACGTTGAAAAATCTTGAGGTGAATGAGGTTACATAGATAGAGGACTATTTGAGAGAAACAGTTTGAAGGACATGACGTCTTTCAAATTGAGCTAGAAATTGTCATTGCACTAAATGAGGGGAAAATGAGATGAAAATTGATGTCATTTTAGACAAGTCGGAGAACCTGCGAGATAGAGAGCGAGGAAGACCAACCTCGGTATTGGTGCAACCACCCACCCTCCCATCCACATTTGGTACACCTTATAAGGGGTGGAAGTAAAGGAGCATTCGCATATCTTCTACACCGCCGGCACCTTTATGTTGGACGATCCTAATGCGACAAATTTTTCGTGTTGGAAGTCCCGAATGAGCTCCTTAATATGAAAGAGGGCATGCATGCTTCATTGCCCAAATACGTAAATATGCCATTCGTCGTTGACATCTCTAAAGGAGGGGGCATCGCATGATCAATTACGCCAAGTCTAGCAAAAGACTTAAAAGAAAGGCGACTCGTTGGGAGGCAGCCCAGCTTCATTTTTTTATTTCTTGCATTTATTTCAGTTTTAGTTTAGTTTTAGTGTTTTTATTATATTTAATAACACTCTAATTTGGTCTCTTTATTTTTACCGGTGATATGTTACGTTTGACGTTCATTAGAGGATTGGAGCACTGCTGAGTTTTGTAGGTTTGACTTTGGATTACATTTTTTAGCATAATTTTAGCATTTTTTAGGAATTAACAAGTTTATAGAATTTTAGGTATTTTGAAACTTGGTTGGGACATATCCAACTTAAGTCGCCGCATTGGTGGAGAGTTTTTGAGTTTACCCAAAACCCTAAACTTCATTCCATCATCTTGTTGATTTCACCCTTAGTTGAAAGTCTTCGGGCTCGCAAGATTTGATAGGAATATTTTTAGTTAAATCCAATGTTTACTAGTTCGTGCTCTTGTTATGATTGTTTTTTTATAGTTTCCTTAGTTACCTACACATGAGAGATTTTGTGCGTTCACTGGTTTTTAGAGACTTTTTTTCATGCATGCATTTGTATCATCTTCTTATCCATGTTCTTCTTCACCACTGTCTTTTTTTTTGTTATATGGATGTCTTGACTTGTTTTGAACCTTGAGGACAAGGTTCGGAATAAGTTTGGGGGTATTTTAGGGATTGTGGATTGTGTTGGATGGATGCTTTTGTGAAAAAAACCACAGGTGGGATCGTTTATTTTTTATTTATGCGGTTATATGCGATTATCAGATGGTAATGGTGGTGTTTTATATCACTTTTTCCATTTCTTTCATTTCTTGTCCTTTCATATTTTTCTCTCATTTCATTAGGATACGATACACTTTCATGCATGTATTTAGTATAGTTTTTATTTTTTATTTTTATTTTTTAGTTATATAGAGTCACCCGAAACTTTGTTCATGCCTTTGGTTGTGGATGAGTAAATTACAGTTTCCTTTTTGACTTCAAACTTAGGGAAAACTAGGAGAAACACTCAATTGAGTCCGTACCCTGCATATTTATGATTTCATGATTAGGAACTTAGTTGATGGTTAAGCTTTGTGCTAGATAACGAAAATGAGCGACGGTCAAAATTGTGCAAGTGGTAATATTTTAAACCATATTTGGGAATTTGCTTGATTATAGTGAAAGTGAGAAGGGCTAACAGGAGTTTTCTTAATATAGAGAGTCCCACATGTTTCCACAGAAATGGAGTAGGGAAACTTGGAGTGGGAAAAAGTGAGAAAAGTGGTCCATAGGAAATGGAGAAGGGACTGTATTTGTTGAAAAAAAAAAAGACAAAAATAGAGAAAATATAAATTGAATAAAGGCGGAAGTTGTGAAACTCCTCGAATAAAAGATTTAGCTCAAGTGCTTTCACGAAATTAAGTAAGAATTTTAAACTTGCGTATTTGAATGTATAAACCAAGAAAACTCGTGAGTAGCTGATGGCCTTTGTTTTAACTGAATCTTTGTCTTCAAAGTGGGATCTTAATTGTGTTTGGGTTGCGAGTCTTGACATATCATAACTCCGAAACTTCTTGAGTTGCTTGTAAATTTGGTGGCTATGTAAATCAGAGGAACTCCATGAATTTTGAGTCGGGTATAGGATTAGTTGAGTCAGTGCATTACTATATTAGGAGTCTAGTTTAGTTTGTATTGTCATCTACACATTTGCTCGAAACGTGCAAAGTCTTAAGTTTGGGGGTATTTGATAAGCCGGTATTTATATAATCTTAGTAGTTTATTTTAGTATATTTAATGTGAAAAGTCTCTAAAATATATATTTAATTATATTTATTGGTCATTTTCAGGTGAAACGGAGTGCGCAGGTTGAATTCGTGACGGAAAAATACTCAAAATGGAGTATTTGCATGCATTACTCGGACCCTTGAGTTATGTGCTGCACAACGGGTAGAATAGGAGACATCAGCAGTAGGCCGCCACATGTCACTTTGCCATTGGATAAACACATCATTTCCAACGTTTTCCAATAATCCGCGCTTAAGAAGTGGAGTAAACTCCACTACAAATACGTCCCTAATTATTCAAGCACGTCATCACAGCGAGCTTCTCCAATAGGAAGCCGCCACGTGGTGTCTCACCATCACCACATCACGAGACAACCAATTCTCTCCTTGTTTAGCGGATATTCAATTTCCTCAGGATCTGTGCGATGCGGTCTCCCGAATTTCGTCGAGTTTGTGCAACTTTCATACACGCCTTCTTGCGTGACACACGTCGGCAACTCCATGCTCAAGCACGTCACAACAAATTTTGCAACCATCTAATCGGGAGCCGCCATGTTAGCTGTTTTGCACCAAACGACCAATACGGTCGCGAGACGTGGCGGACAGTAGTTTTTGACCAAAAATAACCCCTGGATGCTCCTCGGCACACGTGTTAGGAGACCAACCCCCAAAATTAGTTTCTCTCACCTCCCGAGACCAATTTTTAGTAGTTTTATATATTAGGAACCTAGGGTATTATTAGAGAACACCGACTAATTTATTTTGAACACCGACTATTATTGTATTGTTATCGACTTTCTTGGACGACCATGTTCGGCTAATCAACTCCTTGCCTAAGTCGGAGGGGAAACAAGTCGGGATTATGGATTCATGGCATATTATGCGAGATTTTTTATTTTATTATTTAATTTAGTTTAAATTCTCCTATTTCGTTGTTGTTGCTTTTAAGGATTATGGTTTAGATCTAGGGTATGTATATGATCGAAGCATGCTTTTAGAGGGACAACCTATAGTTATTTGGACCATTACTATCCGTGTAATTGTACTTTTGGACCAATAAAGTGACGAACACTCACCCATTTGCCGTAAAACCCTTTCGATTCTTGAGTGTGCAAAAATTGAATCTACGTTAAACTTGGAGCGGATACGATTCAGTTTTTTAGGATTAGTTTTCCCAAAGATCCATATTACTGCGGTTAGTGTGTTAAACCTGATTGGCAGATTTCGAGGGTTATACATTGATTAAGGAAGTAGTTAGTGGCGGACGTCCTGGCTATCAAGATTAGGGGAACGAGGAATTTCTGGTGGATGTCGATTTTCTATAGCTAATCTAGGAGAATATAAATTAATGACTTTTTGGGAAAGATTGAAGACCATGATTGCCATTGAATCCTGATTATGATTCGTGGAACTATAAACCTAGGTGTTTTCTTGAAACTATTTGAAAGTTATTTTTATTATTTTATTTATTTAGTTTAGTTATTTAAATTATTAACTTATTTATTTAAAATCCCCTATTTTTCTTTTTTGTTATTTTTGACCTGAGAAATACTACCAATCTCCGTGGGATCGACCCTTTGCCACTATTCTACAAATTAGTTGGTTTATGAACCTTTATTTTATTGACGCGTTCGGCCCGCATCAATACTACGTAATCAAGTGAGAACTCAGAGGAATCAAGAACTGGTGTTCGAAAACCAGACGGTTTTAGCGATGAGCATTCACAAGATGGAGATGACGATGTTAAGAAGACATAAAAGGCGAGGAGGCACAGAGTTTCATGTATCATCCACACAAATGAGGCGACCAATTAATGGTAGTTTTGATGTTCAACTACCGCCGGGTCAGGTTTACAACCTATATGATCCCACTGTGAGTTACCAGTCCGAGATGATTGATCTAGTGGATTATGATGATAATAATGCGACATCAAAAAGACGACATTGATTTCTTTACTCTACTTTATCTCATTTGTCTCTAAGTGATGATGTGTGAGATATTGCATGTAACTCTGGTGATGATACTATGTGATCTGTGATGATGACATATTGTCTTTGATACTATGCATGATGATGTGATTTCATTTGATATGGTGGTATAGTGATACATTTGATGGTGATGTTACATTTGGTACATTAGTGATGATTATTCATATTTTTCATGCACCATGTTTAATGATATATATATTGAGTCTAATCTTCTATTGATTATCCAATTTATAATTATATCAATTCATTTATGCTTCATGAGGTATATTTATTTTGTTGGGAATTTGACTACATTTTGAAACCTTTAGGATAAACTTTGGAATGAGTTTGGGGGTATTTTAAGTGAAGTATGACAATGATAGCAATGAAAACAAGGAAACGAAGAAAGAAAGGTAGAAAATAAGTTCTGAATTGATGCAAAGTTCAAACTTTTGATCAGATATTTAAGTGAGTTGATGAGGTTTTTCAAATTTCTTCCGAATTCAAGTAAGTATGAATTTCATTTTTCTTTATTTTTAGTTAGGAAAAGAAGAAAAATGAATGAATATATATTGAATGGAAGTGATATTTTTATTACCCAAGTGAATTCCATGATAGAATGAATCAACTTTTATACATTTTTTTATTAACTTTATTAGTTGATGTATGCATTGAATGAGTTTAGAGGGATTGATTGCCTTATGTTAGTCATGAGAATGGGTAGAAGATCGAAACAATAGTGCAAGATGAATAAGACATATTTCTAAAAATCTTGTGATACAAAGGGGTTATTGATAAAGTATTTTTATAATATATATTTTAGAAAGTTATTATGCCATAATTGAAAGAAGAAATGGGTTAGGAACCAATGAATTTCTATAAGTTAGAAATAATACTTTCTTTAACTTTAGTAGACAATGAGAAGTGCTAACAAAATTTACAAATATATAGTCATATAGATTCCCTAAAAAATGGAGCAGGGAATCTACAATGAGAAAAACTGGGAGAATGTCCATAGGAAATGGATAAGGGACTCAAAAGTGAAAATTAAAAAATAAATAAATAAATAAAATAATAATTAGGATGAAGTAGAAAAAAAATGAGAGATGAAAAAGATGGATGTTCTTCAACTCTTCAAAGAAAAGATTTAGCTCGAGTGCTTGAAGCTAGGGTTGAGTAAAACATTTCTTAATCTAACACGTTTAAAACAATATATTTATTGGTATCTTGAAAAATTCTCATTGATTTTGAGTGTGGTGCTATTATAAAGTATTTTCTAAAATTTAGATTAATCTAGTGGTTTTTGTGTTTTGAGATTCTACACTAGTCATCGTAAGCTTGATGCTTGTCAGCACAGATTGAGAAAACTTATATTGTGTACAGGTCTTGGTATTGATTAAACTTTAATTTCTAAAGGGTATTGCATTGGGTGGTTGAGTTATCATTAAGGGATGGTTCATTTTTTTCTAAATCATTCTATTCTATCATAACTTCTATTTACTTGTGGGTAATATGTTTTTGATGAAGGTCAAATATATGGAGATAATCAAATTGTATTTTGGACGGGGCAATGTTGTGTACGTACAAGAAAGGTTAAAGGGTGATTTAGTTTAATTAGGAAAGTTTATATTCAATTAAGAAATTAAGTTTTGAATCAAGTAGATTTATTTGATTTTTTTGTTTAATTAGAAGTAGTTAACTAGCCACCTCATTTTTAGGAATAAATATAGATTTAAATATATATTTTACCTATATATAAATTATGTGACTTTATTAGTACCTAGGCTAGTTGATGATCAATTACGCTTTTTTTAGTAAGATTATACGTAATTTAATTATTATTTTTGTTTACAAAATCCTATATATGTGGCTATCATATTTATGTAATGGGTGATTGATTGATTTTATGAATAAAGAAAATTGTTTCTTTTTAGAGAATTAGGGTTTTAGTCTCAATGCCCTGAATTGATTGTCCATGGATTTCGTCAATCGAATTGGAAGACAATGCATCACTTTAGTATCGAACCTCAATTCGGTTTGAGTCACCATGTAACGAGTTGGAGTTTGCTTTTGGCGAAAAGCCATAAGATGAATATTTTGACGAGGAGAAACTTGTATCCGAAAGAAATAGATGGGGAATATTTTTTTTCTTTGACGGCAAAGTAGATCAAATTTTCTTCGAGGATGATTCGACAACTTGGACGAGGGCCAAAGTTCGACGATGATGGACGCGACTTCGTTGAGGATAAGGTAGTCTTTGAAAATGAAGGCTTTGTCATCGAAGTAGTTTCCCATAAAAATCCTCATGTACTTGAAGTGGTAGTTGGTGATATGGTCGTCAATAAGTCTTACTATGAATGACTTTCCCAACTATAAAAACTTTGTAGTTAGCTTTTTAGATGATGAGGTCAAGCTTATTTTTGAAGATAAAGTGGTTCAAAATCGAAAGGTCTCGAAGGTTCAAAAATTCGAGGACTAATTTTGTCAAAGCAAAAGATGAATGATGAAGGTCAAATATATGGAGATGATTACATTGCATGTTGGACCAAGAGCAATGTTGTGTAACGTAGTATTTATTTAGCTAGTGTCTAGATAAAATATATTACTTGTAGTTATCTAGGTGATTTAGTTTAATTAAGAAAGTTTATATTCAATTAAGAAATTAAGTTATGAATGTAATAGATTTAGTAGATTTTTGTGTTTAATTAGTAGTTAACAAGCTACCTCATTTTTAGAAGTAAATATAGATTTAGATATATATTATATCTATATATATAAAAACAATTATGTGACTTTATTAGTACCTAGGCTAGTTGATGATCAGTTAGGAATTTTTCTTTTTTTCGTAAGATAATAATACAATTTAATTATTATTTTTTTTTTTACAAAAGCCTATATATGTGGCTATCATATTTATGTAATGGGTGATTGATTGATTTTATGAATAAAGAACAATGTTTCTTTTTAGAGAGAATTATGGTTTTAATTTTCAATGCCCTAATTGATTATGCGTGGATTTCGTCAAACGATTTGGAAGACTTTCACTGCATCAGTTTCTATTTAAAGATCACTTATATTTAAAAACTTATATTATTTAAAGTTAAGATGAATTAGATTGAAATCATTATATAAAGAATGAAAAGAGAATATGATTGAGAGTATTCCTTTGCTCAGAGAAAAATGTGTTGAGTTTGGAGGCATTTGACAAGTCAATAATTAGACATGTTTTCGTGTAATTTTGGTTGATTTTCGATATAAATGATGATATTACACTGAGTATTCTCTTGTTTTGTGATTTTAAGATTTAATTAGGAAAAATTAAGAAATGGAAGAAAAATAGGAAGAGCAAAACAGTCAAATGAAGAGAAGAGTCAGCGAATCATCGGTGATTTATGATTTACAAAGGAATCACCAGATGAATCGATGGAGCACATAGATATATTCTCAATGATTAACTCAGTGATTTGTGTACAACATAGGATTTGCTGACAAATTGCTGAGGTCGGTGACGAGTTTTATAGATTACTATGAAGAATTTGATTTTATCTATAATTTATATAGATTAGGAAACTATAAATGGGACCATAGGGCTTCAAAATTAAGAGCCATCTTTTCTCTTAACAAGTTTGTGAGAGCCGTAAGTTAGTTTTTATTGAGTTAATGCTTGAAACAACATCGAAGATTCGTTTATTTCAAAAAAAATATTTATTTAATTGTCTTTCAATTATATTATTGCGTTGTATATTTCCAGCATGAATGAGTAGTTTATTAATCTAAATAAATCCTAGACCTATATATACTTTGGATTGATATATAGTTATAATTCAGGAATTTTGTACTTAATGCTTTAAATTTATTCATATACAACAATTTCAATTTTAATAAGTTGTTTTTGCGTATTACAACTAATGAGGATTGATATTGTATGTATAGTTGCATATATGTATTGTGATATTTGATTTTTATGAATCTATGTCAATGATTATTGAAAATAATTACATAGAAGTAGTAATTAGGACTCTTAATCTATAAGGCAAATTTCCCGAATAGATGTTCTAGGTGATTGTGTTCTAAGTTAGTTATTGATCGACATAATCTGATTTATATATGGTTTAGATTAGGCATGATTTTCATTTAGTGTTAATGCTATCATATTTCTATTTTATTGCGTTTTATCTAATAGGTAGATTTCCAATGATAAGGATATGTCTATTTTCTATTGAATATAGGAAAAATGATGGCTTGCTAAAGATTATCAACCTATTATGAATTAGGATTTAATGATTCCAAGATTCCATGTGATATAATTATAACTAGGTTACGAGGTAATGTTATGTTTTAGTGTTTGAATGCAATCCAAGTATATTGCATTGTTTCGTGGGGGTTTGTTTAGATGTTTGATTAGATATTAATATTATATTAAATTTGAATTTCGTTTAATTAAGTTTACATTAAATTGTTTGAATTAGTTTAGTTAGTTTGGTTAATTGAGTTACTAGTTATAGTTATTAGTTATTTAGTATTTCAATTCTCGTTTAATTAGATTAACTAAATTAAGAAAAATCAAACAAAAAACACTTTCATTAGAAGTTTGCAAAATCCATGTGGAGACAATATTGTTGGGACGTGTGCCCTAAGTCAATCTTTAAACATTGTTTATCTTATAATTGTAATTAATAAAATTGAGGTTTTCATTTGTTGTTTTATTATAAGTGAGTGCATGTTTACCTTATCGTAAGATCCATGGATATTTGTTGAAATATCCTAAATGTCATCAGTCGTTCATTATACTGGGAGCTATAATGAATCAAAACTAGTGTGAATCTTGATTGATGGTCATGTGATGATCATGGGTAAAGGGATACGAATCGAGATCATAAGTACTTGTTAAGGAATAAGGTAATGGACCGACCCACTATGAGAACACCACATGGATTAAGGCATAGATGTTACTCATGATAGGTATATCATTTAGTCCTTCGACTTGAGATTACCATAGACTTAAATATTTGGATCATGGTAAATTGACACAATCAAACGTTGTCTTTAACCGGACGATTATAAAGATTGTGATTGGTTACCATGTGAATAGTATTTGAAGGTGTATAATCAAGAACAAATTTGTACCTTTCATATAGAGAGAGATATCAGTGGGTCCCTTGATAAGTTAGACTGTTAAATGGCCAAGTCTAAGTGAATCATATGATCAATGTCACTTGAATGTTTTCAGTCTACCTGAAGATCGAGACTAGTACGATTGAACATTAAAGGTGACTTTCTAGGCCTTATGTTTAATCAAAAGATTTAGCAAGACAAAAGGATATAATATGATGCATTATCAATGATTCAATTAATTTTTACATAAAATAATAATATTGTCACCGTTTTCTCTTACAAAAATGGACTTACTTCTTTTATAAAAGTAAAAATAAAAAATAAAAAATGGACTTACTTCATCACATGAACATATAGACTTATTTATTCTTTTATGAAAAAAAGGACTTACTTCATCTAAGGGACCTTCTTCATCGGCACTAAATGCAATTTACATGTGTTTACTAAGAGCAACATATTATTGGATGGAGGTCATGATCAAAAACTCTAATTAATTAATAAACTTGTAAGTGTATTGGGGTTGGGTAGAATAAGTTGATTTCTTTCTTATTAAAAAGTGTATTGCGGCCAAACATTTAAGTGGATCTCAATAATTGATTGCACAACAACTTTATGTTATTATCGAAATGATCAAAGATTTTGCAATGATCTTTCGATCTCAAATCTAGCTAATGAGCTAGATTAATTTGTTAGTCTTTTTTTGAGGAAGCTATAGTTTTTAATTGGAAGATCGTATGTAATTAATATGGGAAGAAAATATGAAATAGACGTGTATTTTTAAAAATATTGAGATTAAAATGTGTATCACATTGCAAAACACAATGAATTATGATATTAATGCATTATATAATAAGTTATTACGAACAATATATATGGTTTTAGTTTCTTTATTTTATAATTAAATATTGATTTCACTTACTCTCTGCAATAAATTGTTAATCACAAAATAACAAAATATTTACATTAGTTTTTAAAATTCTTAATTTTAAAAGAATTGTATAAATTTATTCAACAAAAATAAAATTCAAAAATTCATTTAAAAATATTATAATACCTCAAAAAGCGATGTATTCCCAATGCCTCAACACATGGTGGAGACAACCACAATACTAAAAACAAAATTCCACAAACAACAACAATATATTAATCAATTAATAATTTCACAAACCATTAAAAACATAAATAAATAAAAAAAACAATAAATAACATAAATACAGTAAATAAACACTAGCAAATACAGAAAAAATATAAATATAAATAGGGAAATAATATCTAAAAAACAATCCAAAAAATTACCCAAGTTTTGAGCGGCTACGGCGTCCGGCGATGCAGCAGCGACGAGGGACAGCGGCAACGTATGACGAGGTAGTGACGACGAGGGAATGGCGACGGTGTAAAGGCAAGCAAAGCAATCAATGACAAGTGATGAGGCAAGACGACGACATACAGACAGGTGATGTATGTGTGGCCGCAAGTATAACGGCTCTTTTGTAGTAATAGTTTAACCAACTTGCATTGAATATGAATATCATCCTCAGGGAAAGGTGTGTGCACTTAATACGTACCTAGCTAAAATTACTCTATAGCTAAGGAAACCCTTTATGTTGGTTCTATAACTAAATTAAACTAATTTATACTAACAAATCAATACAATTTACTTTAACTTTTAAATTAAGACTATCTTAGTTCACAACTTCACTTAAGTAATGAAATACTATGCTTTTCAACTCACTTTATCATCTTTATTATGTGTATGCAATGTCTAATTAGAATAGATTGATTTCCTTTAAATCCACTCTAACCCACTGTCGTGATGGAAAAGATTCTAATGTGCAAACTAGAACTTCACCTATTGGTTTAAATAATGTAGGCTTCACATTGCTTTAATATTCTAAATCTTTAGATTCATAACCAATTAATTTACTATCTATGCCTCCCTAATCAACAACTATCATTTGATGTTGTGTATTTTATGATTGTACTGTCTATATCTGGCTTAAAAGCTTCAATGGCCAAGATAACTTCTAAAACCTAATATTAACAAACACGTGATCAAGATGTTCGTAGCATTATGCTCAAAATCAATACAAATTCTAACCAAAACTTTTTTATATTTCTTCTTTATTCATGTTTGCAAAAGATCCTCTAACTCGATAAGGGCGATACCCGACACGAAACCCTAATTAAGCCTCGATAATTCCATTAGACTTAACTAGAGCCAGCAGACTCTCATTCAATCTCCCGATAAAACGAATTTTATATCTAATATCGACATAAATCAAATATCAAATGTAGCGGAAATCAAGACTTTTTCGATATTTAAACGATAAACAAAACCAAATCTCGCTGGAATAAACCTCGGTTATACAAAACTTCTCATCCCTTGTAATATTACAAAACAGTAATTCAATACAAATATATAAGATAAGGGAAGATTCAATACATCGAAGAGAAGATCAACTATATCCCATAGTCGAAGTGTTCGTCGGTTTTCTTGAAATGTTAATTGGGGTGAGCGCTCGAACTTGCTCAGTAAGTAAGGATTCACAAAGCCATCAACATTCTATATAATAGTCAAAAACATTATGCAATAACAATATGCACTAATGCTAACTAACTTGATTATGAAAAGCATATATTTCAATAAATAACAGATGCAAGTCCGTCTATCAATGACTATTACACTATGATTCTCATTTCAATAAATAACGCATGCCATTAATACGATTGCTAGACCAACATATTGGCTAATGTGTTGTCTAGTCAATGCATTAATGTCCAATGGTTCTATCCGAAACCCTCTAGTAAGTATGTAATCCATGCAATCTATTTAACTGAGTAGGAAGTTACATTTAAGCTGTAAAGGTAACCCTTCTCCTATATAACTTGGTCTCAATTCCAGGAACTTACTCTCATGAATCACATTAAACACCATTTTCCATTTACTAGAACCATCACGGTGTACATAGTCCCCCATATAGTCCATAAACTACATGAACTATTTATACTAAGTTAACCAGACAATATTGATAAATAAGCGAATCCATACTTACCTTGGTTTAGGTTTTTGTTAAGAAATTCCCTGACTTTTCGGATTACTCAAGCTTTCCCGATGATCCAACACCTATCACACATTTCCAGTGATAAACAACAACAATTCATAGAGAAATCATCACCTAAGTATGAATTCAACTTTAAACTCAAAACTTAACTTTCCAAGATGATGATCTATGATCTTTTGGTGTTTTGATCTCCTTAATTCAGTAGGGGATCCTCTCCTAATTCACTCCACCTTATCAAACCCTCAACTGCTCACTCTCACCTTCTCTTGATTGATTGATGAAATAGTGAGGATAAGTTTAACGTTTTTTATTTAAATATGAGTTTTTTTCAAGATACACATCGCGCTATCTCGAGGCTGATCAAGTGATTGATGTGTTAAAATGACACTCCCTAAAGTGACAAACATTTTGACACCATCAACACTTACACTTATCTTGAGGCGATCCAATGATCCATATAATTCAAACCAAATTTTATAGTTTTATTATTATATATATATCAAATATATATAAAATATATATATGCTTCGTGTATTTTCTCGCCAATAAATTCACCAGACATACCTACGAGCATTCTAGGGCGTGCACATTCATTTCACGCCCCCTCATCGCACTTGCTGTACCGGCTATTTATTATTTAATTATTTATTTTCTAAGTATAGGCTTGTATATAAATTCTCTTTTATACTACAACCTATAAAATTCATTAAACATTCCAAACAAACACCAATCATCACACAAACCCACGCACATGCTAATCGAGGTACGCAGCCAGAACTTAACCACGAGTCTAACTCGGGTTAATTAAGATTTGGATTAATACTAATCATCAGCTTAAGGTAACGGGTCGTTACAATCTCTCCAATTTAAAGCATTTTCATCCTCAAAATTAAAGTAAACGTAAAATTACATGTAGTTTCGAAGAGAAATTGGAACTGCTTCTTCATATAAGACTTCCGCTCCCAAGTTAGTTCCTCATCTCCATGAAATTTCCATTTCACCTTAACGAAAGAAATTTCTTTGGTTCTCAGCCTCTAAGTCTTACGATCAAGTATCTGAATCCATTGCTCATCGTAATATAAGTCTTCCTGAAGATCAAATTTATTCCAATCAATCTTTGGAGTGAAATAAGTCTCCGTTTTTATAAAACATAGAAACGTGGAAAGACATTATGAACTCCAGTTAACTGAGGAGGTAACGCTAACCTGTAAGCACAAGACCAATTCTTTTCTGCACTTTGAATGACCTAATGTACCTTGGAGCTAGCTTACCTCACAATCCAAACTTACACAATCCTTTCATAGGTGAGACTTTCAATAGAACATAATTGTTCTTTGAAAAATCCATAAAAACCTATGATGTTTGTTGGCATATCTCTTTTGTCTTAGCTTTCCGGTAGTCAAACACTAGCAAATCTGCTGAATTCTCTCTATCTAGTTCTGAATCAACTTTGGCTCCAACAAAACTGTATCTCAACATCTGCCTAATACGCAGGTGAACGACAAGGCTAACTATACAGAGCTTCAAAATGAGCCATTCCAATGCTAGCTCGATAGTTTTTATCATAAGAGAACTCACACAAGGAATGTATTTCTTCCAGCTTACCACCAAACTCTAAGACACAAGCTCATAGCATATCCTCTAGCACCAAAACCCACTTTGCTCGGGTTGCTCATGAGTCTCATGGAAGGTATAGCGTCGAGGTTAAGAACAGCTTCCAGCAGCGGTCTACAATTCACTTTATAGTCTAGACATGAGTCTCATATCTCCATCCAAAGTAATCGACACTGGAACTCCATGAAATCTCAACACCACACTAATGTACACTTTACATAATTGTTCAAGAGGATCTCACATAGAAACTAGCAAGAAATGCGCAAACTTTGTCAACCAGTTAACTACAACCCATAAAATATCAAGCTTACGCTAACTCAAAGGTAGACCGGAAACAAAATCCATTAATATATGTTTCTATTACCACTCAGTTATAGGCAGTGAATGTAATAACCTTCCAAGTTTCTGATGCTCAACATTAACTTGCTGACATGTCTCACATCTCTTTACAAACTCGACAATATTAGTCTTCATCCCAGGCTACCAATAAACACAACTCATATCGTGATACATCTTAGTGTTACTTAGATGAATAGAGTAAAGAGATATATGAGATTCCTATAGCAGTTCCTGCCTCAACTGATTTTGAGCTGGAATCCACAATCTATCCCTTCATCGTTATGCACCATCATTAGAAACTAACCAATCAGATGATCTACACTAGCCACTAACCTTTGACGTGCTATATAATCTTGATTAGATTTTTGATAACCAATCACCCATCGAATCATCGCCATTTTAACTAGAATCTGAGCTCATAATAACAGTTTGGTAGCTTTTGAATTACCTCTCTCAGTTGATGATATGTCAGCTAAACTCACATGAATCATCATGAGTACTTCCTCAAGAAGTCTAAACTGAGAAGCTCTGGCAGTAGCTACATTTTCTATGCCTGTTCTTCTCCTACGCAAGGCATCCGCAACCCCCTTTGCCTTGCCTGGGTGATACTCTAGAGTGAAGTCGTAGCTCTTGAGGATCTCAAGCCATCTACTGCTTATATATCTATTCATTTATCTGAGTTGCAATTTTATAATGACAGTCTGTTAACACCTTTCTTTATAGTTCTAAATTACTTAGGCTCAAAATTGACTTGTATCATTACTTCTCATCCCATACCAATTGACGACGAAGTAAAGCATACAACCTTTTAAGGAAAACACCTCAACATTTATAGCTTTGAAAATATCAATACCAAAGAACTCACACAAGAAATTTTTCTTCCAAGAACTTCTACCTTCCAACCATAAGCTCGAAAATTACATTCTCTGGAACAAAGGTCAATCGTAGATATATTGTGTTAAGATTGAGAAAGGTCCCTCCTAGCTATTATATATTTCTTCCCATTTGGGAAGCAAACTTTCAGTTCCTCACTGCAATAATAATCAGGGTTCTCCATAAACTCTTAACTCTTTCTATACACATATATCTCGCTTACTCCTCCACACGAATATAAACCACAATATTGCCATGAAATTTACATGCTCTATCAATCCTACAATTACAACATCAACAACCTTAAGTTGTCATCACAACTTAGGTTAATTTATCACGAGTTCCTGAGCATGAAATTTCATTAATATAGGACAAGAATAATATAATCCTCCAAGTTACTATCACTTAGCTTCCACCTACTCATATATCTCATATTTCCTTATACAATTAACACTGTCAATTTTCATTCCAGGTTACGAACAACTCATTCTTATCATAAAGAATTTTGGATTTTTCTTCAATGAATATTTTAAAGAAATCCACGAGATTCTCACGACATTCTTGCCTCACTTTTATTCAAGTTCCAAGAACTTTTTGTACATGCTAAATTTCTGATATGAGATTATCCATACAAATTAGTAATAATTTGTAAACAACCCTTGACCTAGTAAATAATCTCGATCAATTTCTTCAATAATGCATCACTCAATCATTCATCATTAGCTCAGTTCCAATCTGAGCTCTAAAGAACAAACTTTTAGTTTCCAATCGAGACAACTTAGCTGATGATGTGCCTACGCAGGACTTCAATTATTTATCAGTATATATCTCATTCAAGATATATTACTGAGTAGTTTTCATCAAAACTACAACCCTTATTTTTTTTCTATTCAAGGCATTGTTAACACAATCACCTTAATGAGTGATGTTTTGGAGTGGATTCCTAACATTTAGGAAATTCAAAGTATCTATCTTACCTTCCATTTCTGTCACTCTAACAATTATCTTCTTCAAACTTCCATAGTTTGAAATTACTACTTACACCAATTCATTGGTTTCTATACTTTCAGGTTTTCTTTTAATGATTCTTCTAAGATTCTCAATAATCTCTAAGAATGATTAAAAGACTCTCAACAAAATTTCTTCTTATTTACAAGTGATGCCTTTAATATTTGGTACAATTACCAAATTAGTTATCTCGAGATTATCAATCTCCTATAGTTTTCCTCTCAAGTATTGAACTATATATAAAAGTATAAGCTACAATTTTTCTTTATTGTGTCAACAAACATATATACCTGAATAAGAAGTCTTATGATGAACCTCTAACTTTTTCTATAATTCAAGTACAATCAAGCAAACATTATAGTCAAACTATACTTCAGCTTTCTTCCAAGGCATCTTTATATTTGTTTCCTAACTTACAACGATTTTCATACTTGAGTTAATTGAATAAATTATACAACGATATTATAGATCCCTGGATCAATCATATGTAATATTCAATTATTTCAAGATTACTTTTTTTCTTTTGCCTTTGGTTGAATATATGAAAATCTCAAATTATCTCAATCCCAGTCAAATACCTCGATTTGCTGTTAATGTTCAACATACATACAAGTAATTTACCTTTGAAACTTCGTACTAACACTTAAAAAATCAGGCATGAACCAATTTACTGTCACGATTTATAATTTTGTACGGTAATGTTTGTGCGTCTTCTAAGTCTTCAAAGATTCCATCTTGTAACTTATTTAAAATAGGGTTTTAAAACTCGACACCCTTCATTCATGAACATAGCATGAGTTCTAGTAGGTTCTAATGATTTTCATCATCCACTTATAGTGATTCAACAACCGCTTGAAATCATCTTTAAATATATCCTTAATTCAGATTATACCACTGTGACAACCAGATCTCAACTAACCTTTGAGAATAACTGATTTCACCTTATTATCAAAATGAGTTATCAATTCTGGGCAATGAATATTCATTCCCACTATCACGCATTATTCTTTCAATTTCTCATTCTCTTCAATTTAAACTATACCATTCTAAAACATCATATTAGGATATCTTACCAACTCACTGCTATGTTCTGGATTAAACTGTCTTCCAATTTTACTAGTTTAAATTCTCAACTTTACTTTTCATTATTCGAAAAATTACTATCATTCTAATATCGATTCATATCGTATCTGACATTTCTACTTCATACCAACTTATGAAGTATAAATACATTGGTGGTTTCCTAACCTCAAATAGGTTTTTATCATGAACCACTAATTTATTTACTGAATAAACTTCTATTATTTCTTAACTAGTCTCAATACTAGTATTAAATCACATCTCAAAGTGGCTTACCATCTTTGAGTTCCACCTAAAGTCATTCAATATTCCATTGTTCCATAAATTCCATTCTCTTAATACACGTCTCAAGGTCTAGATCCAATAGATACTTCTTCATTGACTATTATTTTTCTAATAATATCATTGAGAACAAAGACCATTGACAACAGTTAATAGGAGAAGAATTTAATTTCATCTTTGTAAGTTTTCCTTATGTCATTCCCTTTTTAATCTCCTCAAGGTTAAGACTCTTTTGATCTCTTACGTTAAAA
Source organism: Stephania cephalantha (assembly GCA_039657325.1). Lineage (NCBI taxonomy): Eukaryota > Viridiplantae > Streptophyta > Magnoliopsida > Ranunculales > Menispermaceae > Stephania > Stephania cephalantha. The sequence goes on from CM077579.1 coordinate 15,160,480, forward strand.
TGCTTCTCATATTATGAGAAATCGATGGAAATGAACCACCTTATTATCGTTTATGAAAGACATAACTCTAATATCTACCACATAGATATAATATAACATAACAAATAGCATATCTCAATCTTTTATCTTTTGCTTACCCCCAAAATCATAATAAAATTGTTTATTACATCTTAAGTTTTGTCCTAGCTCGAGATAACTCTCTGAGTTAGTAAACTTAGGGTATGGTACCAAGGTATATCAGAGTCAATAATCTTAAACTTCGATAACAAACTGTATCCAAGTTATCACTTGTTTACAAGTAATAAGGTTATTCCCAAAAGTAATCTCTAATAACAAACTATATTAGAATTATTCACCTTAAGCTTTGGAGTAGGTTATGACCAGTCTCCGATATCAAACTATATCAGAGTTGTCAAATGTAACAAAGCCATTATATTTAGGCTCTTATACCAAGCTGTAGCATCCCCTAACCCGATTAGGGTGATACCTGACTTGAAACCTTTATTAAGCCCCAATAATCCTACTATACCTAACTAGAACCAATGACCTCTCCTTTAATCTCTTGATTAACACAATTGTATATCGAATATCAAACGTAGCAGAAATTAAAACTTTTTTGATATTTAAACGATATACAAAATCAAGTTCGTCTGGAATTAACCACAGTTATACAAAACCTCTCATCCCTCGTAATATAACAAAACTGTAATTCAATACAAATATATAAGACAAGGGAAGATTCAATATATCGAAGAGAATATCAAGACTCCTAAATCTTATTTATCCCATAGTCGAAGCTCTTGTCGATTTTCCTAAAATGTTAATTGGGGTGAGCACTCCAACTTGGTCAGTAAGTAAGGATTCACAAAGCCATTAACATTCCATATAATAGTCAAAAACATTATGCAATAACAATATGCGCAAATGTTAACTAACAAGATTATGAAAAGCATATATTTCAATAAATAACAGATGCAAGTCCGTCTGTCAATGACTATTACACTATGATTCTCATTTTATTAATAAAACTAAGGTCGATTACCTGTTGACGCCATTAATACGATTGCTAGACCAGCATATTGGCCAATGTGTTGTCTAGTCAATGCATTAATGTTCAATGGTTCTATCCGAAACCCTCTAGTAAGTATGTAATCCACACAACCTATCTAACTGAGTAGGAAGTTACATTTAAGCCGTAAAGGTAACTCATCTCTTATATAACTTGGTCTCAGTTCTAGGAACTTACTCTCATGAATCACATTAAACACCATTTTCCATTTATTAAAATTATCACAGTGTACATAGTCCCCCCATTCAGTCCATAAACTACATGAACTATATATACTAAGATAGCCTGACAATATTGATTAATAAGCAGATCCTTACTTACCTCGGTTTATGTTTCCATTAAGAAATTCCCTAAATTTTCGGGTCTTTCACGCTTTCACGGTGATCTAACACCTATCACAAACCATTTATGATCAATATAAGTCTAATGCCCTATGTTTGGAACCCCTACTTCTCCCTAAGACCTCAAGAAATTCGAACCAATTTATAGCAGAGTTGTTGTTTTCTGGTGTGGGAGCGCGCTCCCTCAAATGATGGAGTTCGCTCCATCACATGAGTTCGTCCCAATTGATGAAGGGAACGCATTTCATCGTGCACTATCTCGATACAAGGTAGCAGCCACTATTCCATTACCAAATCATCACAACAACCTCAAACACTCTCCCAAATAATCAGGGAGGACCTCTATTGAGGTAACAACCCATTTCTAGTGATAAACAACAACAATTCATAGAGAAATCATCACCTAACTATGAATTCAACTTCAAACTCAAAACTTAACTTACTAAAATGTTCATCTCTGATCTTTTGATGTTTTGATCTCCTCATCTCAGTGAGGGAATACTCTCTCGATTTACTCCACCTGATTAAACCCTTAGCTGCTCACTCTAACCTTCTCTTGATTGATTGATGAAACAATGAGGATAAGTTTAAGGTTTTTCATTTAAATATATGGATTTTTCTCGAGATACACATCACGCTATCTCGAAGCTAATCAAGTGATTGTTATGTTAAAATGACTCTCCTTAAAGTGACACATATTTTAACACCATCAACACTTACGCTTATCTCGAGGCGATCCAACGATCCCTATAATTCAAACCAAACTTTATAGTTTTATTATATATATTTATATATATAATTTATATAAATATTACTTCATGTATTTTCTCGCCAATAAATTTACTGGACATGTCTACAAGCATTCTAGGGCGTGCACATTCATTTCACGACCCTCTCGTCGCACTTGCTGTACCGACTATTTATTGTTTAGTTATTTATTTTTCGATTATAGGCTTGTATATAAATTCTCTTTTATAGTAAGAACTATAAAATTCATTAAACACTTCAAATAAACACCAATCATCACACAAACCTACACACATGCTAATCGAGGTACGCCGAAGTTAACCATGAGCCTAACTCGAGTTAATAGGATTTAGATTAACACTAACCACCAGCTTAAGGTAACGAGTTGTTATAATGTTTATAGGATCCATTGATCCATAATATTAATAAACTACTCACGCTTCATTGAAACAAACATGCATATAGTGTGTATTCATTGAAATCAGAGATATAATGAAATAACTTTCAATTAAATCAATAAAAATAATACCCGAATCACCACACGTGAGTTTTCAATGTATTCTCTTCACAAATCTTCTTAATACTCAATAATAAAGTAAACTTATGCTAAACTATGTTAATGGTGGCTAATCTATAGTAATTCGTGTGTTTACCACGTTCTCATATCTATTTATACTCCCTAATCACGTTTTAAAACAATTAGAAACCCTACTTAACAATTTAACACGAAATAGAACTCTACTTTCAATTTTCGTATCTTCTCGTCGTACTTAAGTCCCGGTGTTGTGTGTACAATCCCACGGCGCCGCCACTGCATCGAGCACTTTGTGTGTCCAGTGGTCCTGACGTTGTCCCTATGTGTTCTCGGCGCCATCTCTTGACCTCCACAACACCGTCACTACGCCAACCATCCTATGTCAATTCCTTCACTTGCCTGCTCTCCCAAGTCGTGCCTTCTTTCTCATGTTGTGCCTTCTTATCCCACAGCGCCACACTGCTTAGCCATAGTGGCGAACCTACTTTCGTGTGTTTAAGCTTCGTTTATTCTTGAATTCACTCTTTTCCTTCCTTTATGCCTTGTTTACCTGAAAATGCATAAACATCATTAATATGAGCTCATTTAAGGATATTTATACTAAATATACTACAAAACTAACCTAATATATAAGTTTAAATAATCTATTATCAGACAACAAGGAGGCAAGGGCCGACGGTCGGCAAGGGGCGAGAGAGAGAGAAAGAGGGCGGCCGACGGGGACAAGGAGGCGACGAACAGCCAGGGCGAAGAGAGAGAGAGAGAGAGAGAGAGAGAGAGAGAGAGAGAGAGAGAGAGAGAGAGAGAGAGAGAGAGAGAGAGAGAGCGAGATGAGGCAGAGCCTGCGGATGGTTGGGGGCGACAGACTAAGGTAGTCGTGGTTGACAAGTAGGGCAGAGCAAATGGGGAAGAAGATTTGGGTTTTTATTTGGATTTACCAACGAAATTAATTCCGTTTCTAATCCGTATCTAATTTGAATTACCATTGGAATAACCAATTCCCTTACTAATCTGTTGGTAATCATGTTGCCACGTGTGTGCACCCCCAATCTGTGGCTAATCTATCGCAACGCGTTACCAATGGATTAGCAACATAATATTTGGTGGAAAATTAGGGCATCAACTTTACCAACAGAATATCAACTGAATGTTTAGGGAATAATGAGCCCCGAATTTAGCAATGAAATAGCAACGGAATGTCTTGGGGAAATTTTGGCACCAAGATTAGCAAAGGAATAGCGACGGAATATTTTTCGTTGCTAAAATTCCGTTGTTAATCTGTCGCTAAACTCTAAATTTACTCAGCTTCACTAATCCATTTCTATCCCGTTGCCGAATTTCGTTGCTATTTTTACTTTTTTTTTTGTAGTGATAGTAGCGGGTTGAGTTTTGTAACTATAACTCTAACTAATGGAGCTTTACAGTAATTGACATATATTAACTTAGACTGTATACCTCATGCCAAATTCTGGTTAGGGTAACCTTATCTCCGACTGCCATGCCAAGATTAAGGTGTGTGTCGACTATAATCAGTGTCAACTCTAGCTCTCCTATTATGTATTATGACATAAATAACACTATTAAAATTAAAATTAGTTAATGCATACATATGTCGCCCATAAAATAACAACATACCCTCGATGTGTTATCAGTCTGCCTTAAGATTTGGCTTAACCACTGCATTTACCCGCTCTCTAGGTTGTATTAATGGTGCAACTATATCGGTGCCACGTTATAGCTATGTAAATTTTTGAAATGTGTGCTCACACAATATCCTCACTTTTTGAACTTTAATGTTTATTCAAGCAATGTGGCGTGAATCCACATTTACCATCAGAGATGCTCTCAACAAGGGGTGACAATTTGTGTCGTCGAGTCCTAAACGTGTCGTATCGTAAACATGTCATGACTCATATAATGTAAACTCATTACATGACACGTTTATTAATCGTGTTAATCGTTTTCGTGTTTAAGTGGGTCGTGTTAAACATGTCGTGTATTCATATAACTCATTTATTAAATATTTTATTTAAACTTTTTAATCTATTTAAATTTTTATAATTGTTTACTACTTTGTTAAATATATCTACATGAATAAATTTAAATAAACATAATTAAATAGCCAATAAAATGTAATGTGGTTGTATATAGTCTTAAGTTTTACTTTATTTTCATTCAACTCTAATAATAGACGGAAAATGACTCGTAATAATAACATATACAAAATTATAAGAATCGTCTAAAAAAAATATCAAAATTTTACTTTGGGGAAATGTTTAATTTTTTTCTTAATAAATAATTATTAATAAAATCTTAAACATAAATAATATATTGAAAGTAAAATAAATATTTCCTCTAAATATAAAATAAAATATGATGTCAATAAATAAAAATAAATAAATCATGTTATCAACATGTATTCAAATGGGTGAATTTTGTACTAATTAATTTATTATATCATATTTATTATTTATACATTATTCTTCAATCGCGTTAAGCGAGTCATAAACGAGTTAAGCAGGTTGACATGTTAATGACGCATTTATTAACCGTGTATAAACACCTAAATATGTTTATGACCCAGACATGTTTATTACGTGTCGTGTCGTATTAATCGTGTCATGACCCAAATTGTCACCCCTACTCTCAACTTATTAATTCTTATGTTGTGATAACAACTAATTAACTAATTAATTTCCTCAAAACTTATGCGTTGGATGAACAAGTGAGTGCCAGGTGTCAGCTCTATTTTTTTTTTAAAAAAAAAAAGAATTCTTTGGTTGTTATTGTTTAAGTAATCAGCTCTCTCTTTATCTGTAACAAAATATTAAATTCTGTTCACTCTATAAATACCACATCAAACGCTCAGCTCATCAACGATATTGAGATTAAGTGAAGTTTCAGGACATTAATCTCAACTCTGTCAACTTTCATTAGTACGAAATAGGCAAATGAGTTGGTGTGAACAGAGCACAAAGAAAATTTCGATAAACGATGCAAATAGAAGCAAATTAGTTCCCGCTTTTATTACAAGACGAGAAGAAACTCATACATGCTATTAAGCACACAGCAACCGCCATCGCCCATAATCAACCCCACAGGCGACTTTTATTCAGCAACTTGGATACTAGCTACTATACTATAGTTACATACTTTCTACTATTGATCTTCGTCTTATTGTTATCGTTACAGAGTACTCTACTACGTTGATTTAAGCTCATGCATCACGCCTTAGATTTCTTATCATTGCACGTTGAGGACGACAGCCTTGAGGGAAGATAGCCAACTCATCGCCTCTGTTGTACTTGATCTTGAGGGCCTCCTGCCTGCTAATCTGGTACATGCTCGCCAACATGTCCACCGGCAATCCTCTGAAGACCGAAGTCTTTCCGGCAAGAGATTGAGAAATGGCATTGTCTCCGGTCTTGAAAGAGATCCACTCGAATCCATTGCTTCCTGCTTGGGCAGTCACCGCAAAGTTCTGTGGAACCACAATCATTTGGCCTTGGCGGAGCTGTCCGTCGAAAAGACTCTGCCTCTGTTGGTTCCCAACAATCTGAACCCTGGCGCTTCCTCTGGTGGCGTAGATGATTGAGTGGGAGTACAAGTTCCAGTGTGGAGCATAGATGGCGTTTCTGTAGAGGACTCCCCTCTCTGCGCTCAAGTAGAGGTATCCCAGAACGGGGAGGTTCAATCGGTTCACATTTCTGATGTAGCCAGCTTGGGGGTTGTAGACGTCAGCGCGAGCTGGGTTGGCCATGTTCTCTCTAAGCCTTGCGGTGCAGATGGTCTCTTCGAACCCATTCGTCAATTGATGACGTTGTTGTTCCTCTTCTTGGTAGCTCAAAGGCTTGATCATCTCAAGGCCGTGCCTCACCAAGATGATGTGTCCTCTGTAGTCATTTCTCCCCTTAACCCTCTCCACGGTCTCCCTGCTCGTTCCCAACACCTCTTGTAGGATCTCGTCCGCAAATCCGCTGAAAATGTTGTTGTAATTCACTTCTGCCCCCTGCTTCTGCTCCGCCTCCCGTGGTTCTTGTGCTCTTTGTGGGTTCCCAGCAAGGAAGAAAGCCTATATATATGTACAACAAAATTCATCAACTAATTAATTTGCTTGTATGTTAATTAGAAATGTGCAGAGTATGACAATTATAAATTAATTAATTAATTACTCTGTCTTGGTTGTCAAGCTGGTTCTGGCTGTTGGCGGTGTCAAGGAGTGTGACTAGGACTAGATCGGTGTTGCCGTCGTTGTAGAACCACTGGACAAATCCGGGTGGGGTGGCGACGATGTCTCCTCTCTTCAACCTTCGGACCTTCTGGTGTTCGTCGGCTCGGCTGCCTTGCTGCTGCTGCTCTCCAGCGGCGCCGCCTCGGTACTGTTGTCCGGGCTGCTGAAATGCCTGGTAAGTCTCAGGGCATCCCGGAATCACCTCGCTGTGCACGCACTCACCTTCGACAACGTAGGTTAGCCTGGCGGCATTGCTGTAGACGGGCAAGTAGAGGCCGTTGGAGCGGATAGTGGTGCGAGACACAGATGCTCCGGCGCAGTCGAGCTGGTCGTAGTTGTACTGTTCCCAGATCTCGGTGTAAGCCGCCCTCGGCGTCAATGCGGCGGTTGGGCTGGATGGCTTGGAGCCTCTGGAGCTGGCACTGGGGGCTGCGGTACCTCGACTGCCTAGTCTGGCTTCCACTACCGCCCCCGTAAATTTGAGCTGCGGCAGAGTCGGCATCGAAGAGAATCGCGAAGCAGAGGCCTAGGGCTACTAGAATGGACAGCTTGCTGTCCATTGTTATATATCGATATAGCTAGATATAAGAGATGAGATTTATTAATTGGAAATATATTGAATTGAATTGTTGGTGGCGAAGAGGCGAGTGGTTTTTATAGTGCACAAGGTCTAGCTAGTGCTCGACACATTTCTAAGTTGGTGTGTGATTCTTCCGCCATGTTTCGCTTTGCATGCATGCACACCCAACACTTCTTCTGGCGTCGTGCGGCCGCATCGATCGCATGAGAACAATTTTATGCAGTTTTGGTGTTTTGTAATAATAATGGAGTGTTGGGGCACATTTGGTGAATATTCTCTGCTTGGCTCGTCTCTGTTTGGATAGTTCTCATATCGCGGTAGCCTTACAGAATTGCATGATAAACCACTAAGTTCATTGAAGTTAATTACTGATATTTTAATTATTTATCTATATCATTTACATGGTTATTTTCTCACATATGCACATGTATGTAGAACTAATAAGTACTCGTTGCTGATGTAGGACTCCTAATAAGATCACATACTTTTGAGTTTTGGCCATCCAACGGATAAGTTAATAATTAGACACATTAATTTATAGTGTAACTTAGGTTGATTTTATGCATAAATGATGATATTACACTAGGTATTCTCTTGTTTTTGTGATTTCGGGTTTTAAATAAGAAAATGAATAAATGGAAGAAAAGAGAAAGAAATTAAAGCAAAACAGTCAACTGGAAAAACACGCCAGCAATTTGAATTAACACTAGGAATCTCCATTTAAATCGACAGCAGAAAAAGGCCAATGAATCCACAACGAATTAGAAAATGAACAATACAAATGAATCCGTGGGGCACTGAGAGTTAAACTCAATGATTTACTCGACGATTTGTGTATAAGTTAGGAATCACTAAGAAATCACTGAGGTCGGTTACGGGTTTTTTAGATTAGTATGAAGAATATGAATTTATCTAAGATATGTATACGTAGGGAGGCAATAAAAAAGGCCAGAGAGCTTCGAAATAACTCTCCTAAATCTTTCTTTTTGCTTTCCTTTTGCTCTGTATTAGTTTTATTGTCTATGTTTGAAGATACTTTGGAGCTTTGATTTATATTAAAGTAATTATTCATTTTATTATGTCTCTTAATTATATTTATGTATTGTTTATTTCCAACATGAGTGAGTAGTCTATCAATCTAAACAAACCCTAGACAATGTAATATATTTTGGATTGCTAGATAGTTATAATTAAGGAATCATGTGCTTAATGCTTTAAATCTATTCATACATGTCAATCACGAAATTAACAAGTTGTTTTTGTGTATTACAACTAAAGAAGATTAATATTGCATGCATAGTTGCAAATGTGTTATATGGTATTATGATTCTGAATCTATGTCTATAGTTATTGACAAAAATTATAGAAGTAGTAACTAGTAATAATCTACTGGACGTTTCTCGAGTGTATGTTTTAGGTGATTGTGATTTAAGTTGTTTATTATACGACTTCAGTAATATTGGCTTATATTAGGCATATTTTCATTGAACTTAATATTATTGCATTCTATGGTGTTGTGTTTTATCAAATGGGTAGATTTACAATGATAACAATGTGGTATTTCCATTGAATCAAGGAAAATCGGTGGTTGACTAAATGCTATCAACCTATTATGAAGTAAGGTTTAATGATTCCAATATTTCATGTTTTGTGGTTATAACTATAGTATGAAGTGATATTACGTTCTAGTGTTTGAAAGTAATCTAAATATATATTATATTGTTTAGTTAGGGTTTGTTTAGATGTTTGTTTATTTATATTGAATTGAATTTGAATATTGTTTAGATTAATTTAGTTAGTTCGGTTATTTAAGTTAGTAATCATAGTTTTTAGTTATTTAATATTTTAATTCCCGTTTGATTAGATTAACTAAATTAATAAAACAAGAAAAAGTATTTTCCTTTGATATTTCAAAAATCCATGTGGAGATAATATCTCATTTACCACTACTACAAATTAATAGTAAAACACGAAAAATTATTGTGCACGCTCGACACGTGTAAATTTTTGGCGCCGTTGCTGGAGAATTTTAGATAATTTTAAGGGATTCTAAACGTTGTATGGTTTACACACTTCGTCGTGTTAATTCAACCGGATCTTTACATCCATTTTGTCCTGAAATAGATAGAACTTTTAATTGAAGTTTAAGATGACATCAACTTAAGGAAAATTTAGCTAATAGGATGGAATATAATAGTAATGATATTAATGACAATGTCATTAAAAATAATAATGATAATAAAGTTATCAATAATAATAGAGAACTCACTTTTAGACAAGAAAATTAAAATGTTACAGCATATAAGCCTATGTGTATAGCATACCTAAATGGATTTCCTGAATTTGAACTTAGATCTGGATTTATTAGTGCCTTATCTAATTTCTACAATAAAGACAATGAAGACTCACTTAAATTCATTAGGGAGTATCAACATAAAGTTAATGGAATGAAATCGAAAAAAGAAACTTTAGAACAAGTCAAACTTAAGGCTTTTCCTTTTGCATTGAAAGATCAAGCACAAGACTGATTGTTCATCTTCCAAAAGATTCGATAACTCCATGGACTCAGATGTTAGAAGCTTTCTTAGATGAATATATGCATGCTAAAAAAAATTAGTTCCTATAGATAGCAAATCACAGTTGCAAAGATGAAAAATGATGAAAACTTTATCGAATTTTGAGATAGATCTCAAAGAGTAATTTTTTCTTGTCCACAACATGGATATACTCAAAGAGCTTTATTAGAATGTTTTTATGAAGGACTCAATCACTTTGAATAAAGACTACTAGACACAGTATTTGGTGGATCTTTATTTGAGACAACACTTACTATAGCGAAAGAAGCAATTAATAAAATGGAAAAACAATCTAAACAATATTGTGAAAAGGTTGAATCCTTAAGTAAGAAACTCTATGAAGTGGATAGTAAGAAAAATAATACAACTGATGAAAAGGTTGAATCCTCAATTAATTATCTAAGATGATTAAGTTTTAACGATAGATCTAATCAAGTTAAGGCTTGCAGAATCTGTAATGAAGTACGCATCTTACGGATGCTTGTCCTACTTTACAGGAAGAAAATACTGAAGAGGTTAATTCAATGACGAATCAATTTTCTAGTCCCTCAAGAAATCAATATAATAATAATACTTATTATCCTGAAAGATCGAATCCAAATCTTAGTTATGGTCCTCAAAATCATAATGATAACACTTATAGAACAAGAGCTCATATACAACCTGCACTTAATTAGCAGCCTCAACAAAATACTCAATCTATGAATCCAAATTTAGAGCAAATCCTGCATGACTTTATGAGTCAAAGTCATCAAAACTTTACATATATTTTGTTGGGTTTTAGGGTTCATACGCAGTGGAAAATTCAAAACAATTTTTGAAAAATCCAACAAGATTGTAAATAAGTTCCATTAAACTAAATCTACAAAAGTAAACATTACCTTAATCTGTGATTTCCTTCTCTGATTGTTCGATCTTCAAGACATTTAAGCACTCGTCCTCTATCATAAATCCATACACGAACGGTGACGACAATTTGGAGTGCTAGTCCCAAGATAGATAGAAAACATATTTCTTTCTCTCCCAAAATCTAGAGAACTCAAAAATAGTAAAAACAAAAATCTTATTTTGTTTTAGGGTTTCAAACTCTATTTGTATGTGTAGATAAGTCCTCACTTAAAATCCTATTCGTAATACAACTATTATATTTAGGCGGTTTAAGTAAATTACACGTACGCCCCTATTAAAAGTTATCATATAACAACTCGTAAGGGCTTTTATATCATGAATTTTATCATATAAGATTCATTACTATGGAATAATTGAAATTGCGTAAAGCCATTCTTTGTGTGCCACATAATAGGTTCATGCGACGTTAGCAATAAACCAAAACCATTTTGGTACTCAAGTCATAAGCGGTCTCTAGCAAGGCATTATGACTACTCAAGTAGCATGAATATCAAAATCGATACAACCAAATGAATAACATATATCATATCATTTTGTCGTGTGATATGCTTTGTTTAAACATAAGGCATGGAAATCACCCTTAAAGTTCAATCGTACTAGTCTCGATCTTTAGGTAGAACTGAAAAAATCCAAGTGACATTGATCATATCAATTCAATTAGACATGACCATTTAACAGTCTAACATATCGAGGGATCCATCGATATCTCTTTCTATATGAGAGGGATAAATTTTATCATGATTACACACCTTCACATATTATTCACATGGTAACCAATCACAATCTATATAATCGTCTTGTTAAAGACAATGTTTGATTGTATCAAATTACCATGCTCATAATATTAAAGTCTATGGTAATCTCAAGTTGAAGGACTAAATGATATACCTATAATGAGTAACATTTATGACTTAATCCATGTGGTGTTCTCATAGCGGGTTAGTCCAATACCTTATTCCCTAATAAGTACTCATGATCTTGATTCGTATCCCTATATGCATGATCATCACATGATCATTAATCAAGATTCACACTAGTCTTAATTAATTATAGTTCCCGGTATAATGACCGACTAGGGACATTTATGATATTTCAACAAATACTCATTGATTTTACCATAAGGTAAACATGCAATCACTTATAATAAAATAGCAAATGAAAACCACAATTTTATTAACTAAAATTATAAGATAAATAATGTTTGTAGATTGATGTAGGGCACGTGCCCCAACATCTCCCACTTGCAGTAGGGCCAATCATTCATGTATCTAATACCTAATGACCTAGCATGACCATCATGTTTCATTTGTGGAAGAGCCTTCGTCAAAGGATCTGCAACATTGTCTTGTGTAGGAACTCTGCAAATCTTCATGTCTTCCCCCTTAATGATTTCTCGAATGAGATAAAAACGTCTAAGTATATGTTTGGATCGATGTTGTGATCTTGGTTCCTTGGCATGTACTATCGCCCTGTTGTTATCACAATACATGCAAACAGGGTTAGCTATACTCGGATCGGATCACACACAAGTTCGAGATATGAACTTTTTTTATCCAAACTGTGTCCTTAGTTGCATTGGACATTGCAATATACTCAGCTTCTATTGTAGAATTTGCTACGGTTTCTATCATCAAACTTTTCCAGCTCACTGTGCCCCCATTTAAAGTAAACACATATCCTAACCATGATTTGAAGTCATCATATCAGTTTGAAAACTTGCACATGTGTAATAATTTACAACAAGCTCATCTTCCAAACTTCTATAAACCAAGAACACTTCTTTAGTCACTCTCAAGTACTTAAGAATGTTCTTTACTGCTATTGAGTGACTCTCACCAGGATCAGACTTATATATGCTTGTTGCGTTCAAATCATATGATACATCAGGTCGAGCGCATAACATGGCATACATGATAGATCCAATAGTTGTTCATATGGAATCGTATTCATGCGCTCTCGCTCATCATTAGTCTTCGGACATTGAGTCTTACCGGGACTTATACCATGAGACATTCACAATGACACTCTTTTAGAGTCTTGCATACTGAACCTATTAAGCAACCTGTCTATATAAGCACTCTGAATTAGACCGATCAACCTTTAGATTTATCCTTATAGATCTTAATCTCAAGGATGTAGACTACATCTCCTAAGTTATTCATTAAGAAACACGTCCTTCACCAAGACTTCACACTTTGCAAGGTTGGGATGTCATTTCCAATGAGTAATTTATCTTTAACATACAAGCATCAGAAAACAACCACGCTCCCATTGACCTTCTTGTATACACAAGGCTCATCTTCATTTTTAATGAAACCAAATTCCTTAATTGCTTCATCAAAACGAAGATTCCAACTCCGAAAAGCTTGCACATTTTCTTATAATCCTCAAGATGAACAAACCCTTCAGGCTATATCATATACACATCCTCAAGTAACTTTCCATTTAGAATAGATGTTTTGACATCCATTTTCCATATCTCATAGTCATAATATGCGGCTATGGCAATTAGAATTCTAATGGATTTAAGCATTGGTACAGCATAAAAAGTCTAATCATAATCAACACCTTGAGTTTGTTTGAAACCTTTTGCTACTAGCCGTGTTTTTTAAGTATGCACATTGCCATCCATGTCAGTTTTCTTCTTGAAAACTCATATACATCCAATGATTTTATCACCTTCAGGTAAATCAACCTGGTTCCAAACTTGGTTATCATACATAGATTGCATTTTAGAATTCATGGCACTAAGCCATTTATCTTCATCAGGGCTAGACACAGCCTCCTAATAAGTAGTAGGCTCATTTTGATCCATAAGCAACACCTTACTACTATCAGTAATAAGAATTCTAAATCTCTCAGGCTGATGTCTTACCCTACCAGACCTACGCGGGCTTTGTGATACCTGTGGAGGTTCAACTAGTTCAAGAATTTGTTGAACTTCCACTGGCAGTTGAATGTTTATCTTTGGTTCTTGAACTTCTTTAAAAGTTAATTTATTCTTATTGCTGTCATTTGAAATAAGCTCGTTTTCAATAAAGACACCATTCTGAGCAATAAACACTTTGTTCTCAATGGGATTATAAAAGTAGTATCCTCTATTTTCTTTAGGATAACCAACTAATACATACTTGATAGATTTGGCTGATAATTTTTCGTGAGATTTGTTATCGCGAAAACTTTGCAGCCCCAATCTTAAGGAAAGACAAACTTGGTCTTTTCCCAAACCACATCTCATGTGGTATTTTATCAACCGCTTTAGAAGGAACATGGTTCAGTGTAAACATAGTAGTTTCTAAGGCATAACCCCAAAAGGAAATAGGAAGATCTGCATGACTCATCATAGATTGAACCATATCAAATAAAGTATGGTTTCTCCTCTCAGAAAAACCATTCTATTGTGGAGTTGCTAGAGGAGTTAACTGTGAGACAATCTCACCATTTCTAAGATGATTATCAAACTCTTAACTCAAATATTCACCACCTCAATCTGATTGAAGTGTTGTAATAGTTTTACCAAGTTGATTTTGCGCTTCATTCTAAAATGTCCAAAACAACTTAAAAGATTCACCTTTATTTTTCATGAGATACTCGTAACCATATCTGCTGAAATCATCAGTAAAAGTAATAAAGTACGAATAATTAACTTTAGCAATTGTATTTATAGGACCACATACATTAATATGTATTAAACCCAATAAATCACTTGCCCTTTCACTGTTTCTAGTAAAGGGACTCTTTGTCATCTAGCCTAATAAAAAAGACATGTTTTATATGATTCAAAATCAAATGAATCTAAAAGTCCATCCTTATAAAGTTTAAAAATGTGTTTCTCATTTATGTGGCCAAGATCACAATGCCAAAGGTATGTTTGATTCAAATTATTTGACTTGAATCTTTTTGTATTTACGTTAAGAATAAGATTATCTTTAGAGCTTTTCATGTTTAGAATATAAAGACCATCATACAAATCAACATTCGCATAGAAAATGTCTTTACGAGAAATAGAGCATTTATTATTTGCAATAATGAAATTAAAACCTTCTAAATCTAAACATGAAACTGAAATAATGTTTCCACTCTAAACTGAGACATAATAATAATTATTTAAAACTAAAACAAGTCCATAAAATAAAATTAACTCGTAGCATCCTACAACCAATGCAACAACCTTTGCTCCATTTCCAACTCGTATGATGACTTCTCTTTTCTTTTAGCTTTCCACTTCTATTGAGATCATGCACATTAATACAAATGTGAGATCTATATCCAGTATCAAATACTCAAGAATCACTAGTAGACAAGTTGGCTTCAATAATGTAAATAACTAAAGCAGTAGTCACGCTACTCTTCTTTTTTTAGATCTTCAAGATTGAGCTTGCAATTTTTTAACCAATGCCCAGGTGCATGGCAGAAATGACAATTTCCTTTTTTTACCTTTTCCTTTTGGGACTATGAAGTAGAAGCAGCCTTACGCTTGACTTGTTCAACGAGGCTTTGTGATAGTCACAATAGCCTTGAACTACAAACCTTGCCTTTGGACTTTTTCTTCATAACATTTCCTTTCGAACCATTAACACATTGGCAGTGGGTTTCTTGACATCCTACTCAGAGGTTTTGAGCATCAAATGCAACTTTAAGATAGGTTTCTCCATATTATTCATGTTATAGTTCATCACAAATTGTTAAAAACTATTAGACAATGGATTAAGGATCAAATTTATAGCTAACTCTTCATTTATGGGAAATCCAAATCTGTCAAGATGGTCAATATAACCCTTCATTTTCAGAACATGAGGACTAACTGACGCATACTCAGCTATTTTACAAGAATGAAGGTTCTTGAATATCTCAAACTTTCTTGCCTAATCTGCTATTGGAACATTTCCTTCAACATCGTAACCTTGTCATAAGCTGCCATGTGTTCCATGTCCTTTTGAAGTTCAGGAACCATGGTTGCCAACCTAATTCATGTAACATCAGTTGAGTCGTTGACATGCTTAGTATGTGCATCCTTCACGACTCTTAAAGCATTGGCTGGTGGTTCCTCAGGAATAGGATCATCCAGAACATACAACTTGCGTTCATGCTTATAAACAATTCTCAAGTTTCTGAACCAGTCAAGAAATTTTGTCTCGAATAACTTATCCTTCTCAAGGATGGATCGCAGTGACAAGGGATTAGTGTGATTTGAAGAGGCCATAGATCTACAACAAAGATTATGCAAAATTTCATTTTAGTATAGGAATAGACTCCCACTAAATTAACAACCCTCTTAAAAATCTTATGTTAATTTAAGGGACTAAAACTCATGTTTCACCTAATTCCAAGACAGCTTACGCATGAGACTTTGAATTAAGTTATTTAAGTAGGTACCAATTACCAATTATATCACATGTAACTTTTAGTTATTTTTATGAGATTATGACATCTTATGTCTTAGCATGTTTTATCTCATCTAGTGCCTAAAGCCCAAAACCATTTTGATAGATTTATCAAGTCTAACCATTTCAAACAATGGAGTAATCATTACTCAACTTGCCTCACTAAGATAACACGATACACTCTACGGAGGCAAACCCTTATTGGTGTGATTGAAGCATTGACAAGTGTTTGAGAATGGATGACACTTAACTTAAAATTTGGAAGAGGGATTTTTATTTGTTTTAGTGATCATAATTTAAACAAGATAAATATCATATATTACAATGCATAAACAATCACTAAACAAGTTAGGAAATTATACTAATATTGACTATTATATGAATTTTCTTGCGCTACGAACAGTTAACGACAGCCCCTTTGGCCGATCAGCAGGTAAACGGGGTACAGGGAGCAGCGCCCCCATTTTTTTGACAATGAATTTCAATATTGAAAATTGAAAATCATTTGAAATTTCTCATTATTTTAGTCAATCCAATTAATCAAAACCGCCCTATGTTTTAATTTCAAAAAAATAGTATTTAAAATGTATTTAATTAACTTGGGCCTATCGTTAACTTAATATCTTATCTTAATCTAATTAGAATTTAAGATACTTTGAATCCTTATCCAATTATAATTTGTTATTTATCTCACATATCTTATAGGATTTGTAATTCTTATCCTATTACAAGTTTATCTCATATCTAATAGGAATATATTAACAAATAAGATCAAAATTAATTTCGATTCTTATTCATACAAAACAAACAATTGAATCAAGAAATGAAATATTAATCATGCATTCAACACAAAATCATATTAAATTTATCATATTAACCTAATCATGATTTATATCATGGAGACATACATAATTATTGAACAAAATGAACTATGTATCTAACACAAAAATCACATTAACCTAAACATGACTTCTACAATATGAACATACAGAATCTGCATCGTTCAATATTAAAACATATGTTAATCAAAATATTCTAAACATGAATTATATTATTGAATCAAATCATGGGTAACATTAATTAACAACATGCTTTAAAACTAATTCTTGATAACAATTATCACAGAACCTATATGTACATCATATATATATTAATCAAGATCATGTTCTCACACATATATCATATATACATTAGAGAGAAATCGCAAACGTTTAATAGAACCGATCTTATGGCTCTGATACTATTGTTGGGTTTTAGGGTTCATACGCAGCGAAAAATTTAAAATAATTTTTGAAAAACCTCAATATGATCGTAAATAAGTTCCATTAACCTAGATCTACAAAAGTAAACCTTAACTTAATCTGTGATTTCCTTCTTTGATTGTTCGATCTCCAAGACGCATGTCCTCTATCAGAAATTCACACACAAATGGTGACCACAATTTGGAGTGCTAGCCCTAAGAGAGATAGAAAACGTTTTTCTTTCTCCCCCAAAACTCAGAGAACTCGAAAATAACAAAAATGAAAATCTTATTTCGTTTTAGGATTTCAACGTTTATTTATATATGTAGATAAGTCCTCACTTAATATTTTATTCGTAATACAACTATTGTATTTATGCGGTTTAAACAAATTACATATACGCCCCCTAATAATAAGGTATCATATAATAACTTGTAAGGGTTTTTATGTCATGAATTTATCATATTAAATTCATTACTCTGGACCAATTAAAATTACACAAAGTGTTGGGTTTCGGGGATCGTGCACAGCGGAAGTTTTCAAAACCTTTTCGAACATCCCCGAACCAAGATCCTATTGATTCCATTAAATTGATGTGCCAATAAAAATCATACCATAGCAAGAATAACTCCATGTCTGCCTTGTTTGGTATTGATCGATTCTTTTAAGACGCTGTGAGAAACGAAAGTCCTATATCAGAAATCCACACACGAACGGACGATCACGATCCAGAGTGCTAGCCCTAAAATTCTTAGGACATAAATTCTTACAAAAATTCACTAGGAAAAATTTCTCTCAGGAATTCTCTATAACAACTGTGACCCTAATATCTTATTTATAGTACAATAGGTCGAGTTGTAAAAAACTCCATTTCCTAGTCACACTCCAAATAGAGTCCTAGATAAAGTCCAACTCTAAAAAGGATAGAGTCATAGAGAATCTACAATTACTAATCCAATAAGGGTTGTAATTTATTTAAAACTCAAATAAGAATTAAAGTCATTCTATAATTCCAATTAGATTCCTATTCAAAATAGGATTTACTAAGAAACAAAATATCTAGTCACACTAGAAATGTATAAGAATCTTGAATCCTAGTCAAACTATGACATTTAATGAGAATCTTCAAAATGAATTTTATCAAATAAAATTCATTAACCGAGACAATATTAAATCGCGCAAATCCATTCTTTGTGTGCGACCCAATAGGTTTATACAACGTTGGCAGTGAACCAAAACCATTTTGGTACAGAAGTCATAAGCGGTCTCTAGCAAGGCATTATGACTACCCAGGTAGCATGAAGATCAATAAATCGATATAACCTAATAGACAGTGTATATTATATCCCTTTTTTCACGCGATATCTTTTGATTGAACATAAGACATGGAATGTCACCCTTATAGTTCAATCTACTAGTCTCGATCTTCGAGTAGATTGAAATTGTCAAGTGACATTGATCCAGTCAATTCACTAGACATGGCCATTTATCAGTCTAACATATCGAGGGGCCCAATAGATATCTCTCTCTAAAAGAGATGACAAATTTCATCTTGATCACACAACATCCACACATTAGTCGAACAATGACCAATCACAATTTTTATAATCATCCGGTTAAAGACAACGGTTGATTGTATCAAATTATTATGCTCCTAATGTTGGAATCTCTGGTGATCTCAAGTCAAAGGACTAAATGATATAACTCTCATGAGAATCACTAATGACATTGACCATGTAGTGTTCTCATAGCGGGTCGGTCCAGCACCTGTTCCCAACAGATACCCATAATCTTGATCCGTATTCGTATACGCATAATCATCACATGATTATCAAACAAGACTCATACTAGTCTTAATTTATTATCGTTCCCATAATAATAACTGACTAGGGACATTTAGAATAATACATTAATTATCCATGGATACTATTATAAAAGAAACATGCATCTACTTATAATAGTTAAACAACGTTTATAGAATTGCCCTAGGGCACATATCCTAACATCTCCCACTTACACTAGGTTCAATCCAACACGTATCCAATACCGAGTAACTTTAATTCATTCTTAGTAGAAGAAGTTTGTTTATGTATTTGCTACACTGTTTGTTATTGATGTTCTGCAAATCTATATGTTCTCTCTTTTATAAGACAAAAGCGCTCAAGTGATTGTTTAGATCTATAGTGTGATTTAGGTTCTATAACCTAAATATTTCCATTGGTTTTACAATAAAAGCCAACATTATTTCTAATACTTGGAACCACACCTTATTCAATCATGAAGCGTATGATCTAAACACTTTCTTTGGCTGCATCAAATGCCGCCAAAAACTCAGTTTATGTTATAGAACTTGTTAGAGTGAGTTTAGAACATTTCCAACTCATTCCTACGAAGTTAACACATATCCATATTGCGATCATTAATCTTTTATATTAATTTGAAAGTTTGCATCATGTAACCATTTACAAGACTCGTATATTTCAAACATCTGCAAATCTAATAACATCTCTCAAGTGCTTCTTCAAAGTTCTTAAGAATGTTATTAATAAATATCCAGTGAACTTCATTGGAATCTATGAGATGTATGTAAATTTTGCCCAAAGCATAAGACATATCGAGTTGAATGCAAAGTATAACATATATGACGATTCTCATAGCTAATGCGTAAGAAATCATATTCACATTGTCCAGCTCATCATTTTTCTTAAGACTTCGAGTGTTGCAAAGACTTATGTTATAAGACATAAGTATGAATTCTTTTAAGAATCTCATACAGCGAAACCTTTTTAGTTATTTGTCTATATAAGCACTCTTCTTTAAAGTAATTAGCCTCTTAAATCTATCTCCATAGATCTATATCACAAGGATATAAGCCTAATTAGCTAAGAATCTCATTGAGAAACCTTCCTTAACCAAGTCTTGACATTTCGCAGGGTTAAGACGTCGTTTCCAATGAATAATATATCATTAACATACAGATTCAGAAAGATAATTGCGCTCCCACTAACCTTTATGCACACTCAAGGTTTATCTTCGATTTAATGAATGTGATTCATTAATTATTTCATCAAAACAAAGATCCTGACTCTGATAAGCTTACTATAATCCATAAATGGATCCTTTAAGCTTGCATACCTTTCTCAAATTCTCAAAATAATCAAAAAACTCTTAAATTGTATCATACACATCTTTAAGGAGCATAGAGCAATGCTATTTTTGACATCCGTTTATCATATCTTATAGTCAAACTATGAAGTAATGACAATAGAATTCTAGAACTTGAGCATAGCTACCAATGAAAATCTTATCATAATCAACACCTTGATTTAGATTGGAATTTTCGATAAGCCGTGCTTTTAAGTATGCATCTTTTCTTTTTTCATGTCACTTTAACTCATTTACATCTAATGGTCATACCATCTTCAGGTAAATAACTCAAGTTCCAAACTTGGTTAACATACATGAATTAAAATTCAGTTAATAACACTTAGTTTCTTCGTTCAATCTAAATAAGACATGTCTCTTGATAAGTAGTGTTTCATTCTGATCCAGTATCAAAAATACATCACAACTATCAATAATAATAAATTCCAAATTTCTCTGTCCAATTTCTAATTATTCTAGATTTTCAAGAGATATATGTTACTTGTGTATACTCAACTAGTTCAAAACTTTGTTGATCTTCCTAAAGTGGTTCGATTCTGATTTGTGGCTCTTGAACATTTCAAGATTTGTTTTACTCCTAATAGTGTCTTTAATAATAAACTCTTTATTTAAAAGGACATGATTTTGTGCAACAAACAATTTGTTCTCAATTGTATAAAATAGTATCATAGTGTTCAACCACAATTAGACACGAAAGACTTAGGCATCATACTTTATGTGACTTAATGTCTAACGTAAGTCTTGCCGCCTCAAATCTCAAGAAAAGACAAACTAGGTCTTCTCATTCCATATCATATATGGAGTTTTATCAACCACTTTAACGAAAATAAGGTTTAGTGCTAGTGCCTTGGTTTCTAATGTATAGCCTCAATAAGACATCATAGGAAATTTAGTGTGACACATCATAAATCAAATTATATCCTATATTGTTCGATTTCTCCTCTTAAAACATCATTTCTCAAATGACGTTCCTAGTGGAGTTAATTGCAAGACAATCTCACAATTTCAAAGATGGTCACTTAAACTCTTGGCTCAAATATTATCCACCTTGATCTCATCAAAGTATGTTAATAGTTCGTCAAGTGATTTTTTTTATACTCATTTTGAAATGTTCGTAACAATTCAAAATTATGTCTTCGTGATAGGATTTTTAATTCATTATAAAATGACCAATTTCATTCTATGAAAAACAAAATCCGTTATTTAAGGCTTTCTTTAGAACTTGACAAAATCTAGCTCACAGCTAAGGTTTATGTGTCTGACACAAGCACATTTTGTAGCTTTTACCTTCCCTTTATCTTTCTTTATTAAATTCCTTTATGTTACGAACCATCAAATATACATCAAAGACCCCTTTTTTTAATATTTTGTCTTACAGTTTTAAACATTATATGCAACTGTAATTAAATTTATCCATGTCATTCATATAGTTCAAAACTATTTTAATGAATTATAGATCAAATCTATTGCCAACTTTTGGCACATGAAGATTCAAGCCTTTTGAGATAATTAATATAGTTCTTTCATGTTCCAAACATAAAGACATATTAATAGGTTCTCAACCATTTTACAAGAATCTAGAAATTTTACAATCTTATGCCCTTCCCGTGTGACTTACTGTTGGAACATTTCCTTCAGTGTCACTGTCATGTCATTAGTTTTCACAGCCCGAATCTTTCCTAAAGTCCGGTTTTATATTTGCTAACATGACATTTAATCATTGTACTAATAAATGGTAGTTTAAAAGGAACCATTAATCTTAGACATACATCCTTGTTTATATGGTTGATAACATTTATCAATTTTCTAATTAAAACAAGGAAATTAGTCTTAGAAATTATTTTATACTTCTCAAGGATTGATCGCAATCGCTATGAATTAGTGTTACTAGTAGTTTAACATCTACACTTAGAAGATTATGCAGAATAATTTATTAGTAAGTAATTAAACTCATACTAAATCAATAACCCTCGTAAATATTAATTTAGTGGTCCAAGATCCATATTTCACTTCGTTTTGAGACAGCTAAGGCATGACATTCAAAATCAAGTTATTTAGGTAGGTAACCATTACCAATTGCATCATATGCAACTTTTAGGTTCTTTATGAGACCTAGACATCATATGTCACAACTTGTTACATCTCATCTATGCCTAAAGCCCAAAACTGTTTTGATAGCTTTATTAAGTCAAACCAATTTAAAACATCCAGTAACCGTTACCTAGCTTGTCTCACCAAGATAACACAATACACCTGCTGAAGCTTGCCAGGACCTATATTGATGTGATCAAGGCCTTGACAAGTGTTTAAAATTGGTGGCATTAACTTAAAATTCTAATCGAGGAATTTTTATCAAGTTTTATGATCCATGTAGTGTTTTACAATGACTAATTCTAGCATCTATTTAATTATGGAATATCATATATATGCTCAATATGCATAGAATAAAGATCATTAAAACAAAACAAAAATAAACATCTTCATATATCAACAAGACATCATAAAACAAATCAAGGAAATTAAATACCTTAAAATTTTCCAAGTGCATGAAAGATTATATTTTCATTAATCTCATTAATTAAATATATCTCAATATAATTTTATCGAACTCTATTTAATTAAGACCCCTTTTAATTAAATATTTTAATTAATATTAACAATAATCCCACTAATTTAAATTGATATTAATTCAATTAAAACACCTTCTAATTAAATTAATTCAATCCAATTAATGAACAATAACCACATTTAATTAATGGTAGTTAATCAATTAAAACTTCTTTCAATTAATATATATAACTCAATTAATATAAATAGAGTTGTAATCCTATTACAACTTGGAATTGATAGCCTAGATGGCTAAGTCATTCATATGAGTCGGTGGATGAAAGACCGAATCCTACTATCAACAAAAGGCCACCTATTTATTCTATTTTTTTGTAATCATATTACAATTAGATTTGCTTTTAATTTTATTTTGTAATCTTGTTACAAGTTGAATTGCTAGCTTGGATGGCTAAAGCATTCCTAAAAGAGTTGAATGGCTTGGGATCGAATCCCATCTTAGCCAAAATCTTTTTAATATTTTTTTATCAATATCATAGCTTTCATATCTCATACAACCACAAACATATTAAATTACACATATCTATGTACATAAATAGTGAGATCTTATCCGCCAAATTTGATGCGCACCCGTTTTGAGCATGTACGTGCGTGACGGTGCGACTACATCAACAACACCATGCCGATACTTTAACACTTTTGCAGATATAGATTAATTCTATTAAACACAATGATGCAACCATATATAAAATATCATGATTGACTTCTATATATCATGTATATCAAAAATAAGGGCACATTACAATTTAATTAAATCATGCCTACTGGCTTTGATACCACTGTTGGGTTTCGGGATCATGCGCAGCGAAAGTTTTTGAAACCTTTTCGAACATCCCCGAACCAAGATCATATTGATTCCATTAAATTGATGTGTCAATAAAAATCATACATGAGCAAGAATAACTCCATCTCTGCCTTGTTTGGTATTGATCGATTCTTTTAAGACGTTGCGAGAAACGAACGTCCTTTATCAGAAATCCACACACGAACGAACGATCACGATCCGGAGTGCTAGCCCCAAAAATCCTAGGACAAAAATTCACACAAAAATTCTCTAGGAAAAATTTCTCTCGAACAATAGGTCGAGTTGTAAAAGAACTCCATCTCCTAGTCACACTTCAAATAGAGTCCTAGATAAAGTCCAACTCTAAAAAGGATAGAGTCATAGAGAATCTACAATTACTCATCCAATAAGAGTTGCAATTTATCTAAAACTCAAATAATAATTAAATTCATACTATAATTCCAATTAGAGTCCTATTCAAAATAGGATTTATTGAGAGACAAAATTTCTAGTCACACTAGAAATGTATAAGAATCTTGAATCCTAGTCAAACTAGGACATTTAATGAGAATCTTCAAAATGAATTTTATCAAATAAAATTCATTAACCCAGACAATATCAAATCGCGCAAATTCGTTCTTTGTGCGACCTAATAGGTTCATACAACATTGACAATGAACCAAAACCATTTTGGTACACAAATCATAAGCGGTCTCTAGCAAGGCATTATGACTACCCAAGTAGCATGAAGATCAATAAGTCGATACAACCTAATAGACAGTGTATATCATATCCCTTTGTCACGTGATATCTTTTGATTGAACATAAGACATGAAATGTCACCCTTATAGTTCAATCTACTAGTCTCGATCTCCGAGTAGACTGAAATTGTCAAGTGACATTGATCCAATCAATTCACTAGACATGGTCATTTATTAGTCTAACATATCGATGGGCCCAATAGATATCTCTCTCTAAAAGAGAGGGACAAATTCCATCTTGATCACATAACATCCACACATTAGTCGAACAATGACCAATCACAATCTTTATAATCATCCGATTAAAGACAACGGTTGATTGCATCAAATTATTATGCTTCTAATGTTGGGGTCTCTCTGTGATCTCAAGTCAAAGGACTAAATGATATAACTCTCATGAGAATCACTTGTGACATTGACCATGTAGTGTTCTCATAGCGGGTCGGTCCAAAGACTGCTCCCAACAGATACCCATAATCTTGATTTGTATCTCGTATACACATAATCATCACATGATTATCAAACAAGACTCATACTAGTCTTAATTTATTATTGTTCCCACAATAATAATAACGACTAGGGACATTTAGAATAATACATTAATTATCCATGGATACTATTGTAAAAGAAACTTGCATCTACTTATAATAGTTAAACAACGTTCTGACGAATTGCCCTAGGGCACATACCCCATCACAAAGCCATTCTTTGTATGCAACCAAATAGGTACATACGATGTCGGCAATGAATCAAAACCATTTTGGTACACAACTCATAAGCGGTCTCTAGGAAGACATTATGATTACCCAAGTAGCATGAATATCAAAATCGATACAACCTAATGAATAACATATATCATATCATTTTGTCGTGCGATATCATTTGATTAAACCTAAGGCATGGAAAGGCACCCTTAATTTTCAATCGTACTAGTCTCGATCTTTAGGTAGACTAAAAATATCTAAGTGACATTGATCATATCAATTCACTTAGACATGGCCTTTTAATAGTCTAAAATATCGAGGGATCCAATGATATCTCTTTTGATATGAGAGGGACAAATTATATCTTGATTACACACCTTCATATATTATTCACATAGTAACCAATCACTATCTCTATAATCTTTCGATTAAAGAATGTTTGATTGTGTCAAATTACCGTGCTCATAATATTGACGTCTATGGTAATCTCAAGTCGAATGACTAAATGATATACATATCATGAGTAACACCTAGGACTTAATCCACGTGGTGTTCTCATAGTGGGTCAGTCCAATACCTTGTTCCCTAACAAGTACTCATGATCTTGATTCGTATCCCTATACGCATGATCATCACATAACCATCAATCAAGATTCACACTAGTCTTAGTTCATTATAGTTCCTAGTATAATGATCGACTAGGGACATTTAAGATATTCCAACAAATATATATGGATATTACTATAAGGTAAACATGTAATCATTTATAATAAAACAACAAATGAAAACCTCAAATTTATTAACTAAAATGATAAGATAAACAATATTTGTAGATTGACCTTAGGCACATGCCCAAACAGATTTCTCAAAATCAAATTATGACTGACACTAACATTAATGAATTGAAAAACTAGTTAATTCAAATGAATTTACAAATAAATAGGTTGAGTACTCAATAGAGTAGTCAAGCTAAAGCACCTACTCAAGCCAATGTTGGTCCTACTAATTAAGGACAAGTTAATGATATATTCGGTGATAGGAAAGACAAAACTATAATTAGTAAGACACCTAAACATATTAATAAAAAGAAGATTCATAAGACCATTGAAGAAGAATAAGAAAAATAAATGATGGCTAATGTCATTTCTACTAGAGAATGGATGGTTGAACAATTGATAAGGATAAAAATGATGAGATTTTTGATAATTTGAATAAATATGTGTTCATATTCTACCGTTCCACAACGATTAGCTGATGCTAAGGAGGAAGAAATCAATGAAGACATTCTTGAATCATTTAGGAAAATAAAAATTAATAAACTATTGATGAAATAAATTACGCAATTTTGTAATTATGATGAAGTTTTGAAAGAATTCTCTGAATTAAAAGACAATTTTTTAGAAAAATCTAAGGAAAACTTAGGAAAAAAATGTCTGCTTTAATTAAAAATAAAATACTTGAAAAAAATTTCAACCCAGGGATGTTTAGAATCCCTATCACAATAAAAACTTCTTTAATAGATTTTGCTATGTGTTATCTTGGAGCATTAATAAACATTGTGTCACTCAAGTTATATGAGTTAATAAAAATAGGTTCATTGACTAGTATACCTATTAACTTTACTTTAGCTGACAATACCATTATTAAACCATATGGTTTACTAGAAGATCTCTTAGTCAAAGTAAATGACTTAGTATTTCTCGATGAATTCTATTATATAGAAATGAGAGACTCAATATCAGGTAAGTCTCCATCTATACAATGTCTATGGAGTTTGAAAATAAAATTGTCACTTTTTGTTTTAATGATGAAAATATCTATGGAAATTTTGATGAATTTGATAATGAACAAACTAAGGATAATGAATCTTTTGAATTAAATCATCACGAAGTTGAAATATATGCTATTAATGCAATAATAATGGAAGATGGAAATGTTAAGACCATGAACAAGCAAGGTGAAGAGACTTCTAATAAATAGACAATAACCCAAGAATGAAAGGTTAAGAAATCAAACAATGTTGAGAATAATAACACGGAGGAACCTAAATCTACGAAAAATAAGAAGAAGAAAAAAAGAATCCAACAGTTGTCAAGCTCGATGATCTAGGAGATATATATAAACATAAAGGTAAAATGGGCTTGGTACTTTAAAGCTATATGCGATACGGATTCTAAAGCAAACTACATGCCAATTTATTTTTTCCTTCACACTCAATTGGAATTGGATGTACTTGCTTCTAAAAATGTTGCTATACCAAACAGATATTCAGTAAAACCGATAGGTGTGGTTATTAATTTACTTGTTCTAATTGATAAGTAAACCCACTGAATTTTTGGTTATGTCACACTTCATCAACGAAGATCCTCCGTTAATATTAGGACGACCTTTCTTAGCCACTTCACATGCTATCATGGATACTCCCAACAAGAGAATTACTTTTCAAGTGCATGGCCGAACAATCACTTTCTGGAATGGCACAAGAGTGGATAATCTTACACTTAAGTTTATAGAACAAGTCTAGATTTGCGTGGTTCAGTTGAGCCAACGACAGTAAACAAAAATACTTTATGAGAGGTAGCCCATACTCTATCTTTATTTTATGTTTTAGTATTATGATTAGTTAGTTGTTTTTATATTCTCTCAATTTTTTGACTCTAACAATGAGGATATTTTAGGAATTCAATTCCGGAATAGTATAATGTAAGAGGGGTTGATCGAGCCAATTTATTTTCGTACAATATTATTCTACGCATTAGATTTATGTAATTAGTTATTTATAGTAATCAAATAGATTATTTAATACATATCATAGTTAAAATATGAAAATTTTGAATATTTCTACCTTTATTGAATATATATGCGATAATTAAATGGGAAAATCAATTTAATTAGAAAAACAGTAAAAATTAAGCTAGCGATTTCCTAATGATTTCAATTTGTACTAGAAATCTCTGAGAAAATCGGCAATAGTATGCAAAATTTTCAGTGCAAATTTGAGTCATCAATTTTTTACCAAGTCAAGTTTACAACTAGAAATAGCTGAGCCATTGAGGCTCATTTCCAGTTATTTCATTAGCGATTCCTCAACGAATCCTCTTAAACCCTGATTCGCTAAGAATGAATTCGAGTTTCTAAAAATAGAAACCCCAAATCGTCATATTTAAACCTTTAACACTCACAAACCATTGCAACCTTTCGATCAAGAGATCAATTTCCGACTAGATTCAACCTTCCAAGGCTTAATTTTAGTGTATTTAAGTGATTCTCACCTCAGTCTTCACACATTCAACCCAAATTTTGGTGAATTTTGAGATTATGGAGCCACCAAGGGATTGAGCAATGGAATTCAAAATTAAAGCTTGGAGGATTGTCATAGAGAAGATTTTTAACTCCCATACTTGAAAGAATCACTTTCAAGGAGGTAATCAACTAAAACCCTAACCTCTTATGGATTGAATTTTTTATTTTAGTTGTTTTTGGATTGATTATTAGGATAGGAACTCAATTTCAAATTTTTTTTTTAAATGGTTTTGATATCGAACGATTTCTATTATACTAATAATATGAGAGTGATGTGATGATTCGTTTATTACCTATAAAATTTTCAAACTACTTTTCTTATATGGCGAGAAGATTGAATTATATAAGCAACCTAATTTGAGACTAAGTTTCAAATGAGTTTGAGGGTCTTTGTGAATATTTATCAATCGATTTGAATTAAATACAAAGTTTATTTTTTCCCAATGCTATTTTATCAACAAATTTCATATAAATTTCAAAGTCTCAACTTCAAAATGCTTTTCCCGATGATTTCTTATTCTCAATAGAAAAGTTGAATTTCATCGAATCCTTTTTCCGACAAATTTGGTTCCTAATGATTTTACAGGTTAATTCTTTTACTAACAATATTCCAAATGGTCGGAGGTGGTAAAGGTAGAAATTCACGAGAAGAGAAGGGGAAGGGAAAGTTAATATAGAAATTGAAAAAATAATCCAAAGTTTCCCAAATCCAACCCACATCAATATCTTTCAACACACCGAGGATTAGACCGCAAAGAGAACATACTCCACTTTCTTCATTTAGTTACAATACTGAAGATGATTATGTAGATGAAAAGGACGTAGAGGAAGTTGAACAAGAGGTACCGATGGGGGAGAAAAACTATGAATTAAGGAAAGAAAATTTTGTCAATGAGAAGGCCTACGAAAAATTTAGGAATGATGTAATTAAGGATAGGAAGTTGATCCCGGTGAGGGGATTTAATGTGAAGAATGAATTGAAGTATAGGCTTAGGATCCTAGATATTATCGAGGCAAGAAATTGGGATTTACTAACTAAGGATTACAACCAACTTGACATAGAGGATGTTCCTAGTGAATGAGGTTGTGAGGTCTTAGTGAGAGAATTTTACGCCAATGCATATGGAAGTGAAAGTAAGACCGAGTCTCGAGTTCAAGAAAGGAGAGTGGACTATTCTAAAACAAGAATAAACTGGTACTTTGGATTATCGGAGTTTCACCAAAAGCAAAACGACGAGTATCCCAAATCCGAGTATGGATTAAGTACCATTTCCCCATTGAGACAATAAAGGGAGGTTTAAAGGCAATCCATGGAGATGGATTTATTTTTGAAATGGAAGGGTATCCCAAATATATAACCACAAAATTTTTTAGGAAAACCATTAAAGCTTGGTATTATTTCATCAACGCCAGCTTACAACCAAGCCTGTAGTATTTTGAGATAGTGAACTACAAGGCCGCCCTACTTTACCACATTGTTATGGGAATAGGATACTTGGATGTTAGCAAAATCATTTATGAATCGATTAGGTGTGCCATCACCACCAAGAAGAATGATGGAGTTCTTTTCCCCATGATGATTTTGACCTTCTGTAGGATGGACCAAGTAAACATGGTGGGTCTCGACATGGATGTTTTTCTGGAGACGACCATCACTGATGAGGTTATAAGGAGATATGAAAGAGTGAATGGTTATGAAGACATAGAGGATGAGAGAGAAAAGGGTGAGATACCCAGAAAATAAACCAAGCAGAGAAAAAAAAATCAGAGAAGAAACGAGAAGAATCTTGGAAGATATGTTGGAAGCTAGAAATTATCCGAATATGGAGCAGCCTGCTAGGGATTATGAATGATTATAAATGGAATAATCGGAGTTGGCTTTCATAGGTGCAATTTTGCATAATCAGATGACCATTTTTCGTAATCAAGAATTGGTGCTTGAGAACCAGAGAGCATTAGCAAGGAGTATCCACATAATGGAGTGTACGATGTACAGGAGAAACAAACGTCAATGAGGCGCAGAGGTTCCCTTACCATCTACATAAATGAGATTACCACTTAGCAGTAATCTTGATATTCTGACATTGAAAGGTCAGGAATACCACCTCTACGACCTCGTTGTGAGCTACTAATGCAAGAGGATTGATCCAATGGAGGACGATGACAACGCGACTTCCGGATGCTGACATTGATTCCCTTATTTCATTTTATTTTCTCTATCTCTGAGTGATACTGTGAGAATTCCTTTATGTAATGCTGGTAGTGGTTATATAATTTGTGTTTCTTGATGATACTTTGTGTTAATGGTGGTATACTATGTGGTCCATTCTATTCAGTGTTTGCTTATGATATTTATTACACTTTGACATATATTGGTGATGTTTATTTATTACATTTTTTTTACACTCTATCTTACTATACTTTTAAATTAAATTAATTTTTTGATTGTCAAATTTATGATTTTATCAACTCTTTTGTACTTCGCGTTGTATGTTTGTTCTGTTGAAAACCATACTTCAGTTAAAAACCTTGAGGACAAGATTTAAAATGAGTTTGAGGGTATTTTAGGTAGTATGACATTGATGGAATGAAAGGAAAGAAAGGTAGAAGAAAAATTCACAATTACTTCTAATCTGATATTCAAGTAAATTGGTGAAATTTTTCCAATTTCTTTCGAAATCAAGTAAGTACAAATTTTATTTTTCTTTATTTTTAGTTAGGAAAAGAATGAAAATGAATATATAATAGATCTTGAACTAAAGTGATATTTTATCACCAAAGTGAATTTTAAGATAGAAGGAATTAATTTTGTATCTTTTTTTTTATTAACTTTTCTACTCGATGTAAACACTAAATTGAATGTCTTATGTTAATCACGATAATAGGTAGAAGATCGAAATAATAGTGCAAGATGAACAAGATATATTTCTATGAATCTTGTAATACAAAGGCTATTGATTAAGTATTTTTACAATATATATAAATTCATTATGTCACAATTGAAAGAAGAAATGAGTTAGAAACCAATCAATTTATTAAAGTTAGAAGGAATGCTTTATTCGATTTTAATGAACAGTGAGAAGTGTTAACAAGAGTTTATAAAAATATACAGAGAGTCTTATAGATTCCAAAGGAAATGGAGAAGGGAATCTATAGTGGGAAAAAAGGAAGAACGTCCAAATGAAATGGAGTAGGGACTCAAAAGTAAAAGAAATATATTAAAAAAATAATTAGAATGGAGTAAAAAAAAAGAATGAGAGACAAAAAAGATGGATGTTATTAAACTATTCAAAACAAAAGAAAAGATTTAACTCGAGTACTTGAAGCTAGAGTTGAATGAAGTATTTCTAAATCTAACATGTTTTAAAAGACATTCATTGGTATCTTAGCAAAATTCCTAATGATTGTGATTGTGGTACTATTATTAAGTATTTTCTAAAGTTAAGATTAATGTAGTGGTTTTTGTGTTTTGAGATTCTATATTAGTTATCATATGCTTGATGCTTGTAAGTGGAGATTGAGAAATCCTATGTTGTGCACTAGCCTTGGCAATGAACTTTAAATTCTAAAGAGTGTTATGTTAGGAGGTTGAGTTATCAATAAGTGATGTTTTGATTTGACTAAATCATTCTATTCTATCATCACTTTCATTTACTTGTGGGTAATATATTTTCATTTGAAACTCACTTCTATTTTGAAATTCCTATTATTTGAGTAAAGATGAATTAGTTTGAAATCAACATATAAGAATGAAAAGATGATATAATTGATGATATTCCTTTGCTCGGGACAACAAAGTGTTGAATTTGGGTGTATTTGACAAGTTAATAATTAGGCAAATTTTATAAATTTACGTTGATTTTAGGCATAAATGATGATATTACACTAAGTATTCTCTTGTTTTTGGGATTTCAGGTTTTATAGGAAAATGAAGAAATGGAAGAAAAGAGAAAGAAAATCAAAATAGTCAATTGAGAAAACACACCAGCGATTAGCTAATGATTTGAAATAACACTAGGAATCACAATCTAAATCGGTAGCGAGAAGAAGGCCAGTAATCCACAAATAATTGGAGAATGAACTATAAATCGACAGCTGAATCGATGGAGCACTGACAGCTAAAATCAATGATTTACTTAGCGATTTGTGTATAAGTTAGGAAAGGCTGAGAAATCGTCGAGGTCGGTTACATATTTTTTAAATTAGTATGAAGAATTTAGTTTATCTAAGATATGTATACATAGGGAAACTATAAAAAGGCTAGAGAGCTTCGAAATAATCTCCTAATTCTTTCTTGTTGCTTTCCTTTTGCTTTATATTAGTTTTATTATTTATGTTTGAAGTTATTTTGGAGCTTTGATTTGTATAAAGATAATTAATTTATTCATTATGTCTTAAAATTATATTTATGCATTGTTTATTTCCAACATGAGTGAGTAGTCTATCAACCTAAACTAACCCTATATAATGTAATATACTTTGGATTGCTAGATAATTGTAATTAAGGAATCATTTGCTTAATGCTCTAAATCTATTCATACATGTCAATCACGAAATTAACAAGTTGTTTTTGCGTATTAAAACTAAAGGAGATTAGTATTGCATGCATAGTTGCA
Source organism: Stephania cephalantha (assembly GCA_039657325.1). NCBI lineage: Eukaryota > Viridiplantae > Streptophyta > Magnoliopsida > Ranunculales > Menispermaceae > Stephania > Stephania cephalantha. The sequence goes on from CM077579.1 coordinate 15,194,051, forward strand.
AATGTGTTATGTGGTATTATGATTCTGAATCTATGTCTATAGTTATTGACAACAATTATAAAAGTATTAACTAGTATTAATCTATAGGTCATTTCTTAAGTGGATGTTCTAGGTGATTGTGTTCTAATTTGTTTATTATGCGACTTTGGTAATATTAACTTAGATTAGGCATGATTTTCATTGAACTTAATGCTTTCATATTTCTATGGTGTTGCATTTTATCCAATTAATAGATTTACAATGATAAGAATATGACATTTCCATTGAATTAAGGAAAATCGGTTGCTGGCTAAAGGCAATTATCCTATTATGAAGTAGGGTTTAATGATTTAAAGATTTCATGTTTTGTGATTATAACTATAATATGAAGTTATATTACATTCTAGTGTTTGAAAGTAATTCAAATATATATATTATATTGTTCAGTGGGGGTTTGTTTAGATGTTTATTTATTTATATTGAATTGAATTTGAATATTGTTTAGATTAATTTAGTTAGTTTGGTTATTTAAGTTAGTAATCATAATTCTTAGTTATTTAATATTTCAATTTTTGTTTAATTAGATTAACTAATAGAACTAGTAGATACTATGATTAGAAGGAAAGTGATGGTAATATCAAGAATGATGTCACACATAGAATTCAAGCTGGATGGAAGAAATGGCGGAGTGCAACATGGGTGATTTGTGATCAAAATGTTCCTACTAAGTTAAAAGGAAAATTTTATAGGACCGCAATTAGGCCACTATGCTCTATGGTAGTGAATGTTGGGCGGTAAAGCAACAACAATTACATAAAATGAACGTAGCAGAAATGAGGATGTTTAGGTGGATATGTGGTAAAACTCGTAAAGATAGAATAAGAAATATAAAAATCCAAAGACAAGTAGGAGTAGCACCAATTGATACAAAGATTAGGGAAGGACGGTTGCGGTGGTTTGCTCACATGCAAAGACGGCCTGTAAATGCCCCCAGTAGAAAACTTGACTCAATAGAAACTGTAGAAATTCGACGAGGTAGGGGTAGACCAAAGTTAACATGGGATGCATTAATTATGAGGGATTTGAATGGTTTGGAAAGCTCACCATCAATTGCACTTAATCGAACACAATGGAAAAGTTTGATCCATGTAGCCGACTCCAATTAATTTGGGACAGGGGCTATGTTGTTGTTGTTTTTGTTGTTGTAATTAGATTAACTAAATTAATAAAAAAGAAAAAAGTAATTTCATTTGAGATTTCAAAGATCCATGTGCAACGATATCTCATTTACCACTACCACAAGTTAATAGTAAAATACGAAAAATTATTGTGAACGGTCGACACGTGTCGCCAATTGTGTCTAATACGGTCCCTTACTAATTCGAGAAATGTTAGAATGACAACAACATGTCCCACCACAAGACACATTGGTTCAGAAGAGTCATCTATATATACCTTGAGATGCAGAGATACATAGATCTTAATGCATAACACGCAAGTCGATGTCGCATGGAATGTGTGTTGTGGTGTGACATTGTTATTTTCTGTTAAGTCGTTAATTATGTAATTATATATAGTTTATTTATATATTTTGTATTGTTGAGTTTCCAAAATATTGGCCTAATTATCCTTATTTGTTATTTTCAAGGTTTTTGGGGTGCATGGTTGAATCCGAAGCGAAAAAACTACTCAAGATAAAGTATATAAATGCAGTGTTTACAGTGGCTGTTGAATTAGCCTCGAGACACGGATTGCACACATGATTTGGTGACAAGGGGCAATGGACATAGTTATACACTTTAGTACATAGCGTATCAAAGCCCGTTGATCATGCCTCGGGATGCAAACCGCAACAGTCTCCCATGTCTTCGGTTTCCCTATGCGGATTTTCCTCCTTGCCAGCTGCACGACACTTGGCATACAACCATTGGTCCAGCACGTCCCAGCAGTTCCATCTCCTTGCATCAGCAGCCCTTTGATGATCCTCGGGATACGCGTCGTGCTCTCTCCCACATCTTCGATGGAGTCGTGCGAGTCTTTTCCTCTTACCTTCTAGTGCCACGTGTCGACGTCTGACTCAGCCAGCACGTCTTGTCGCCCAATTGCCTGCTGCCACATGTCGTCACAGCAGTGAGCTCACCAATTAGCACATGCATCATGTCTCTGACCTGCAAACAAAGCCACAACAGCCAGGATCCTCCATGGCGCACGTGTCAAAAAGAAACCAACGAGATGCAGTTTCTCTCACCTCCATAAACCAAATTTTAGTAATTTTTTTATACTAGGACTTTAAGGTATTATTTAAGGAGGCCGACTTCTAATTTCTACTTCCCTCCACTTCTATTCTTATTTATTTTTGATTTGTGTTCTTCAACAATAAGAGACTAATCTCATGGCCTAGGTATGACTGCGAGAGAGGTTCGACTGTTCTCACCTACGGATTTATGAGATTTATTTATTTTAATTTCATTGCTTGTCATTGTTCTTTTATTTATTTTGGTATTGATTGAATAATTAGAGTTAAATGTATATTTAAACACTGGTTCTTTTGCCAGTAAGTATAAGCATCCGTCTTTGTGCAACAAGACCACACCAATGACAATGGAGCATACTAATTGATTCGACTCTTTTGGGACCGATTGAATACCTTAAGAATCTAGTCTAAATCGCACACACTAGTGATCCGGTTGTCTAGGTATAGTGTCTTCACGAAACTCATTGTGGTCATCATGTTAAACCTAATGCGCTTGAGTATAGGGTTATACGATTAGCTAGGAAATAGTCATTGTCGCACCTTAGCTATCGAAAATAGGAAGTGCGAGGAACCACGTACGCTACCGGTCTATAGCTACACTAAGGTACTTTTGATTTGCATATTTTATATAAATCGAAGACCAAATCCAATCTTTTATCGAATCTAACTTGTATTTCTTGACCTAGGTATTTTTAATAAATTGATTTTTAAACAATTTCCATTGCTTTATTTAATTCCTTGTTACTTAGATTAGTTAATTCATTCATTCTCTCTAAACCCCTTTTTGCTCTTTCTTTTTAAACATTAAAAAGGATACCAATCTCTGTGGGATCAACCATTTACCACTACCTACGAAGTAGTTGGTTTAGGTATTATATTTTATTGAAGCGTTTGGCGCGCGTCAAATTTTGGCGTTGTTGTCGAGGATTGTTTTTTTCTTTCTTTAGTGTTTTTTTATCTATCTATTATTTATTATTTATTACTTTTTCTCTATCTAGTCCTTTGTTCTTAATATGTATGCAGGCAACATCGCGATGGCCTCATACTCCCATAATTATGCTCGATTCGAAGACTCACATTATTATAATGTGACTGGGGTAGGTATGCCACATGATGGACATCAATTTTCTAAAGACCTGAGTTGCAATTGTATACTGACGATCTAATAACACCTTTCTGTGTAGCTCTAAATTACTTAGGCTTTAACTAACTTGCATCATTACTTCTCATCCTATTAATTGACGATAAAGAAAAGCATACAATTTTTTAAGGTAAATACTTCAACATCTCATATAGCCTGTTAAAATCCACGACATAGAACTCACATAGTAAATATTATTTCCAGTAACTAATATCTTCAAAGTCACAAGCTCGAAAATTCACATTATCTAGAATTAAGATCAGCTGCTGATATATTGTGTTAAGATTGAGAAAGGTCGCTCCCAGGTTTAATACATTTCTTCCCCCTTAGGAAGCAAACTTTTGGTTTTTTACCGAAATAATAATCATGGTTCTCCATAATTGTCAACTCTTCTACACACATATATCTCACTTGCTCTTCCATGAGAATTTAAACCATAATATTAGCAAGAAATTTCACACTCTATCAGCTTTAAAATTACATCAATAACCTTCAGTTGTCACCACAACCTAAGTTAATACATAATGAATTTCTGAGCATGAATTGTCATTCATATAAGGCAAGAATAATATAACCTTCCAGGTTAATATCATTTAGCTTCCACTTGCCTCACTTTTTGTTTCAAACTCCAAAAACTTTCCTTACATGTTCAATATTTTAATATGAGATTATATTTATCAAATATCAATAATTATTAGTCATCCTTGACCTACTTGATAACCACAATCAATTTCTTCAATAATTTCATCACTCAATTGATCGTCATTAGCTCAGCTTTAATCTGAGCTTCAAAGAACAGACTTGTAATTATCAATCAAGACAACTCAGCTGATGATGTGCCTACGCAGGACTTCCATAGGTCACCAGTAAACATCTCACTCAAGAGATAGTACAGAGCGACTTTTATTATAAATATAGCCTATATCCTTTTCTTTTATTTAAGGCATTGTTAACACAATCTCTTTGATGAGTGATGTTTCAAAGTGAATTCCTAACACTTGAGAAATTTCAAGGTAACTGTTTTACATTCTATTTCTATCACTCTGAAATTTTCCACTTTTTAAACTTTCACAGTTTGAAATTCACTACTTGGACCTTACACAATCCACTGGTGTTATATTTCCAGGTTGTCTTTTAATGATTCCTCTAAGATTCTCATTAATCTCAAAAAATGATTAAAAGACCCTTAACAATCTTTTATCTTATTTACAAGCGATGCCTTTCCATATTTGGTACAAGTACCAAATTGCTACCCCGAGATTATTAATCTCCAATAGTTCTCCTCCCAACACTGGAACTATATACATAGCTAGAAGTTTGAATTACAACTTTGCTTTATTGTGTCATCATACATTATTACCTAAATTGGAAGTCTTAGGATGAACCTCTAACTTCTTTCATAATTTAGGTATCGTTAAAAAAACATTGTAGTCAAACTATACTTTCACTTTCCTCCAATGCATCCTTCCATTTGATTTCAAATTATAACAATTTTCATACTTGAGTTAACTGAATAACTTACGCAACGATATTACAGATCCCTGGATCAATCATTTGTAATATTCAATTATTTAAAACTTACTTTCCTCTTTTTACCTTGTGTTGAATATAGGACAACCTCATATTGTCTCAATCACGGTCAAATCCCCCAATTTGTTGCTAATATCAACACTCATACCATTAACTAACCTTTGAAACTTAGCACTGGCACTTGCAAAATTTGGTCTGAAACAATTTACTATTACCAATAAGAATGATGTACGGTAATTGCTTGTGCATCCTCTAAGTCTTCAAATATTCCATGTTATTATTGATAACACAATAACAACTTGATTATCCTAGAGTTTTCCATACTTGACACCCTTTATTTGTGAACATAGCATGAGTTCTAGTAAGTTCTAGTGGTTTTCACCATCCATTTTAAATGATCCAGCGGTCGTCTGCAATCATCTTTAAAATATATCCTTAACTCTGATTATTTCACTGTGATAATCATATCACAATCAACTCTTGAGAACAATTGCTTTCACTTTATTTTCAGAATGAGTTGTCAATCCTGGGCAATAAATACTCATTCCTACTACTTTGTTATTCTTTGGATTCCCCAAATCCTTAGATTCATTGACAACTCATTCTCCCTTATTTAGACTATACCATTCTAATAGATCAGACTATGATAACTTACCAACTCACTGCTATATTCTGGATTATACTATCTTTTATTATCTGACAAGCCACTTGTTATTCCAATATGGATTCACACCATAACTGGAATATCGACTTCATAACAACTTATGAAGTATAATTGCATTAGTGGTTTGCTAATCATCGTTAACTACTAATTTGTTTCTGAATAACTTCCATTATTACTAAACTAGTCTCAACACTAGTATTAAGTATTTTCTTAAAGTGGTCCACCACATTTGAGTTTCACCGTAAAAGTCATTCAGTACTTTATTGTTTCTTAATTTCCATTATCCTAATACACATTTCAAGGTCTTGATCCAATAGATACTTCTCCACTGACTATTATTTGTCTAATAATATCATTGAGAACAAAGACCTTTAAAGATGTTACTTGGAGAAGAGTTTTATTTCATCTTTGTAAACTTTCTTACGTCTTTCCTTTTTGTCTCCCCGAGGTTAAGAATCTCCTGAGCTCTTACCTCCAACACCTTCTCATATCATGAGAAATAGATTGACTCAACCATCTTATTATCGTTTAGGAAAAACATACTCTCATTCTACCACGTAGATACAATATACACAACAAATAACATATCTTAGTCTTTTATTTTTTAGTTACCCCCCAAAATCACGATAAAAACCGTTTATCAAATCCTAAGAACTAGAGACCACTCTTAGAGTCAATAAACTAAAGTTCCATTATTAAAGTACTATGATATACCTTAAAATTTGAAGTAGGCTCTCATTCATTTCGAAAACCTTTCAAAAATGAAATTAGGGTCAGAGCATTATCAATGATACCAAACTGTATTCATGTTACAACTTTACTCAAAAGTGATAAACCTTAGACTCTGACACCAACTGTATTAGAGTTATTAAATATAACAAAGCCCTTAAAACCTAGTGCTCTACAGTAGGCTCTAACATTGGCTTTAAATCGATCTCTGACCTAGGCTCTGATACCAAAGTTGTAGCATCCCCTAACCCGATTAGGGCAATACCCGGCCTGAACCTTAATTAATCACAGATTACGTTCACCAAACTTAACTAGAGCTATCAACCTTACCACCTTCACCTGATAAACATTACTGTACATCGAATATCGATAAAAACTAATTAATAAACGTAGCAAAAATTTAAAACTTTTTTGATAATCCGAACCACGATATACATTATTAAAACAAATCGAAATAAACCTTGGTCATATAAATCACCCATCCCTTATGATATTACAAAACTGTAATTCAATACAAATATATAAGACCAGAGAGAGTCATCAAATCGAAGAGAAGATCAAGAATCTTATATCTTCTCCATTTCGTAGTCGTAGCGCTCATTGGTTATTACCTAAAATGTTAATTGGGGTGAACGCTCTTACTTGCTTAGTAAGTAGGGATTCACATAGCCATCAACATTCCATATAATAACCAAGAACATTATGCAATAACAATATGCACCAATGTTAACTAACAAGAATATGGAAAACATATAATTAAATATTTAACGGATGCAAAGCAAATATCTTGGACTAGTACATTGTGATCCCCATTTTATTTATAAGACTAGGGTCGATTACCCACCTAGCGCCATTAATGTGATTGCTAGACCAACACATTGCGCATATGTCCTCTCTAACCCATCCATTAATGCCCAATGGTTCTATCCCAAACCCTTTAGTGTGTATGTCATCCACACAAAACTATCGAATTGAGCAGGAGTTATATATAGGCCGGGAAGGGAACCCATCTATTATAAGCCTATTCTCACAACCTGGAGTTATAGCATGGTCACATTACAAGACGTTTTCCATTTATTGAAAACCATCAAAGTGTACATAATCCCTCATTCCATTTATATATACTAAATAGTCAGGCAATATTAATAAATAAGTGAATCCGTACTTACCCTAGGTTAAGTCTTCGTCCAAACTCGCTAAGTTTCCGGTCATCTCACACTTTCATCGGTGTTCCTCAACCAATCACCAATCATTTGTAGTCAATTTAAGTCTAGTACACTGTAACTAGAGCCCTTAGACCAATCCCTAAGTCCTACAAAAAATTATATGTAAAATACAACAAAGTTGTTGTTTTCAGGGTGGGAGCGCGCTTCCTCACTTAGTGGGGGCGCACTCTAGCAGCTGGGCTCATCTTCACTGTGCGCTCCTTTGTAAGGTGGAGCACGCTCCACCCTGCACTGTCTCGATAGTGAGCAGGGCAACAGCCTTCGTTCCACTCTAAAATCTACCAAACATCAACATCAACACTTCTTAATTATTTGGGAGGACCTCTAATGAGGTTACAACTTATTTCCAACCATCAAATACCATAATTCACTAAGAAATCATCATCACCATGAAATTCAAGTTCAACAAACTCAAAAACAAGACATACCAAGATGATGATCTCTGGATTTGGAGTGGATTAAGCTCCTAAATCTTGTCCAATTCAGCTCCCTGGATCATCTCCTTTGATCCAAATCACTCCCGAACCCTCTCTCGAATTCTCGAAGGATCGAATGAATGAGATAACGATCAAATTTGGTTTTTATATATGGATTTTTCTCGAGATACACATCGCGCTATCTCGAGACTGATAAATTGGTTGATGCGTTAAAGTGACACTCCTTAAAGTGACACAAAATTTGACAGATCACACACTTATGCTCATCTCGAGGTTGATCTAACAACCCATTTAATTTAAACTAAACTTTATAACTTTATATATATTTATATATCCAATTTATGTAAATATATATATCTCATGTATTTTCTCATCAATAAATTCACCAGACATGCCTACAAGTGTCCATACGCGTGCACATTCATGTCATGACCCCCTCGTCACACTTGGTGTCCCGACAACTTATTGTTTACTATGTATTTTCTTAATTATAGGCTTGTGTATAATTTCCTTATTATACAACAACCAATATATAAATTCATTTAACACTTCAAACAAACACCATGCATCATGCAAACGCACGTGCACGCTAATCGAAATATGCCAAACTTAACCACGAGCCTCACTTGAGTTAATTAAGATTTGGATTAGTACTAATCATCAGCTTAAGCTAACAGGTCGTTACATATGGCATGTATTTCATGGCTCACTACCTAAACCCATGCTGTGACGGGCACTTTGAGATTAATGCCCATGGCGCCTCCCAAGACGTTAAAACATGAAATTGCCAAAACATTCTTACTTTTTAGCCTTGAATTTTGGACTTTTTTTGGGGGTCTCTACTAGTCCAAAAATTACCAAAATTTGTAGAGAGCATCAAAATACTATACATTTGACTCCCCTAAATTCTCAAGTGATTCCGATATGGTTTGAGTGGTTTTTAAAAATAGTTTTCAAATAGGAAAAAGGAAAAATTCTAAATGATTTGAAAATGGTTTAAGCACATTCTGGGCATCAAAGTATCTCGAAATCAGACCAAACTATTCAGATCATATAATTATATCGAAGTAAAGTTTTCCACCAAGTTTTGTAATTGTTTAAGGTTTTTTGACTCATTTTCCAAATGAATCTAGAAATAGGTAAAATGTACATACTTAATGGGCTGATTTTTGATTTAAGGTATTCCATGCATCAAATGACATCGGAATTGAAATAAAATTTTTCAAATGTGTTATTAGATCATAGTGAAGATTTTTATAAAATCTTGTGATTTTCCAACATGTTAAACTCGCTTTTCAAGTCGCACTTCAATTAAAAAGTTCATATTTACATGTAAAGACTTGGAATTTCGGTTTAAGTTGCAAATTGAGTTTTCGAGACTATGGAATGAGATTTTATAACTTAGAAATCTTGGTTTCAAGTATTTGGACTTCATGGAACCAACTTCGAGTATTTTAGAAAACTTTATTGATTTTTAAGCCATTTTTCAAGTTGAAGGAAAACTAACTTTCAAGTATTTATTTTGAAGTCCCCGAGGGACCTTTTTGCAAACTAGTGTTTGAAATCAACTTGAGATAGGTTATAATGATCCTAATCAATTCAATAACACCTTAAATATTAGATAAAGTGTGTTGGGCAATATTAAGTAAGTCCCACATGTTTGGCCAAGCTAAGCGCCAATACGGACTTGAAGTAATAAAAGGAACCATTAAATACCAACTTGACTTGAATGATTTATAAGACTCTTCTTTGGATTGTGACAAGTTGCAAGTATAACGGCTCACTTGTATTAATATTGCAATCACCTTACGTTGATCACGGATATCGTACTCGGAAAATGTTTTCGTTAGTTGTATATCACCTACTTAACTTGAACTATTGCTAAAGGATTCTCTTTTAATTGATTTTGTATCTAAACTAAACTATTCTTAAACTATTCTAACAAATCACTTTAAACTATAGTTGAACTCTTATATTAAGGATATCTTAGTTCACAACTTCACCTAGGTAATTTAATATTCTGCTTTATATTCATTTTTACATCTCAATATGTTTTGTCTAATGCTCAATTAAAATAGAAAAATTTCCTTCAAATCCAATTCAACCCACTATCGTGACAGAGAAGATTCTAATGTGCAAACTAGAACTCCATCTATCGGCGTGAATAACGTGTGTTCCATATTGCTCATGGTCTCATATCATTGGATTTATAACCAACTAAGTTTACTCTCCACGCCTCCTTAATCAACAACTATATGACGACCCCAACTACGAAACAGTCAACGCCCGGCCTAATCCCGTAATCAAGTCTTAATCCAAATCACATAAGACTTAATTACGTATTAGTCAGCCTTTCGTCCCTATATTTCTCTGAATTCATGTTTTGATCTATGTTATCATGTTCATGTAGTTTAAAGATTATGTGGAAGCTATTATGAGTCAAAATTCGTAAGTGTGAAAAACCAAGAAAAGACAGCATCATATGCACGTATATATAGGACACTATTCACTCAACCCAATGTACAACCCAAAATGACATAACAATAATAATACAACAAAAGTCGAGACATACAAAATGAGTGAGGAGAGTCGCCGAACTGCTCAGAGGAAGTCGCCGATCTTCTCCTTCCCCGGTCTGCTGCTGCTCGACGGACCTACAACCACCGTCACAAACTAGACGGTGAGTATAGTGATATTTAAGTACTAACTGGAGAATTCTATGCCACAATTCCAAAATAAACGAATGGTATTTAGAAGCATAAAATAGCGAAATAAATTGTTGAAACAAGTAATGCAAGTAAATACCATAATTAAAGATGTAGAGACAGACACAGGCTAAGTCGAGATGATATACGTCCGGTCGGTGGTGAGAACTATCACCTAACCTTTTCGACTACTATATGGAGCTGCACTCAACATATTTCACACAAATAGCGGAGCTGCGCTCTTCGCTTTACAAAATCAATCTCATGCTTGCCAACCACCTCGAGTCCCATAACTCGAGTGCCGCGCAAGTGTAGTGGTGAGTGCCCGATAGACCCATGTCCCCGTGAACTGCGCATCTCTCGTGCAATGGACACTAGATAATCCCTACTTTTATTTCAAAGAAAAATAATTCCAAAATTCTAGGATACCAAGATAAGTTAGGCTACAAAGCCTAAAGAAAATCGAATACAAGTCTACTTAAATCCACATTATTCCATTAGCATGCTTTTTATCAATTTTGTTCAAGAATGACATTAAGTGTAGGAATCAGAAGCAACGAAACAATTCACAAGGCATCATGTCACAATATTCATCCATGAATAAATACAAGAACAACATGATGTGCGAGTTCAAGTAGTATTGTCTACCAATAGACCAATAAATCAATAAAGATGAATGAAATGAAATATAAATTCTCACAGTTGTACTTACAATTCACACGCTTGTCCTGGTCTATCTGATCCCTCGACAAGTTGAAATGCTCGCTCAAACGTCTGAGTTCTCCTCTTACTTCCCTAACATTTAATAATGTAGCACTTTAGGCTAAATCGAAGTCGAGACAACTTTCTAACCATTTTTTTTTGTTTTTCTTCCCATTGACTTTGATGAAACCACAATTAGATAAGTTTGGACTTTGATTCATTTGACCCATATATATATATGAGTTGGGTTGGCTTGAATGTGAGCCATTCATCTCAAAATACACACCTATCTCGAGACACATCTTGTGGTCTTCAACACCACACTTGTCCCCCAAGTCACTTGTGAGTGATTAAAAAATGTGACACCTTGCCTCATGATGGGTGAACGCGTGTCTCGATGCACATCCAATGCCTCATAATTTATTTTCCTAACTATAGGCCATTTGCTTATTTAATTCTATGTGGCCACATTAACACCACACATTATCAAAAAAATCACATTTTATTTCAATAAATTAAACTTACCCCTAATATGTCGCTACCTCGGTCCAACGTCGACACGCGACTCGAGGTACGTCCCCGCTCGTCTCGATATCTGCATACCCGTAAATGACTTAGTAGTCTACACATATACAATACACTAGGCATACAACACACAAATATAAAATGTACCTCGGCCCTTGCCTCGGTAAATGGACATATCACGGTGTGGGTCCCACAGTACGGGTCGTTGAGCTTGTTTAACGACATAAACACAGTTAGAAATTTTGGGTCGTTACAACTCTTCCCAACTAATGAAAATTTCGTCCTCGAAATTTAAAATCGAACCAACATGTATACCTTACTCGAAAAGGTACGGAAACCTATCTCGCATATAGTCCTCCCGTTCCCAAGTGAGTTCTGTATCATCGTGAAATTGCCACTTGACAAGTACTTTTGGGATAGACTTGGTCCTCAACTTTTGTACCCTTCAATCTAGGATATGAACAGGCTGCTCCTCGTATGACATATCCTCAGTCAAGTCAATCTGGCTTAAATCTACAGTCGGACGATCACCTGCTCTTGACTCCTGACATCTTTGGAGGAAGCTCAAGCTCATACGCAACCTTTTCGACCTGTTTCTTAATTCTGAAAGGACCGATAAGTCTCGGTGCAAGTTTACCTTTCACTCCAAACCTCTGAAGACTCTTCCGAGGGGAAACCTTTAAATAGACAAAGGATCCCTCGGTGTACGTGAGATCACCGCGATATCTGTCTCGCATACTTCTTCTTCTCATCAATCCTGGGCTCCCTTGAGTCTCTTACGAATCAGTCGTACATTCTCCATGTGATCGACAACAATCTCAGGCCCCACGATCTCTCGGTCCTCTGGCTCAGCCCAACACGATGGCGAGCGACACGGTCTATCATACAAAGCCTCAAAAGGCGCCATCTTAATATTGACATGTGGCATGACATTAACTGAGGCTTCCATATCACATAAGACATTTCAGGAATCGGTGCCCATCAATGTTTATCAATATGCTTATCTCTCTAGGATCTCTCTTTTTAATCAGTTGAAGTCGCTGGATGAACTTGAGCTTTGGTTCTGATTTTTTTGGAACCAACTTGATGTCATTGCCTTGAGGGTCTTCTTTGGGAGGTCTTTCATTTTTTTTCTTGGCCTTCCATTATTGTTTCCCCTTTTTTACTTCAAGGCATTAATTCTTTCTTCTTGAAACCATTAAGCTCATCTTGCCTTACTTTCGTTCCGTGCTCATGCATCTCTTCATGCTTATATATTACTTTATCTTTTCTTAGCCCCTTTGTTGCCGTAGTGCTCATCATGCGAATGGCATTTACATTTTCCTTGGGTTGGTGATGATGTTTCTAGGAAACTATCATTTTTTCCTTAAGTTCAAGGCTATTGCAAGTTGACCAATTTGCCTATCTAGATTCTTAATGGATTGTGATTGCTCATTATCTATCATTTTCATGGCTTGCCTTATTCCTTCCAACTCTTTCTCGTGCTTCTCATGGCTCCCTATCTCTCACTTTCATGGCTTTCGAATGCTTCTTAATCGACTTCAGTGAGGTTATCTCTTTGCTCTCTGCTACAGTTTCCCCTTTTAGACATGTTGTTCGAATCCTCGAGGTAACTTCATTGAATTATCAGGATTTATATACAAAAAAGTTCAGGTTTTTGTTGTATCCTTGATAAAACCATTGAGGAACCACTCATCTCAGCCTGAAGTTGTTGTCATAGCCATGGTTGTTCATGAAGTTGATATCTTCATGTTCCATTCCCTGTTGTATGTCCATCTGGCTAACCACCATGCCTTGGTGATTCATAAGTTGTCGTGCTACTTATGAACCTTGATGTCTCATCTAAAGTTTGGTCATTTAACTTACCAGATTTGATAAATGTGCCATAATTGTAGCTTGCAAGTGAATCACATAGACGTTTACTAATTTCCTGAATGTAGAACGAGTATCGATGGTACCATTCCATAGTAAAAAATCAAGGAGATCCAATGCTCCATCCTCATCCTTGGTAAGTAGAGAGTCGTTTGATGCAACATCTAATAGTGTTCTTATGTTGTAGTTCATCCCATAGTAAAAAATCTAGAGTTGTGCCCATTTCACATATCCATGTCTCGGACATCTCCTCATCATCTTTTTAAATCTTTCCCAAGCCTCACCAAGAGAGTTGGTGTCTTCTTTCTTGAACTGATTAATCTTAAGTTTCATTTTACTGACCTTCAATCGGGGAAAAAACTTGTTTATAAATCTTTCATTGATTTCCACCCATAAAGTAAAACTCCCTGCATTCAGCCCTTGGAACCAGGATTTAGCTTTTCTACCTAATGATAATGAGAAAAGTCGCATCCTGATCACCTCTTTTATAACTATGATGATGTGCACGGTGTCGCACTTCTCCAAAAAGTTCTCAACATGTGCAACTGTATCTTCATTGGATAGCCCACTGAATAGACTATTTTGCACCATATTAATCAGAGACGATCATAGCTCGGACTTTGTGGTGTTTTTGGAAGCCTCATCACTCCATTGTATGTCTCATGAGCTTCTGGCTGGAAGTAGTCACGAAGACATCTCTGTCCTCGCACTTTCTCCTTATGCACTACCGATCACTTTCGAGTTAGTTATTCTTGCGGCCTGCTTTGTTGATTTCTAGCTTGCTCCTCATCCATCTTGACTTCTTTCTTTTTCTTTCCTTTGGTTGTTCTCTCAATCTCCGGATCGTAAGGCACTAGGTCATTCTCTCCTTGCTTGCTACGCATGCATTAAATATCCTTGAAATGACAACATAAAAAGATCGAGTGTAGAAAGTCAAACTGAAACTAAAGCTATTTTTATTTTATGAACTTAAAGTTAAAGTACAGAAAATAAAACTTAGCAACTATTCAAACTAACTAACTAATACTAATAGCTACCTATCCTTAGCAACGGCGCCAAAAACTTGACACGCGCCACAAGTATAACGGCTTGCTTGTAGTAATAGTGCAATCAACTTACGTTGATCACATATATTATCCTCTGGGAAAGGTTTTTGCACTAGTTGTATATCACCTACTTAACTTGAACTATTGCTAAGGGATTCTCTTTTAATTTATTTGTACCTAAACTAAACTATTCTAACAAATCACTTTAAACTTTAGCTGAACTCTTATATTAAGGATATTTTAGTTCACAACTTCACCTAGGTAATTTAATACTATGCTTTGTATTAATTTTTACATCTCAATATGTTTTGTGCAATCCCTAATTAGAATAGACATATTTTCTTCAAATCTACTTCAACTCACTGTTATGACAAAGACAATTCTAATGCGTAAACTAGAACTCCACCTATTGGTGTGAATAATGTAAGTTCCACATTTCTCGAAGTCTGAAATCATTGGATTCGTAACAAATTAAGTTTACTATCCGCGCCTCCCTAATCAACAATTATCTCTCGATGTTGTGTATTTTACAGTTGTACCGTTCATCTCTGGATTAGAATCTTCAACGGTCATAATAACTCCTAAAGTCAAAGTTCATTAAACACGTGATCGATATGTCGAAAGCATTACACTCAGAATCAATACAAATTCTAACCATTGCACTTTTTATTATCACTTTTTAATCCTATTTCAAAGCATAACATTCATACCAAATGATCAATTGATCTCTAAGATAAATAGACTACTCGCACATCATTGAAACAAAAACATCACAATTCAATATAGAATTCATTGCAAAATATAGATGAATATAAATATTACCTTGAATTAATCAATGAAACCAAATATTGATCGCAAATAGGGAGTCTTCAACATTTCTCCGACAAAAACTATTTAATATTCAAATTCAATGCTAAATTACTATAATGGAGGCTAATCTTCTTCTATGTTGTTGGCTCTCCATTATTTACCAAGTCCTAATACCTATTTATACTCCTTAACAACAATTAGAAACCTTAAATTACAATTTAACTCGAATTTAAGTCTCACTTTCTAATTTCTGCAAAGTTAGCGTTGTCACTAATGCCCCTAAGGCACCATGTGTGTTCATCATGGCGCCGCCACCGCACCATAGCTTTGTTGTGTGATTTTGAGCTCTCGAGCATCGGCGTCATCCTTTTGTGTCTCGACGTTGTCCCTTGTTAGCTAAGGCACCGCCACAGAACTAGACATTCAGAGTTGGTTTTCTTAATTCTTTCTTCTCTCCCACGTCATGCCTTTCATCCCTACACTGTGCCTTGTCTTATCACAGCGTCAATACATGCTCCTACGGCGCTAACTCTGATTTTATTGGTTTTTGTTTCGTTTCTTCTCATTTTTTTGATTCCTTTCAATACACCTTAATTCCTTGAAAATGCGATAATACCATGAATTAGCACTCATTTGACGATATTTATACGAACTATACTACTAAATTAACCCTATATATACATATAAATAATCACTTATCAGATTATTTAGCACCAATATGTCAAGTTACATTGCTTACACAATGGCAACCCTTAGTAGCCTAATACCAAAAGCAAAATAAGTGTTAAGTTATACATGGTCAAGTTAGATTACAATTGAATTATGTTAGAAATAATGATGGTAAACACAACTTAATGATTCTAACATGTATATAATTGATTAAATGGGACATCGGTACCTAGCTAGCTAGAGTCGAGCACCAGGGGTTAATTGGGATGTGTGTTAGTAGCCGCGACTTTTCTGTGTAGTTTGAGGTAAGTAAACCAACTAGTGGATAAATTCCAATTCTGATCATATTCTTGAATTTATTTCTTGTTATTCCATTTACTTGGACTCTATTATATATTGTTGAGTGTCTAAAGCTTGAGTGTGTCAGGAAGGTACTCTTGAGATTGGTGCTAGATGGACAAACCTGACCTCACCCAGAGTTCAGGATTCTAGGTTGTAGACGTGGGCAAGGTATTTGAGGCACCGTTGATACCCCCACGCTACACCGACTTGAGCCTGTCGACTTGGAGAGTCACTGTTCTAGGAAGTCGAGTAGTGGCACTAGCTCTCGATGGATTAAGACAACTTAGATGTCTTCCCTTGACTCTTAAGCACTTAAAACAAATTTTGAAAAACCCCAACAGATCGAAAATAATTTCCATTAAACTAGATCTACTAAAGTAAACCATACCTTAATCTGTAATTTTCTTCTCTCGATCGTTCAATTTCCAAGACATTCTAATGCGCGTCCTCTATCGAAAATCCATACACGAACGGTGACCACAATTTGGGGTGCTAGCCCCAACAGAGACAAAACATTTTTCTTCTCTCCCCCAAAATCCCGAGAACTCGAAAATAGAAAATGAAAATCTTATATCATTTTAGGGTTTCACCCTTTATTTATATGTGTAGATAAGCTCTCACTTAAAATCGTATTCATAATACAACTATTGTATTTAGGCAGTTTAAACAAATTACACATATGCCCCTATTAATAAGTTATCGTATAACAAATCGTAAGGGCTTTTATGTCATGAATTTTATCATATAAAATTCCTTGCTTTGGACCAATTGAAATTAGGCAAAGCCATTCTTAGTGTGCGACCAAATAGGTTCATGCGGCGTTGGTAGTGAACCAAAACCATTTCGGTACACCAATCGTAGCGATCTCTAGCAAGGCATTATGACTATCCAAGTAACATGAATATCAAAATCGATACAACCCAATGAATAACATATATCATATCCTTTTGTCGTGCGATATCCTTTGATTAAACATAAGGCATTGAACGTCACCTTTAATGTTCAATCGTACTAGTCTCGAACTTTAGGTAAATCTGAAAACAACCAAGTGACATTGATCATATCAATTCACATGGACTTGGCCATTATCAATTTATCATATCGTGGGATCCACTGATATCTCTTTTTATACGAGAGTAAAAAATTTTATATTGATTACACACCTTCAAATATTATTCACATGGCAACCAATCACAATCTTTATTATTGTCTGGTTAAAGATAGCGTTTGATTGTGTCAAATTACCGTGCTCTTAATATTGAAGTCTAAGGTAATCTCAAGTCGAATGACTAAATGATATACCCATCATGAGTAACACCTATGACTTAATCCATATGGTGTTCTCATAACGGGTTGGTCTAGTACCTTGTTCTTTAACAAGTACTCATGATCTTGATTCGTATCCCTATACGTATGATCGTCACATGACCATCAATCAAGATTCACACTAGTCTTAATTCATTATAGTTCTCAGTATAATGACTGACTAGGGACATTTATGATATTTTAAAAAACACCCATGGATCTTACTATAAGGTAAACATGGAATCACTTATAATAAAAAATAAAATAAAAACCCTCTATTTTATTAACTAAAATTATAAGATAAACAATGTTTCTACATTGACTTAGGGCACATGCCACAACAAATTACAGATCCATAAACGACCAAGGGCAAGGAGCCAGTGATTGGTGACTTCCTCGTAGGACTCTTAGGGTGACTTTTCCTCTTGCTTACTTGTAGGTTTTTGTGCTTTTGCATTGTGTGTATATATATATATATATATATATATATATTTATATGTTGTTTTTATAACACTTAAGGATTTCTTTGGGATTTGAGCAACACTGATACATGTATACTCATGATTTCCCTCTTACTATCACCATATATATGCATGTTATTTATATACTGCAGGGTTCCACACCATTAGGATGTCCGACTCTATATCTTTGAATATTTTATATTTGTTTATGTTTTGCTTCCGCTATTAAACTATGAAAACTTGCAAATCACAACAATTCAACTTTAAATCATCGAATGACTTATGATAATGGAAATGAAAGTTGACTAAGCCTGCATTGACCTTGCAAGGGTTGACTTAGGGGCCCATGTAGGCTTACGATGGGTGGGGCTTAGTTTGTAAGGGTTGGGGCTGTGAAGGCCTAGGCCACACGGTGCACCTAGGACCTCCAAGGTAGATGTATAAGCACCCTCCCGGAGCGCATCTTCTGTGGACCCCCCATATATGCCACCACTATGTGGCCCCACCGCTAGAATCGATACTTAAGCCCCTAGGCCTAGCCTTTTTGTGAAAGGCAAAAAGTCCTCCCCCCGGACGATGCCACATCTTCACTGTCCCCCCATATATATGCACATATATGGGCACAAGAGCGCCCCCAAGACTCGAAACCGCCCCTGGAGAGCTTAAGTAACGATTTCGCATGAGCCTTGCCCCCGTGGGGGCGCTTGCCCATATATGTGCAAGACTCGGGGGAACCGCCATCTACCCGAGGCTTAAGTAACGATTTCGCATGAGCCTTGTACCATCGCTAGCCCAGCCTTAAGCCATTGGGGGGGCTAAGACTCGTGCCCATATATGTGCACACGATGGTTGGCACTATATGGGGGGACACAGAAGATGTTACACGGTTGCACTGTCAAGGATCAATGCCTTAAGCCTCCAGGGCTTGGTTCGAACCGTGGGGGCGAAACATCGTGCCCATATATGTGCACGGTGGTGGCATATATGGCTTGGGGGGGGGGCGACACGTGCCCATGTATATGTCTCTCTATGTCTCTCCCGGAGGGTGCATATACATCTACCTTGAGGACCTAGGTGCACCGTGTGGCCTAGGCCTTCACAAAAAAGGCGCCTTTTTATGTGAAGGCCTAGGCCACACAGTGCACCTAGGACCTCCAAGGTAGATGTATATGCACCCTCCCGGAGCAGAGACATATACATCTTCTGTGGCCCCCCATATATGCCACCACTGTGCACATATATGGGCACAGTGTTTCGCCCCCCAAGACTCGAAACCGCCCCTGGAGGCTTAAGTAACGATTTCGCATGAGCCTTGTACCATTGGGCTAGCCCAGTTGGTTGTTACACGGTTCAAGGATCAATGCCTTAAGCCTCCAGGGCTTGGTTCGAACCGTGGGGGGCGAACATCATGTGCCCATATATGTGCACATGTGGTGGCATATATGGGGGGGGGGGCACGAGAAGATGTATATGTCTCTCCCGGGGAGGGTGCATATACATCTACCTTGAGGACCTAGGTGCAAGACTCGTGTGGCCTAGGCCCTCACATAAAAAGGCGCATTTTTTATGTGAGGGCCTAGGCCACACGTGCACCTAGGTCCCCAAGGTAGATGTATATGCACCCTCCCACCTAGGGCGGGAGCAGAGACATATACATCTTGTCCCCCCATATATGCCACCACTTTGTGCACATATATGGGCACGTGTTTTCGCCCCCAAGACTCGAAACCGCCCCCGGAGGCTTAAGTAACGATTTCACATGAGCCTTGTACCATTGGGCTAGCCCAGTTGGTTGTTACACGGTTCAAGGATCAATGCCTTAAGCCTCCAGGGCTTGGTTCGAACCGTGGGGGGCGAAACACTGTGCCCATATATGTGCACAGTGGTGGCATATATGGGGGGGACACAGAAGATGTATATGTCTCTGCTCCGGGAGGGTGCATATACATCTACCTTGAGGACCTAGGTGCACCGTGTGGCCTAGGCCTTCACAAAAAGTGCGCCTTTTTATGTGAAGGCCTAGGCCACACGGTGCACCTAGGCCCTCACAAAAAAGGCGCCTTTTTTTGTGAAGGCCTAGGCCCTCACATAAAAAACAAAGTACACCGAGCATTTATGAGAATTAAACAGATATCAATAAACATGTCAATTAATCATGCGAACTAAACAGGCAACTGTGCTAAGATCATCGCATGAATAAATAACATGAGAAACAAAACGTGTACTCCTCCCGGTCACACTAAATTGTACGACAAACCCCCAGGATCCTTTCAGTGAGTGCCCCACTTCCTTTCACCTGGTAACGGCCCAGCCAGCCGACAGGTCCACACAGGCCCGAAACCTACGGACTGAGGCGCACAGGATCCTTTCAGTTGAAACACCCACTTCCTTTCACCTGGTTACCCGCGTACAGCCTAGTGTGTCATAAGTACAACACGAATAGCAAAAGTCTCGACCCCCAACCCAAATGCGACACGGAAATCAATAACAAGGAATAGGGGGAATAGCATTCAACAACCACAGATATGCAACCAATGGTACACGGTTCGCTACGAATTCGGTACTTAAGCCTCCAGGGCCGGTTTCGAACCGTGGGGGGCGAAACACTGTGCCCATATATGTGCACAGTGGTGGCATATATGGGGGGGGACACAGAAGATGTATATGTCTCTGCTCTGGGAGGGTGCATATACATCTACCTTGGGGACCTAGGTGCACCGTGTGGCCTAGGCCCTCACAGGGGCTGTCACACGTGACAAACATTTTTGGATGTTGTTATATTGTTAATTTTGATGCGCATTAATATTTCACAGCATCTAATGAAAGTCATTATATACGGTAATGACATACGAATTAATTGATGTCAAAGGTTATTAAACACTAACAATATTTTATGTGTGTCATCATGAAAATTATCGAATGTCGTTATAATTTTTACTTTTGATGCACGTTGGGATTATCATGAAATTTATAAAAAGTAATTGTTTAAGTTAACAACATGCGAAATGATTGCTATCAAAAGTTTTGAGACTTCAACAGCACGTTTTGCGTGTCGTCACAAGGATATTTTAATATTGTTAGATTTCTATGTTCGATTTACAACGTCTAGAAAATTTCATATATATGTTGACGACAAGCAAATAAGTTTTTGTAATCAAAACCACGACTTGCAATTGAATAATTTGCAACATTTTTATATTTAACAACATAGAATAAATATTGTAAGTAAATCTTTTGCAACTTGCATGGTTATTGCAATTGTTAGTTTAAATGACATACAATAAATGTTGTAATTTTGTACTCTTATGTTTCAACAAATAAATTCAAAAAAATCTTAATTTTTAAATAAAAAATATTATAAATAATTTTAATGATAGTACTATTGCTAAACTGCATATTTTCTAGAGAGCAAAATAAAATCTTCTTTTCAAAATCAAACACGAGTATTAATATTGTGTACATTTCTAATATTTTTTTAGAAAAAAGCCTGATAATCAAGATAACGAATTTCATCACAAAAGTAGTTTGGTGATGTGTAACAAAAATACTACAAAATCTTTGCTCTATATCTTTCTTCAAAAAGAAATCTTTTACACGATCTTCTTCAAGTTAAAAAATGTAGTTTGCACATGCACTATAATTCATGCAAGTCATCTGTTAAAATACTCATCCTAAACTTAAAAAAAAATCTCCTAATTTTTATTTCAACAATTTAAAACTATAAAAAAACTTAATTAATCTTGTACTTTGTTTACAAGTCTTCAATGACTCAGACGACTAATCATAAAGTTTAAAACCCAATTAAAGAATACCTCGATTAACTAAGAATCTCATAAATAAAATCTAGAACAAAACAAAGAAAAAACAAACAAATCGACAGATAAAGTAAATTAGGATAAGTGTCATATACCATAGTTAAAGCAATTTAATTGAGTTTTTAGGCCATGTTATTGTTGTACCAATGATATCATCATCACTAATCTTTTTTCATCTTTAGTTGGCCTAATAAAAGGTACTTCTAGATCGAAGACAACATCTACCCATACCCTCCAATGATCTCGACCTAAAGGGACATGACTGTTGTGAAGAGTTTATAAAGGATCAGTCGAAGAAATACTTCCTCTCGCAACTACTTTATCATTTTTAAACCAATGAAAAAGATCACACTTTGTATCTTCTCCAACATTGCATTTAGGGAAATTGTTTCCATGATAAGATGACTGCATTAAAAACATTATAATAAACAAACATTATCAATAATACTAAAGTAATTAATGAAAAAAATATTGTATCAAAAATTATTTTGTACCTAAAATGTTTGAAATTTTTTATGATATTTCCTCAAATCTACTACTTTGACACTAAACAAATTAACAAATTGTTTTAAGAAAAATCTAACATCACTTCTTTCATGATTATGTACAAATCGACATAAATGTTTACTTCTCGGAGTACTTTAACTTGTTGATCTAGAGTTAAAACTATTTCCTCTTAGCTTTCACTTATTTCCTTCTACCTCTAGTGGCTGAATCACTACTAGGTGACGTCGCACCAAAACCAGGGCCCCATAAACAACCACACTTTTTAGGTCCTACACTTGAGTAAGTGCATCTTTTTTATATTTCGTTTCGTATTTTCACTTGTCACTGATTTCCTACACTGGTGAAGTTTTTTCTAATCCTGTATATCGTAAAAGGTATTAGTAACTTCAATAAATCTCATCAATAATGAATGGAAACATAAATCTAAACAATGCTGCAAACTGACCAATGTGTCACAAACTTCTTGATTGATGGGTGTAACGCCACAAATTTATTAAACTATGATTAGCGTTAATCTCGGGGATTAACGGTTGTGATTTGGGCTTTACGTGGATAACTCGGTTTATTCAGACATGAGAACCGGAGGAATATGTTATTTATATATGATTTTTGTGAATATGTGGTCTTTAAAATAATTATTATTGTATTGCATCGCATGTTTGTATGTTGCAATTAGCGAGTTGGTGTGATGGGGAGTTACCTCGAAATGTGTGTCGAGGTGCGGGGCACCGGGTGTCGGGTAGTCGAGGGATTGGTGGGACCACTAATGTTTCCATAGGAGGTTCTAAGGAAATAAATAATAGGTATTATAATGGGCCTAAGCTAAGTTAATTAGATCAAATATATAAGTCCTATAGTTTGGATAAATTAATTGGAACCATAAGATTGATCTAGAGATACATATTGGCACATCTAGGAACCAAGTGAGTTACAAATTAGTGTCACTTAGAGTAAGTTAGTAGCGAGTAAGTGAGAAATGTGTCAAGGTGTGGACCATTAGATGAGCCTCAATAGACGTGTGTACATAAAGATCAATGGCTATGAATCAATCTCATCTTAATATATAAGATTGAATTGAACAACACATGCAAACTAAACCATTTTTCATTTCTAAGTTCTGGAGAGGAAGAAAGCTTGCTAGATAGAAGTCATAAGCAAGGATTCATGAAGAAAATCAGTGGGTTTTGGTGAGAAGAGATCAAGCGAGGATGGTACATAAACTAGGTACACACCTCTTTATTTTGAGTTGAAATCAGTTCTGGTTTTTTGTCAATTTCAGAGGGTGGATGATTGAGTCTTTGAAATTAGTTTATATATTTGGCTTCTGCATTTCAAGCTGATAATACAACTATTAAGAAGTTCTGAATTTGGTTTTGAAATGAAAAAAAATATGAATTTTTGAAGTTGTAAGACCAAAACTGAAATTCTGCATGTTGTATTATGAACTAGCCTATGTAATTTGGTTATAACTTGCTCATTTTAAGTTGAAATGAACCCAATCTTGTGGCATTCGAAAGCTTACTCAAAGGGGAACAACTTTGTCCAACCGGAGATTTTGTAATTTAAATGTTTTCATGTCCAAAAGTGTTCTACAAATAGGTGATATAATGCAGTACAAAATTTTTGAAACTAAATCTTAAAAGGCATTACTCCCTAAATTCTTATCCAAATGAGTTGATCTTTTAGTATGTTTTTATTAGGTATGTTAGCTGCCTTGTGACTAAAAATCACGATTTTTGAAACTATAGATAGGAAGAAATAAATTTTCTAAATCTGCTGGTCGATTAGGTTCCAATTTTAGCTGTTTATTAGAATTATGATATCACTTTCATTTTGAATCGAAATTTCTTAAACCAAACCTTTTCAGAAAGCTAAGATAGAGAACAACAAACTTTGTAGTGGTAGAAGATTTTGAGATTTGGACAATTTCATGCCTAAAAATGCGTTGCAACATAAGATCGAAATTGAGACTTTATTTAGTCTTTAGGGGCTGATTTGTGAAGATCAATTAAAAACCTATTCAACCAATCTGAATACATAATAAACACACTTAACTGACTTTAGGGACTGAGAGAACGTAGCTCAAGTACCGAAAAGCTAGGCGGGGTCAGATTCGGGAGTTCGGGGAAGTCGGAGTGCGGATTGAGGTGCGTAAAACCATTAGAATGTTTCACATAATTCATGGTTTAATTTATCGATATCGAATTTCATGTGTGACTACTGGTGGGCACACATAGGTTTTCTACTCCTATTTTGGTTTGCGTTTATATTGGTTATGGCTAAATCGCTTGCACGGGTTACTTGTGTTTAGTGCTCGTGTCGGTGGTAGTAGAATATATCTACGACTGTCGGGAGGGATGTAAGAGTTCCCTTGACTTGAAATAGCGTCTGGAGGGGTTCATCCGTTAACTAAAATTGGGGTTTAGTCACTATAAGCCTATAAGTATATACGTGGTTCCTGTTTTGTTTAATCGATTACTGGCTGGTTTAGGTCAGGGTTTTCTCCATTTTTTTTGTCGTATGCCGCCTACATTCATGTGAATTTGATTTATTGTTGTCAGATGTTATATTCGCATGTCTCGTGATTTATCAATTTTACCTCATGAATATTGTGTGGACTTCTCTTAAGATTTTACATACTGAACTCGTCACTGTATTTGTTGGGTGACCGAGTGCAGATCATTCGACGAGCAAAGGCAAGGGCAAGGAGGTATTAGGTGATTACCTCTGAGATAGTTACGCCAACTCGTATTTGATTACAGTATGTATGTATTTACTTTTTGTTGGGTTTTGGGGACTATAAAACACGAAATACATGTATATGGATCTTTTGCTATACTTATTTCACCTTTTGATATATACATAGTATTGTGTAGCCTGGTTTTCTACTACTAGGATTGTTAAATGTTGCACAACTTATTCGCTTAAAGACTTCCGTTGTAAAATTGTAATATAACTTGATAAATTGGTTAACTGGTAATTAAATCATTAATACATAAATGGAGATTAATTAGCTAAACTAGGGTTAGCTGGAAAAGTGTAAATAACCAGTTAGGTCATGGGGCATCATAGTTAGGCGGGCCATGACGTGGCAGGGCTTGGTGACAAGTAATGCGACATGGCGGGTCCCAAGGTTGCATCGGGATTTGGGGCTTCCATAATACGTTTATCGTTTTCGTGAGTATGTCCTCTTTCCTATACTATCCACTCTCGTTATCAAACTTTCAATAAATTAAATGTTATAATTCAAGTAATATCAATACTACTTTAAATATATCTTTACATACCATTTCATGTTCAAGCTGAGTATATCCTTTGCGGCTCATCATATGAATTATTTTCTGATAGTCCCTCATTTTTTTAAATTTGTCGTTTTTCTCCTTAAAGAATAAAATAAGAGAAAAAGAAACAAAATTCACTTTTGCAACCAAACAAAAAGTTAACAAAATAGAACAACTAATTACAAACGTAATTTAAAAATGCTCCAAATATAAAAATAAATATCTTGAATTTTTTGGATAATCTATCATTTGTAAGTTCATTTCAATCCTTCTCGCTCACATGGATTGGATGAAGTTCTTTAATTGCTGACTTAGCCTTTTTTTTATTGGTGGCAATTCTTATTTGCTTGGTGAGCTTTGTCTTAAATTGTCTTACACTCTTCCTCATTGCTTGAAAAGTTAATTTTTTTGGCAAATTCTTCTATGTCAAATCTTTGCTGCAAAAAAAAAAAAAAAAAAAAAAAAAAAAACAAAAGAAAAACAAAAAAAAAAAAAAAAAAAAAAAAAAAAAAAAAAAAAACAAAAACAAAAACAAAAAAAAACAAAAGAAGAAAAGTCTAACATTAATATGAAATCATACCAAAGAAAAAAAAAAAGAACATAGTGTTTACAAGCAAAAGATACCATAACTCTTCCTTAGCTTTAATGTTTATGTCATTCCATTTCTTGTAACTAAGGGGTCCAAATTCTCTTGCAATCACACCAATATATGATGCAAATATTTCAAAGTTTATACCAATAGGTAAATATACAAGTATCTGTCCTTAACCCAATTAGAATTTCCAAGCTTTTCTAGATATATAAATTGGTAGGGTACCTACAAAATCTTCCCTACTCGTATCCTTCCCAAACTTGAAAATAATGTACATATAAAAAATTATGCATTATGTGAGACAATGGATCAAGAATAGAGAAAGACCAATCCATTTCAAGTTCATTAGTTGAAATAGGAATATGGTAGCTCATTATCATCTTGCTGTGAAAGCATGTGATGAAAAGTTTCTCACATTTTAATCATGGGCGTATGAACCTCTTTACCCCTCCTTACTTTAGTTCGACTAATCGCATGGTAGTTAGTCAAGTGCCAACCTCATAACTCAGTAGGAACTTAGAAAATATAATGTCGTACTAAAAATCGAACCCGTTCCCTCTGCCTTAGTTAGAAAAATTGTCTAACATTTGGTGTAATTTTGTACCCCATTAATAAGTTTCATATATAATCTATTTTCTAAAAAAAAAAAAAAAAGCGACCACGATTAACCTATTATCCTAACCTATGGACATCAATTTCTCAAGTTTCTTAATTGACACATTAACTCATATAATTTATGTACATCACGATCCCAAGAAGTAAATACCTGTAAAATAGAGAAATACCAAGAAAATAGCCCACGGAAAAAAAATATATGTCACGTAAGTAAGAAAAAATAGTAGTAAGCCACGTTTCATCACCATAGAGCTCCTCACAAAAAACTCTTCCCTTATATATATAAGTTTTTCGTATAAAAATCTTACTAATAAGCTTTAATATGTCATTAATTGTATATAATTCCTATTGTGCTACACAATATATCGCTTGTGATATTTCTCAGTCCTAATTGTGTGGTTGTAACATATAGTTTGGTGATTGGTTGTAACATAATTTTGCTAAAAATCATAATTAATAGAAAAAATAATTTGCGTTAAAGTAGCAAAAAATATATTTTTTTTTTGAGACGGTGTCTGTCATATGAAAAACCACAAATTATTTGTGTGAGAGAGAAAGAGTTTGGGTGGGTGAATATATTATATCTAACTATGGGAGATAACCGCGGTCGACGACGGTGGTCGATGACGGCGGCGGTGGTAGTCGGCGGCGATCGGTGGCGGTGGACATGGTGAAGGAGGTGAATGTGTCATGTGTGTTGGTGTTAGAGTTGAGGGTAATTAAGTCTTTTTCTTTAGATTAGCATCATAAATTACTAATAAAAACTCTTTTGGTCCGGACTCAAAGTGTCCAAACATATTTTTTGTATAATAAAAGAGCGAATAGTGACAGTGAGGAATATTTGATATTACCTTTCTTATCTTCAAATCAAATCTTGTGAATCTTGAGTCATGGTTTCATCCCTTCTTTGACAACAACTCGCCATCCTCTGATATCAATTTCGCCATTTCTTGGATATTGATGATTTATCATCACTACTAAATGAAGGACTTGAATTCTTGATAAATTCACTAAAATGTCCATGAAAGAAGTCTACTTTTCGTTGTCAAATAAAGGATTTTCTGGGTAGGAGGTGCCCACAAGGGGTTCGTTCTTTAAGTCAAAAATATTTTCCAAACTTCTTGGGCAATCTTTTTGCAATAGCCGATGAAGTGACTTTGCCTTGAGAACCACATTCAATTAGTACCATGTCTTGCTCTTCCATTGCAACACGTACAACAAACCTTATCAATTGAGCTAATTAAATGAGTGCAAAGAAATATGATGGTGGTAAGGAATGCCTAAGCCCTATATATGGAATTCATTATGTATTGAATATGCTATGTGGGATTCCTTGAAGCAGAATACTTACCTTCACAGATTCATTAGTCCCATGACTTTCAATAATCTCATCTCATTGTTAGTAACCCATTATTTCACTTGAAAATAGTAAATTAATTATATAGATGTTTGGTTTCTCTAGGAGACCAATCCTATGAACAAAATTAAAGGTCTGCCTCATAAATTTGATTAAGGAAAAAATAGTTATACTTGAAAATCCTCAATTAAGAGGGATTTCAAAATTTAACAATTAGAAACCTTGGCTTTTTTGTTGACGTTTTGTTTCAATGAAGATAAAGATAAAAGGGAAAAAAAGGGCGATATAAGTATCAATGAAAAATATCACATGCCTAAGCTTAAGTAGTAGCTATGATAATTATAAGAAGAAACTTCTCTTTGTTCATTTTGTTTGGTTAATATAACAAGTCGATGCTTGTCCTTCGAAAACTGTCCAAATTACGTTCTTGTTCTTTAGTTTCTTTGCAATTATTGCATTGTCTTGAAGTGCATGATGTTAATTTATCTATATAGACAAAAGTTAATGGAACAATATGTACATGTAAGGTCTTACTCTTAGCCTATCATATATAAAATATGGAAGAAACATGTAAAGCAAAGTTATTAATTGGTTTTGGATTTCTCATTAAATGTTTTTTTTTAGGACTCATCAAATGCTTCACTCCAAACACATCTCAAATGTACTTGAGAGGGTTTCATTTGTCAAGATCTAGAACTCTCTAAATTATTAGTAGTAATGACTTTCACAGTTAGTACAAAAATCAATAAGTTGAACAAAAAGTGAATGATGAATAGGGTGATTAGACCTATTGATGGTTGCTTTTCATTTTCTTATTTAGAGCTTCCATAGCAATTCTTATATTTCTTATCGATTAAGTTTAACAATAGTTAATTCATTCTTCCTTCAATATTGCAATATTGGTTCTCGTTTCTTATTCATGTGGAAAATGGAGAGAGGTGCAAATAATTTTAATGAATAAAGCCATGAACTAAATTTCTTTAATTATATACTCAACACTATTTTACAACAAAAGATGTGGTAGCATTGGCCTCTTGCACTTAATATCGTTGTTAGAGAATTCACGGAAAACTATTTGATTCACCTTTCTTTAATTATATGAGCTAGAACCATGATCAAATATTCTTGATTTCGCGCTATTATTATCGAGTGCTTGCTTGGCCATATAAGACCAAATGGATGAGGAAACAAACTTTGGTCTTGTTTTGGTGGCAGTGGCGCAACTAAGATGCACATCATACGCACATGATTGCACTGATGGAGCCAAAGCCAGTGGTTTGAGCCAGCAGTGCCACAAAGATCACATAGAAAGTTTATGGTGCCATCACAATGTGAACAAAACTCAAACTTAAGAGAGTGCAAGTGAGCTAGGTCAGTGAGATGTAGGGGAAGTACAGAGCGCAACATATGAAGCACATTGTTGAAAATAAAGTACTTTATATGATATTTTCATTGTCATCTTTCGAATTTATTTAACATTGTATATTTGCATTTATGAGTTTAATTTA
Source organism: Stephania cephalantha (assembly GCA_039657325.1). Lineage (NCBI taxonomy): Eukaryota > Viridiplantae > Streptophyta > Magnoliopsida > Ranunculales > Menispermaceae > Stephania > Stephania cephalantha. The sequence goes on from CM077579.1 coordinate 15,224,123, forward strand.
AATTTATATTACAAAGTTTGTTCAATTTTATAAATATTATTTTAATTTTAATTTTACATTTTATAGATTGCTATTTATTTCTTCGACTAAATGAGGTAGATGCAATTTGTCTTTGGCTGCTCGTTAGTTAAAATTTTTTCAAAAAAAAAATTGAGAATTAAGTGCTTTATCTAAGTATATTGGTTGATAAGGTCTCATCATCTTCTAATTAAGATAATTGATTGATTTATTTTTATTTGTTTTATTTCTATTTATTTATTTAAATTAATTTTAACAAAAAAAAATCTCTAAACAAGTGCACCACATGTTATGAAAACTAAAATATATATATATAAAGATTTTTTTTCTGTTTTTGCAAAATCCCATACAGGCAAATTCGATTTAATCATTGAAGATAAAGAATTACAAGTGGATATGTCGATTTTACCCTTGCAACTTTTTCTTTCCTTCTTCACTCACCCACATAGAGTTTAGATATTTAGAGAGTTGTTTATGATTTTTAATCATATACTTAATATGCACGAATACTAAGGTTGTCAAGGCATGAGTTACTAAAACATTTCTAAACTAAAAGTGAATGGACCGATTAATTCTTAAAATAAAAAGTGGGCCATTGAAACCGTTAAAGTGAAGAAAAGTGAGGAAAAACCCCATTTGGACGGAAACCGTCGCACTCCACGTTATATTGATGACATGGATTTAGAAAAAACAAAAAAATCGCCCTTTCTCTATCTAGTGCGTGTTAGGATAGCACACTAATGTCGTGTGTTGCATGTGTCATAAGTAAGACTAGTCAAAGTGCCACGTTAGCGTTGAAACCCCTTTGTATAAATGTATATTGTACATCACTTTTCATATTAATCAAGAATTCTAAGATTGAGCGAAAGTTGTCGTTCTTGAGTTCATGCTTCTGGTTTCTTGATGTAGCTCTTATATTTTCATGGTATAAGAGCATCGATTTTGCTAGCCATGGCGAACTCTCTTGTGGCAACGATGGAGTCACAAATCCTCATTGGATCGTCGTCGTCGTCCACGGGAGCTCACTCGACAATGGCCCCGTTCAAAATGTTCTAAGTCAAACGTTGAGCGTGAAACTCGATTCTGATAATTTCTTGTTATGGAAGTGATTCTGCTACTAGCGATCACTGGAATTAAGCTTGATGACATACTTCTTGGTTCGATTCTGTGTCCATATCCGATAGATCAAGAGAATGGAGAGACGAATTCGATGTACCAAGACTGGATCTCGAAGGATCAGTTGTTGTTAACATGCATCTTGAGCTCGCTCACGCCACCTATCGCATGAAATATTATAGGCAAACCAGATATGACTTCGCACAAAGCTTGGACTACCATTAATGCACTAAGTTGTGACGGTCCCAGCCCTACAAAGTGTGTCCTACCCCGCGTAAGCCTACGTGGATTACTAGTCAACTCCCGCGAAATCAACGTTTGCCTAGTCAGCCTCTTTTCCATGTCATTCGATCATTAGTCTTAGCCTGTGTTAGTCTATACATTTTTAACCGCGATATTTACTTGCATTACTTGATTCAGCAATTCTTTCGCTACTTTATGCTTTTAAATACTTGTCTTCTATTTTGGAAATTTGGCATAGAATTCTCCTATTATTACTTAAATATTACTATGCTCGCCGTCTAGTTTATGACTGTGGGTGTATGTCCGTCGAGCATCAGCAGACCGGGGAAGGAGAAGATCAGCGACTTCCTTTGAGCACTACAGCGACTCTCCTATCTCATTTTGTATGACTCGACTTTTGTTGTATTATTACTGCTTATGCTTTTACTGTACATTTTAGGTTGTACATTGGGTTGAGCGTATAGTTCCCTATTTTTGAGATTCATATATATACATGCATGTGATGTTGTATTTTCCTGGTTTCCACACTTAGGATTTTGAATAATAAAAGCTTCTGCATAATCTATAAAATATGTAATTTCGTATTGAAATTGATAAAAAAAAATTAATTAACTTTGAAATCTAATAATATATGAACATGTGTATTGATGAATATAGGGACAAAAGGCTGACTAATATGTAATTAAGTCTTGTATGGTTATGATTAAGGCTTGATTATGAGATTAGGCCGGGCGGTGCCTTGTTTAGAATTAGGGGCCGTCGCAGTTACACTCATCATCTGTGAGATAACGTTTCTTTCATATCCTATAAGCCCGACCTGAGTGGGTGAAGATTGAGAAGTTTCCATCAAAATTTGGAGTTGGTCTGACTCTACCATCGTAATTGCGAGGCGAATGGTTGTGCGAGGTGGAGACGTGCTCCTCAAAATAATAGTAACAAAATGCAGCTGCCTCTTCTACTAAATAAGCATTGCATATTGAGCCCTCAACCCTTGCCTTATTCATAACATTATTTTTCAAATGTTTCAAATACCTATATTTGTAAGGGTAAGTTAGTTATATGTATATTTTAATTGATTTTAATTGTGTGCGAGTATAATTGATTACCTCTCAAAAGAATACATCCACCAAAATTGTACTGGGCTAGCAATGATAACCTTGTACACCAGATGGATAGGGAGATGCTCCATTGAGTCGAAAAAACTTGGCAAAAATATCTTTTCCAACTTACACAATATCTTAGGAATGTTTTCATGCAAAAGCTGAATATTCCCAACATTTAAATTTCTAGCAGTTAAATCTATAAAGAAAATGCTTAACTCGCTAATTGCAATCCATATGTCCTCTTCTGAGAGATCCCGAAAAGCAATCGACAGTAATCGTTGCATGAAAACATGGCAATCGTGGCTTTTCATCCCAAACATCTTCAACTTCTTAGAATCTACGCAACAACTGATGTTAGACGCGTAACCATCAAGGAAGTGCAATTCCTTAATCCATTTACACAATGCTTGTTTTCTCCGCTTGTCAAGCGAGTGTCGTGCCTTCAAATATTTCTTAGAAATTAGATCATAATGAAGCTCTGGACTATTACAAATCCCCTTTAAGTTTTTTCTAGACTTTGCGTTGTCTTTTGTCTTCATTAGCACACTTATGATTGTGTTGAAAATATTGTCAATTTGTTTTTTCTTGATGTTCATTACGTATAGGTTGTGTCGACAAGGTTCATCTTCCAATAAGACAAGTCCCACAGTATGCTTCATTTTCTCCACCTGCTAATCCTTAAGACTTCGTTGGTTATTGCATCTGATCTCAATCCAGTGACCTTCATTAGCTTTGAAGCTTCAATTTTACGCAAGATTTCTTCACTTGATTTATTAGCTGATGGGTTATCGGATACGTTTCTATCTCTGCGGAAAATAGACTTGTCTTTCATCTCCTTCGAATATCCCGATAAGAAATGTCGATGACAATCGAACCAAGTCATTTTTCCCCAGAACCTCAACTAGAAAATGTCGGTATCTTCCATATAATAAGGACAAGTTGTCCTCCCGTGTTTGCTCCATACCGACAACATGTTGTAGGCTGAAAATTCGCTGACAGCCTACATAAGTGCAACGCGCATTTGAAAGTTTGTCTTAGTTGATACGTCGTAGGTAGTCACTTTGTCATATCACAAATCTTGCAATTCTTTCACCAACTGTTGACGAAACACATCAATTTTTTTGCGACAGATTGGTCGGTCTAGGTACAATCACTGTTAAGAACATCACTTCTTTCTTTATACACATCGACGAAGGCAAATTGTACGGTGTTAAAATCACCGGCCACGAGGAGTACGGTTTGTCGGTCATTCTGAAAGGTTGGAACACATCGGTGTATAAGCCAAGTCGAACATTACGAACCTAAGAGTCGAAGGTAGGGTTCACTTGATTGAAATGATTCCATGCCATGGAATCGGAGCAATGCCGCATATTGCCCTCATCTCTGACGTGTTCTGCGTGTCACCGCATGTGTTTCGTAATAGCTTTCGATGCAAATAAACGTTCTGGATGAGGCGCCTAAGGAAAATAAAGCATTGTCTTGTGCGGGAGTTTGTTGGAGTTAAACTTAAATTCTCCACAAAACTTGCAAGATGTAAGCTCGAAGTTGAGCCCCCAATAAAGCATGCATAATTGGGGAAAACAATAGATTTGCTCATATGGGAGACCCAACCAATGCATTAAACTTTTACATTTGTAAGAGCTATCTACCAAACAATTGTCTTCAGACAATATGTCTTTACATACTTGCAAAATTTTGTCGAATGCTTGCTCCAAAATATGATGATTTGACTTTATCATCAACAAACGCGCCATTGCTGAGAGTTTAGTCATCTTCTCGCAACCCGGCTAAAGCGGTTGCTTTGCTGCGTTAACCATTTCGAATAAATGCTTGGCTTCACGGTTCGGCTCCTCTTCACGGTTCCAATCGAGACTGGGGCCCGTATGGTCGTGCATCATATGATATGACGTCGGATATTCATCCATTGGATCATCACCTTCATCGTCCGCATCGCTTAGTAATTCTTCCTCCCCATGCTCGATCCAATAATAGTATTCATGAACGAATCCACCCCTCACTAGATAAAACTCTACAATGTTTACATTGTAGTATTTCTAGTTGCGATATTTTTCGATAAGGACACCAGATTTTTGCTTCGTTTAGGAAAGTGGTGTAGTGTTGCATGACAAATTTTATGAACTCCTTCACGCCAACCACCAACTCTAATCGAGTATAACCGCCTTCAATAAAGTTGTATATCCAATCTCAAGACACAAACGTCTCGAAAGACCGAAAGAACCCTAATTGAATACACGTACACATCAATCACTATATACGTTTTAGTCAAATGTTAAATATAATTAGTTGAATTGGTTGCATTTGCACATACTTTGCATCATATAATATATATATATATATATATATATTATATATATAATGTTAACCTTAATTAGTGGAATTGGTAACAATATTTGCATATACTTTGCGTAACATTATTATATATTATAGCTACCATAATTATTAAATTTTAAGTGTTTTATTTTGTTTCAATTTATTTTTCCATAAATTTATTTGGCTTAGTTATGTTTTTTTTTCTCATTATGTATGTACAATAAATACTATTTTTTCTATTCATTAAGGTTTTAAAGTACGTTAATATTATTGTACACATATTACAAATTATTATAATTCGCTTTCAATATATATATAGTGTAATTATTAATTCTTAAATGGTTTTCTTTTACAAATATATAGTATAAGTTCTATATATAATATAATACGTACATCCATATAGTGTATATATATGTAACGACCCAAATTAATTAAACTAGGATTAGCGTTAGTTTCGGGGATTAAAGTCGTAATTCGGGCGTTACGTAGATAGCTCGGTTGACTCGGACACAAGAACCGATGGAATATGTTATTCATAGGCACCAAATGAGTCTTTGGAAACAAAAAGAATGAGAAGGGTGATATTGTAAGGAACGAGGCTAGGTTGGTTGCACAAGGCTATAATCAAGAGGAAGGAATTGACTATGAGGAAGCCTTTGCACCGGTAGCAAGACTAGAAGCAATTCGGATGTTGCTTGCTTATGCTTACTACAATGGGCTTCTACTATACCAAATGGACGTTAAATGTGCATTCTTAAATGGCTTCATCAATGAAGAGGTATATGTAGAACAACCACCGGGTTTTGAAGACCATGATCATCCAAGTTATGTCTATCATCTTCAAAAGGCCTTGTATGGATTGAGACAAGCTCTAGAGCTTGGTATGATCGACTTCGGGCATCTCTACTTGATAAAGGAATGCTAGATCCTACTTTGTTCATTTTGATTAAAAAACGTGACATGCTACTTGTTCAAATTTACATTGATGATATTATCTTTGGGTCATCCAATACACTCTTATGTGATGAATTCTCATCATTGATGACCAATGAATTTGAAATAAGCATGAGGGGTGAACTAACAAACTTCCTAGGCTTGTAAATTAAGCAATCCAAACATGGCATTTTTATAAACCAAGCGATGTATGTGAGGGACATGCTAAAGAAATTCAAATTTGAAAATCTGAAAGCATGTGACACTCCTAGTAGTTCCACCATCAAAATGGACAAAGACCAACTAAGAAAACCCATAGCTCCTAAACTTTACCGTGGCATGATTGGTAGTCTCCTATACTTGACCGCTAGTAGGCCCGATATTATTTTTAGTGTGTGTTTATGTGGTAGATTTCAATCCGAACCTGAGGAATCTCATTTGAAATGTATTAAGCGTATATTTCGTTATCTTAGTGGGACACAAGATTTGGGATTATGGTTCAACAAAGCCAAAAGTTCTGAACGTCGAAGCTTTGTTGATTCCGACTAAGCGGGGAGTCTAGTGGATAGGAAAAGCACTTTCAGGTTTTGTCATTTGCTAGGAAATTCACTTATATCATGGTTTAGCAAAAAGCAAAATTATGTTGCTTTGTCTACGGCCGAGCCGAGTATGTGGCTACCTGAAGTTGTTGTTCTCAAGTCTTGTACATGAAACAACAACTTGAGGATTACCAAATCCAAGTTGGCTGTGCTGAAATTTATTGTGATAACACAAGTGCAATCAACATATCAAAAAATATGGTGTTACACTCTCGCACCAAGCACATTGAGATTAGGCACCATTTCCTTCTCGATCACGTCCAAAAGGGTGATGTTAAACTAATCCACGTGCCCACGGAGGATCAACTAGCTGATATCTTCACCGAGCCATTGCCTAGAGACCAATTTTCTAAGATTCAGCGTAAATTAGGCATGTTTTGTGAATCGGACCTTCTACACATGTTTTAGTTGTTCCAATCCTTTTTTATATGTTGTTAGTGAAGTGTCCATGAAGTATGAGGTGAATCAGAGTTGTCCGTCAAAAACTCAAAAAAATTAATTTCAAATTCTAGAGAGCAATTAGCGCGCTAGGTCAACTAATTAGCACGCTAATTGTCTTTGATTAGCGCGCTAATTCAAGGACCTAGCGCGCTAATCATCCATGACACAGATCACTTATCTTCATCATTAGTACCCTAATTCTATCACTAGTGCACTAATGTCGTTTAGCCAGGACCGGTATATAACTGCTTTTGACCCTAAATTCTTATTTTTCACACACCACTCCTCTCCTCTTGGGTCTTCATCCTCTCCAACGACTTTCCCATGATCCCTAGGTAAATTACATTACTTTCTTTGTCAATATGGGTGTTTTTACATCCTAGCCCTAGGATTGAACCACCATTGTTGTCTCCATCCTTGAGTTTGTACACATGTAGACCCGTTGAACCTCCGCCCATTCCTCTACCCGTCCCGCTGCCCATCCCGCCCCTGCGTCGTCTTCCCGTCGTCCTCCCGTTGTCCCCCCACGCGTCGTGTTATCGAGTCTTCATCGTCTAGTAGTGAGTCCGAGTCTACCCATTCATCAGCATCATCCCACACCGCCTCCCAATCGTCATCCCATCGCGAGACTAGGTCTTCTAGTCACCGTAGCGACACCTCGGCCACCTTCGCGGCCAATGCCCCTTAAAAAGAGGGTCGGTCAAAATCCTTACACAAGCCTAAGTCCATTTTGGAGTTGGTCAGTCTACAGCTTACGGATGCCAAAATCCTTAAGCCCGCCATTGTCGATCTCGCGTTCTTCGACAAAACTCATCTCCCAATACGAGAGGTCCTCTCCAAATTGGGTGGGCTACTTTATGTCAGTATAAGGATGACTATAATCCACCATTAGTTTGAGTCTTTTATTCAAATCTCGCCACGGCGAATACCTTCATCATTCAATCGTCTGCTGTGGGTGGTCGGTGTATCAAGATTACACCGAGAGAGCCTCCTCAACAGTTTGACCTTCCTTTGCACTTTCCCACCACTACCGTTGGGTGTAAGTTTCTTAGTTGGCCATTTAATCAGCTTGAGGTGTTAAACTCTTTCTCACGGTCTGACAGGGAACTTACCATGTATCCATCTGGAGTTACAGACACTGACTTCAAGCTTGTGCCTCACCTACTTCACAAAGTTTTGCTCAAGCTTATTTTTTCATGTGGCAGTAGTAAGAACTACGTCACTTTACTTAACATGTTTGTCCTCGGCACCTACTTCGTGAGATCTTTCTTAGTTTGCCCCACCTTATCATCGGCTACATGACAAGCACGTATAGCTTCGATCGTCATCTGCCATATGCCCACATCATCACTTCTTATCTGGATTCAGCCTAGGTGGATCTCAGTTTAGGCGATCATCCACTCTCTGCCTATAACACCATTGACATGGCCACTCAGAAGTCCATGAAGTACCGATATATCCGTCGCGCGTAGAGATGGATTTGAGAGGAAGATATCCTAGATGGTCAGCACTACGAGGGATACAAGTGTCCACTTCCCACCGATCCTCCACTTGCTTTTGATGAGAGAGACTACCTGGACTATAGCTTTTTGTTCCCTCATGGTGATGATGGTGATGATGAGGTTCACCAGGACTTTGCGGCTCCACTACCTCCACAGCAACAACCTCCACACTATCTGACGTTTTATGGCATTGCCCCTCCTCCCGAGATGTCTCCATCAACGGCGTACCTCTCAACGCAGTTGGGTTATATGCATGAGTACATAACCCAGACCCTCACAACCATCGACACCCGCTTTGAGCGTCAAGGTGATCGACTTCGTCACATAGAAGGCCATCTACTGCCAGCCAGGCCAGCGTGAGATGCCTTCGATTATGCGTGTCAGACATCATCTCATTAGGAGGATTTTCTAGGCATAACATAGTTAGGGGAGCACTAGCCTCATCTATGTTAGTCTTCAGTGTTTTGATGTACATTTGCTATGTTGTAGACTCAGCTGTTTAGGCCACAACTATGTTAATATTCATTTTCGTCATTTAATATCATGAATTATTTTTTTGCGTATCGCTGAGTTACTGTTATGCTTTTGTCATTGCCCTATATTAGTTGCATGTGAATGAATTTCATTGATATACCTGTTTATGTCTCGTAATATGCATGTAGTGAGGGGGAGTCTTCCAACCACTGTGTTGTTGTTATATTCGTGGCTCGTTTTCGGTTATGCTTGTTGTGAATGGGAGCTTGGCCCCACTTTTTGATGTTATCAAAAGGGGGAGAAATGTATGCGTTGAACTTGAGATTGTCTTAGATTGCACTATGGATATGAATACACGTGAATTCCATTTTTTATTGTCAAGTTCACATTGTTTGTTATCATCAAAAAGGGGAGATTGTTGGACTAAGTGGTTAGTACTTTTACTCCACTCGTGATTTTGATGAAAACAAACAAAGTGAAAGTATACTAATAAGTTTATCAAGTGTGTTTTAGTTATTCAAAGTTTGTAGAATAATATATCTCAAGTGTTCAGGACATAAAAGTTCAAGATTCGGTCCACACGAGGAAATGAAGACGAAAGATCATATTACATGTTGTAACATTGATGTAAGGTACATAGGTTTATTTACGCAAGCCTAATGCATTAGTTCATGCATATCATATTTTTTAAATCACTTTCAAATTTTAAGTGATCATTTAGAGTTTTAAATGAAACTTACCACTTAAACCGGTCTTATAAGTTCAAACTATGTGAAAGCATGTTTTTATATTCACATCGTACTTTAAAAACCATTGTGGAAGTTTTCAAAAATGAAAAACTTGTTTTGAAAGATTTTAGAAAAGAAAAATTGTGTATTTGCATAAAAGCCCTATGTAAGTCATGAAACCGAGATTTTCCATTTTCGGGATTTGTGAAAACATCTGGACCACCTAAACATGTTCTATGACCCTTAACAAACATGTATAACATGTTATAAGAGGTTTGGTAGGGTCTCGAATGTGATAAGGGGCATAACTCTAGGGCCAAAAATATTTATTTTGAGGCCCCCGACGCTTAGCGCGCTAATAGTGACATTAACATGCTAATTGCAGAGTTAGCGCGCTAATGTTCAGCATTAGCGCGCTAGCTTAGAGGATTAGCGCCCTAGGTCCCAATATTAGCGCATTAATTGCCTTTCTGACAGTTTTTTTATAAAGCTAATAATCACACTTTAATTTTAATAGATGATCAAATTTGAGCCCTTGGATCTCTAGAATGGTCAAAAATTGTTAAAAAGGAATGTAGAATATTCTTAAGCCACCTAGAACATTCTATTATCTTGTCAAGCAAGAAAACCCTATTGTGCTCATCGTTTTCAAAGAAGAAGCTTGGATTTTTGTGTGCTTAAAATTTCATATTTTTGTGTGCTTGACTTGTGGAAATCATTTGTTGTGTTCTTAAACACATTTATCTTGGGTTTTACACTTACACTTGATTTACTAATTCCTAGGATTGGTTTGGAGAAGAGTTTGCACTTAAACTTGATTTTTATCAAACTTCTTGTTCTTTGGATTTGAAATCGAATTTGTTTTAATCGATTAGTTTGAAACGGTTTCATATTTGAGATTTGCACAAAATCAATGATATACTTGCATTTCTCATTTGTTCTCATACTTGCATGCATTAGAGTGGTTAGGCTCTAGGAGGCTTGCTTGTATTTGAATTTGGTGCCACTTTACTTTGTAAAGTGAATTTGATTATTTTCATCTATTCATTGTTAGTGGCTGATTGTAAGACTTAGTGGGATCTAAGTCGAAGGGAAGACCTAGTTGAGGCTAAACATAAACCCAAGTTGCGGCTAGGTAGGAAGTCCTAATTTGTGATTAGGCATTCTAGGCTTGTACACTTAGGTTGTAATACTTATTGGCAATATTAGTGGGGGTTTGAAAATCCTAACCAGGGAGGTTAGGTTGTAGATGTAGATCATTAGATCAAACCACTATAAATCGCGTGTCTCTTTCCATATCTTCTATCCCCTTCATTTTGCATTGCATTCATACTTGCGTTTGAGTGAGCATATAATATCTTTATTATTGAATTATTTTAAAAAGGTGATAACTTCTCTATACACCCAATTCACCCCCTCTTAGGTGTGGTTTCGTTAGTAAAATACTATCATCTGAATCCCTCAATAAACTCAGACCATGTCTCATAAGCTGGTCGTGTCTCGAGTAAAGTTCTCTACCACATCGAGGCATCTGACTCAAGATAGTGAGTTGATAAACTGACCTTCAGGTTCTCCGGAGTATTTAGCAACCTGTGGATCTTCTCGTGATTTAAAATCCACTCATCAGCCTTTTTCAAGTCAAATCCACCATAAACCCTATATGGGCTATTCTTTGTGAATTCACTACGCAACTTGTCTTCCCTAATCAGTTAGATAACTATTGGCCTGTCCATTGGAATAATTGGTGGTATAATCCTCGGCTTTAACCTCGCCTGAGTTGTCGAGGTAACCCGCTCCTCCTGAATTGCAGGATCAATCTGAACTACTAGAGCTACTAACATGGCACCCTGAACCCTTATCTGTGAATGTGTATCGAATATATGCTGATGTTGTGTAGTGATCATCTATGTCCACTTACAAAACGACTTAGAATCTACGTACTGAGGACCCGCATGGTCTCTACCCTATCCACTCATGATTCGACAAAACAATTTGCAATTAATCATGAATAAGTAATCATATATCAATCGATATAATAATATATAAACAACAAACATAACGTCAATATAATGTATCCCCAACTCACATTCACTTCCCAACTAATCATGGTCAATCACGCTTTGGTTTTCAACCAAAGTTTATCCTCAAGTCGAGCCAAACCTTGGCTTTGTCACCCTTTGATTCTCAATCAAATTTTATCCTTGATTGAACCAAACCTTGGCTCTGATACCAATTCTATCAGGACCCGTCTTACTAAGCCCTGACTCAACCTAATTACCCTAATTAGTCACCTTAACCATATATTTAATTTTAAACCTCGAAATGATTTTTAATTCAATCCTTAAACTACTCCAAATCTAAATTGAGATCGTTATTTAAACCTCACTTCTCGACTTTTTCAATTGGAGCAAATTAAGAAATAATATGGAATGTTTTCCTTATTTTTATAATAATCTCGACATCACCTCCTCTAATTATGGACTTCCGACACCCAAAATCTAATAGATAGTAGAATTGAGAGAGGCCTAAAAGGACTCACAACTCCCCGTAGTTCACAATATGATATTAATATGAAATTATAAATTGAGCTGCAACTTATATGCCTTAGTTACAAATCTCGACCTCAAACAAAAACTAAAACCATTTCAAAACCTGAAATATACAAAAACTAAACTATTTAAGTTTTAAACCTAGTTCAACACAACTCAATTCATGAACTTCTCAAGTTTTTTCTCAAGTGATTCATGTCTTACGCTCACTCTAAAAACCCACAACAAAATTATATAAACTGTGATTACATGCAAAGGGAAAAATACTCCTCAACAGAAGTCACCTATCTTCCTCTTTCCCTTTCGGTCTTCCTTAGCCTCAGAACCTGATAAAGCCATTTCAAGAACACCAAATAACGGCGTGCACAAAATAAACAGTGTCAGATAAGTAAACATCTACCTTGCTTCATAAAACATGTAATAACAATAGATAATATGAGTATTGCACGATAACCGAAATAGTGAAATAAATATACTACATGAACCCCCATTTCCTATTCTAGGCTCATAACGAGCGGACCCTCTCACGATGAACCTATAACAATACTATGAGTCAATGCATGCTACCCCAGAGTCGACATTACCCGTCTTAGACGCCTACAGTATGTCTAGTCTGGAGTGGAACACCTCACACTCTTACGACCGAAGTAGGGGCAACTTTATCCAGATGCCATGAATGCATGATCAAGATTTTCGCTCCCTCACCGTGCAAAATATAAACCATATTACTGTAAAAAGCAAGAAATGGTGTTTAGTTACAATCAAACGAACACAAGTTGGTTAATCGATTCCTCCCTCGCATGCTCCCTGGATTCCCTTGTTTCGAAATCCTATTAAGTCACAAAAATCCATAATTTATAAGTCTCGGCTCAATTGTACTATTTTTCAACAATTTCTTATAATTCATGAGTAATGTCGATGTTTATACCAATTAAAATCCCGACAACTCTTTCAAATATTCCAAATATTTCTTGAGACCTCAATTACACTATTTGATTCTCAATTACTATATTTTTTAATTAGTTTACCTCAAAAACCAATTTATATGATTTTTGGAATCCAATTTTGGTGTTTTAGGCTTGATCGACCTAAATTACATTTTACGAGACAAAAACCCGAATAAAAGTTTTGTGAAATCCCAAATTCTCTTTATTTTCCACATAAATGCCAAAAATTCCATTTATCGGTCGAAATCCTATTTTTTAAAATTTTTTACTATTTTCCAGGGATTTTATTTTATTTTATTATTAATATTATTATTATTATTATTTTTAATGAAAGGGGTTTAATCCCTTGAATTGGGTCTGGTTCGACCGGTTCAGGGGATCATCAATTTCCTGTCACTATTTCATCGAAACGAAATAGAGGGCTACCTTTGTTTGGTTTTGATGAAACGATCATCATCGTTTCATCTGGGTACCGTTCTCTAGGTAGGGTTTCTCTACATTTCTTCTCTCTTCTATCAGCTTTTTCCTTGCCTTGTCTCACCTCCCTCATCGAATTTAAATGTCCCTTTTATTTTTTTCTTTTTTTTCAATGTTGGTGGTTGTTTCGTTCATGTGTTGTCTGTTGTGTTGTGTTTTGTTAAGCTGTTGTTTTTGAACAAACCTCCATTTCTCTCAACTCTATAACATAACAATAACCCATACCATACCTAATCCCAATTTGATAATCACAGTCCCTATTTGATTTTCAAAGTTAATTGAAATTACAATTCAATGCTTACCTTGATCACAATGCACAATAGTCACGGTTCCTCTCTTTTGATTCCAATCCAGTCGAGAGAGAGAGAGAGAAAGAGAGAGAGAGAGAGAGAGAGAGAGAGAGAGAGAGAGAGAGAGAGAGAGAGAGAGAGATATCAACACCGTGAGAACGAGAGAGAATCAAACCAAAGAGGGAGAGATGAAAACGAAAAAGATGAGAGGAGATGGTGAACAATCGAACAGTGATGACGATGCCCCTGTTCGATTTTTATTTGTAAACCAAAAGGGTAGGCTAATTACCCTTTTACCCTTCACTTATTATCATCAAGTATATAAACCAGTTGCCCCTTCATGTGATTTGCCACTTTTATATTTTACTTCATGTTTATCTCTTATTTTTATGTTCAAATTAAACCTAATAAATTACCCCAATTTTGCTAAAAATTGGAGAAAATACTAATGCACTCCAGAACACTCGGACAACATGTTTAAACACTAATTAGAACCCTATTTCGCTATGAATAGAATATAATACATACAATAGGTGCACAACAAATAAATATACAATTTACCTTATCATCTCTAGTCTGTTACACGTGGGCCCCAAATTAGTCGTCTAATCTAGTTTAGGAAATTCTCATATTTCACTGTTAGAACTCCTAAAAGATTAGAACTTTGCTCTCCAATATCACCCAGAAAAAGCTAACAAGGTAATGGATGTCCCAAGTAGATCAAATCCTCAGATAAATCAAATCAAGCTTCACAAATGGAATATGCATGGAACCGTTGAGAAAAATGACTTAATAATTAAGGAAGATATAAACCAAGTTATTCTTACAAACATAGTGTTAGATACTACCACTCGACTTCAAGTAAAACTAGCTTAAAAAAATGATACTTCGCTCTTCAAAAATAGAATAGTAGTACCTGAAAACGCTGCTATTAAAACTTTATTATTAGAAAAAGCACATCAATAAAAGTTCTCAATACATCCAGGATGTGATAAAATGTATCATGACCTTAAACGACTATATTGGTTCAAGGGTATGAAGCGAGAAATAGCCGAGTATGTTTCAAAGTGCCTTAATTATCAACAAGTTAAAGCTGAACATAGTCGACCAACCAGATTGTTACAACCTTTACCAATAGGAAAATGGAAATGGGATAATACAACAATGGATTTTGTCATTGCATTTCCAAGAAATTACAAAGGACAAGACCCAGTATGGGTAATAGTTGATCGATTTACGAAAAAAGCTAGATTCTTACCCATAAAATCTTCGATACACCCGCTAGTCTCGCAGAATTGTACGAAAAAAAAATTGTTCGACTTCATGGTATTCCTCTAACTATTGTCTTAGATAAGGATCATAGATTCATCTTAAAAATTTGGAAATCTTTTTAAAAACATATGGGAATGAAACTAGCCATGAGCTTCGCCTATCATCCGCAAATAGATGGACAAAGTGAATAAACTATTCAAATTTCAGAAGACATGCTTCAAGCTTGCATAATTGACTTTCAGGATGGCTTGAGTAAATATCTTCATTTAGCCGAGTTTGCATATAATAATAGCTACCAAGCTAGTATTGTAATGGACCCATACGAAGCTTTATATGGTAGGCCATACCGATCCCCAACTTGTTGGTTAGATAAAGAAAATAAGGTACTATTAGGACCTAAAATAATCGTAGAAACCAACGAAAAAATTCAAATAATACAGAAACGACTAAAAACAGCTCAGAGTCGTCAAAAGACGTGTGCAGATTCCAGTCGAAAGTCATCAAAATTCCAAGTTGACGAACTCATCCCCTAAAAAGTAAGTCCTATGAAAGGAATTTAACGCTTACGAAAAAAAGGAAAAGTTAGCTCCTCGATTCATAGGTCCTTTCCCTATCGCATAACGTATTGGAGAAACATCTTACATGATAGATCTTCCCTTAGCACAAGAGAAAATACATGATGTTTCCCATGTGTCCATGTTGAAAAAAATATAAACCCGACTCCTCACACATTATTCAATGGAATGATTCTTATCTTGAGCCAAATTCGACCTACCAAGAACAACCAATTCGCATATTAGACAATAAGATTCAACAGCTACGTAACCGTCAAATAGAGTTTGTAAATGTTCTATAGCAACATTATTCAACAAAGGAGGCAACTTGGGAGTTGAAGTCCAGAATGCAAAAATCATACCCACATCTATTCATCTAAGCATTCACATCATGTCATATACATGAATGTATTGGTAAATAAAGTTTATGTGCAGGTATCATAAAATGGGCATGGACAAGAATGAAAAAATGTTTTCTCCTAGTCACAAAGACTTTTTTGTAGGAAAGCCGAGTAACACTGCTCTGGACCGCAAAATGCATTGGAACCCATTAACATCAGTGATGATGAAGAACAACAGGACAACACGTCCACCAACAACAGGACTAAATCCAATGCACCTGCACTACAAACACCAGTTGGTCAAATGTCATCCTATGACTTGGTACTTGGTTAAATTATGGTACATATACAAGAGCCGGAACACAAAAATCAACCACGGAACCCCGGTATCCGTGGCCTCAAGTGGAAACACCTTCATGTGACCTTGCCTCATGGTTGGATTACGGAGCAGTAACATAACATCTCGCATGCATGTGCTCTAATTCAACAGTATGAAGAAAATATGTTCTTCATGGAAGACTGGGAGGAAGACACTATTACCTTCTCTTGCTCATATGATGACCTAATGGCAGAGATATTTTTGCCTATGCCACTTGAACCAACCATGCTATAAAGTACTGAGAACTGGGAATAATTTAGTCTAGATAATTCTTCCAATTTTGATGAGTCAATCTTTCATGTTACGATGTTGAAGACGAGTTTGAAGAGGATGACACATCCAATGGAGGAAGTTCAAGCACCGTTAGTAACAGTTTAACCTTCACAAGTACTCTCACTAATTTCGAGGACGAAATTTTATTTTACAGGGGGATAATGTGACACCCCAAATATTTTGCACCTCAAAAAACACAGATAAAACCTTTGTAAGCTTGAAAAACTATTAAATAACAAATAGGGAATGAGAAACTTCTTTAACATTATGACCGATAACGACCCGTAACGTCTTAACTTCTTCGTTAAGAAAAGAATAGAATATTCTTCAAAGCTTATCTTAGAATTTTTGATTGAAAACGACGTTTCAATCTTTAGGAAAGGAATAAGAAGCTTCCTTGACATTATGAATGAAATTGAGCTATTGATAAGGATCTTTATACTTATTCGATCATTATGATCGATAACTACATTTAATAAATTAATCATTATTTTATTCTGTGATTATGACATAAAGTGACCTTAAGATTATTTTGATCATTTTTGGCACTATAAATAGGAGGATCGATTCAACATTAATGCATCCTTACAATCTATGTTTCTTTCATTATTAAGTAGAGAAAGAACTCTACAGAATTCTTGTTTAGAGATCTGATAAGGTGATTTTCTTATTACATGTTGTTAATTCTTTATATATTTCTTAATACTGACACTCTTATTACCTTGCTATTGTCCGAACTATCTACACATGAGATTCAAGCTAACGATCTACAATTGTCCACCGGTGTGGTTGTTGTTGTCCACAAAATTTGGTCATGTGTCAACGGACACTTTATATGATATTAATGACCATAGTGTGGTTTTGGCCTTAAGGCAAAATTATGAGGTCCACTGGTGTGGTTACTAACTAACATTGTTTGCAATTGGTGATATATGTTGTTGTTATTGTTTTGCTATATATTTTGCATTAATAGGGTGTAATTAGAGAATTACTGAGCGTCGGCTCATTAAATCTAACAATTTCAGGTACCAACCAAGCCAGCCAAGAATGATGAATCCGGACTAGGTCAGAAGCTGATTATGTTAGATAAATAATGTATAATGGTCAAGGATGACCGTGTTGGCTAAATAGTGTAAAATACCATTTACGATGTGGATAGCATTAACGTGCTATGAAATATTAAGAAACGGGGTAAACTCACTATAAAAATAAATAAATAAGTTTTATTGTGTATTTCCCAATATTCAGTTATACTAGATACTGGCCCTGTGGGCAGTTCGTCTTGGTCTTGTAAGTATCTCTCGATTGGGGTGTGACATATTTCGTGTGAAATTGTTTAGTAGGGTTTCTAATTGTTCTCAAACATGTCTTAGGATTATAAATAGTTATTAGAATGTGGTAAACTCACCAATTACCATATAATACTACCCCTTATTAATAGTTAGCATAGGTTTACTTTATTATTGGGTAGTAAGAAGATTTGTGAAAGAGAAGACATTGAAGACTCAGTGTGGCAATTCAGATATTGTTCTTATTGACTTAATTGAAGCTATTCATTTAATCTTCAATTCAATGAATATAACTATGTGCATGTTTGTTTTAATGAAGTGAGAGTAGTTCATTAATCTTAGGGATTGATGGATCCTATGGTATGAATGCTATGCTATAAACATGAATATATTTTAAAATTAAAAAGTGTAATGGTTATAATTTGTATTGATTCTGAACATAATGCTACTAACATCTAAGTCACGTGTTTGTTGATATTAGGTTTTAGAAGTTGTCATGGCCATTGGAGCTTAAAAGCTGGATATGGACGGTACAACTGTAAAATACATAACATTGATAATAGTTATTGATTAGCGAGGCACAAATAGTAAACTTAATTGGTTATGAATCTAAAGATTTGGAACTTAAAGCAATGTGGAGCTTATGATATTCACACCGATAGGTGGAGTTCTGCTCGCATATTAGGTTCTTTTCCGTTACGATAATGAGTTGAAGTGGATTTGTAGGAAATATGCATATTCTAATAAGGCATTGCACATACATAATAAAGATGAGAAAGTGAGTTAAAAACATAATATTTCATTACCTAGGTGAAGTTGTGAACTAAGATATTCTTAATATAAGAGTTTAGAAGTAATTTATATTGATTTGTTAGATGAGAATAGTTTAGTTTTAAAAACCAAGTTAAAAAGGATTTCCTTAGCAATAGAGTAATTTTGACTAGGTAACACTGATTGCATACACCTTTCCTTGAGGACGATATACGTAATCAACGTAAGATGGTCACACTATTACTACAATCAAGTTGTTATACTTACGACCAGGATCAAGTTTTTGGTGTCGTTACCAAGGATAGGTAGCCACTTAGAATTAGTTAGTTTGAGAAGTTGCTAAGTTTTATTTTAAGCAATTTCATTTCAATTTTATAAAAACAAAAAGAAAAAAATAAAAGGCTTAAGTTTCATGTTTGGCATCTACACTTGATTTTTTGTGTTTTCTTTTCAGGGAGAATTAGTGCATGTGTAGCAAAGTAGAGAAGGACTTAGTGCCTTACGACCCTGAGATTGACATAACCAATAAGGAAAGAAAAAGAAAGGAATCAAGATGGCTGACGATCAAGCACGAAACCAACAATAGGGCCGAGGGAATAACCAACCTGAAGGTGATCTGGTAGTACCGGATATAGTGTGAGGATAGAGATGTCTTCGTGAATACTTCAAGCTAGCAGTTCAAAAGACTTACAATGGAGTGATAAGGCTTCCAGCTAACACCACCAAGTTTGAACTAAGACCGTATCCAATCAACATGGTGCAAAATAGCTTGTTGAATGGGCTAGCTAATGGAGATCTAGTTACACATGTAGAGAATTTTCGGGAGAAGTGCAATATCGTGCACATTACTAGAGTTACAAAGATGGTGATCAGGATGAGACTTTTCCCATTCTCATTAGGTGGAAAAGTCAAATCCTGGTTCCAAGGGCAGAACGTAGGGAGTATGACCTCATAGGAAAAAATCAATGAAAGATTCCTAGACAAGTTCTTTCCCTTAGTAAAGGTCAGCGAATGGAAACTGTCCTTCTTCCTTAAATTCGAAGCAATAAGATGTCGAGTCTCTTGGAGAAGCTTGGGAAAGATTCAAGGAAATGCTAAGGAGATGTGCATGACATGGATACGTGGAATGAGTACAACTCCAGATTTTCTACTATAGGATAAACCACAAAACCTGAACATTAGTAGATGCCGCAGCAAGTGGTTCTCTACTAACCAAGGATGAGGATAGAGCATTGGATCTCCTAGATCTTATATCTTAGAACTCTACAGCCGGTACTTGTTCCACAGTGAGGAAACCAATAGGTGTATATGAGATTGATTCACAAGCTACGATCATGGCATAACTATCCAAAGTGAGCAATCAAATAGTGAAAATTCAAATGGGACAGCAAAATCCACCAGTGCAAGCTATACAACAACGTGCTAATTACCAAACCATGGTGGTAAATCAAATGGACATGTAGTAAGGAATAGATTATGAGGACATCGACTTTATGAACAACCAAGGCTATGGAAATAACTTCAGGTCGAGAGGAATGGCTCCTCAAAGGTTTTATCAAGGATACAACAACAACCCCAGCTTTTTATATGAAAACCCTGATAATGCACTAAAGCTACCTCCAGGCTTTGATCAACAAGTCCAAAAAGGGAAGCTAGGGTAGAGCAAAAAGATGACTTCATTGAAGTCAATTGAAAAACTCTTGCACACTACGGACATGAGCAATAGGGAACGTCATGAGAAACACGAGAAATAGATAGAGAATGTGAAGCAAGGTATGAAGAGAATGGAAGATGAAATATCACAATCCATCAAGAACCTGGAGAGATAGATTTGTCAGTTAGCCATTGCTTTGAACTTAAGGAAGAAGGACAATTTATGAGTAACACTATCACAAATCTCAAGGAGAATGTTAGTGATATTCACATGATGAGCACTGCAACAATGAATGAGCCAAGACAAGAGCAAGTGATGTTCAAGCCAGAAAAAGTTAACACTTTGGCTATGAGGAAACATGAAGTGATGCATGAGAACGGAACGGAAGAGAGGCAAGATGAACTAAAAGAACTCAAGCAACAAATGATAAATGCCTTGAAAATCACAAGAAAGGGAAGAAATAATGGAGAGCTAAGAAACAAGATGAAGGCCCTTCTTAAGAAGCAACAAAATGAAATAGTATTAAGGTCGTTCCAAGGAAGCCGAAACTAAAGTTCAAGTTCATACCGAGACTTCAACCAATCAAGAAGAGTGATCCTAGAGACATGCATACCAAAAAGCATTGATAAGCACCGGTTTAGGAATTACATATGTGATATGGGAGTTTCAGTTAATGTCATGCAAATAATGGACATGTTACATGCTGATTTAAAGATCAATTGTCCTAATACAACAAATTTTGCAAGTTTTTTATGACAACTTGGTAGCAACTATCGGGAGAATCTTGAATGCACAAATGAAAGTGGGTAGATTCACTTTCATCTCAGATTTTGAGGTTATGGATCACAACATGGATGATGATATGTCTATGATACTTAGACAACCATTCTTGAACATTGCCAAAGTTGCATTGTACACAAGGAAGAAAGATGACAATGAGTATCGAGGAAGATGATGATGCCAAAAAGGTTGTCTTTGTTCATGGGCATGAAGTACATCTTAATGGGAATGATATCATTATCTCTGATCTACAAATGGAGTATCTCACTTTAGACTCGGATTAAACGAATGAAATGACATCGGGCTTTTGACGTTAAACTAAGCGCTACTGGGAGGGAGCCTGGGTTTTTTTTTAATTTCAAGTTATTAAATTTCATTCAAGTAGTTATTTAGTTTAGTTAAAGACAATTCAAATGTTTTAGTTCTAACTTTTAAAAATTCTTACTAAATGTGCTGAAAAGACCATTTGTCGGGTGATGATTCATCAAAATGGAAAAGTCTCGACAAACTTAGTAGTAAAAGATCGAAGGAGGTATAGTGGCAAAAGTGAGGTACATAGGCAAATCATGGGTAAGTTTTTATGGAAATTTTTATATATACATGGATTTCACGTGGTGATGACACCTTGTGTTGTAATATATAAGTCAGGAAAGTGACAAAGAGGAATTAATGAGAAAAATATACAATAAACATGTACTGATAGGTCGATGCTATGTATGTTAACACATGACGTAATGGGGTAAAAGGCATAACTCTAGCAAGGCATCGAGTTTTGAGCATAAAAAGCTCACATTTGCCCGACGCCATCACGGTGCTGTCACGACTCCGTGCCCTATTAGGGACAGTGCTAGTGTTGAAGAGAGGGTTTTAAACCCTATTTTACCCCATTCTATACACTTGAAAGCAATTCCATTCACAACCAACCAAGCATACATCCCTCTAGAACCTTAAATTCATCATTTCTAAGTGAGAAAAGAGAGTTCCTAGTGATTTAGAGTGAAAAAAAGTGCATTGTGGATTTGCACAAAGAGGAGAGCTAAGGCATTGATTAGGGGATTTGATTCAAAGGAGAACTAGGGTTTTAGCAAGTGAGCAAAGTTAGAGGGCTTGGATTGATAGAGGCTTGGAAGAGTATTCTACACTGCAAAGTAGTCTGACATTAAGGTAAATTTACAATTTCATTAGTTATGCTTTGAAGTTTTTAAGAAATTTAGATGATATTGCATGAATTGTGGATATGAGGTTGTTGGATATGATTTTTAATTTGTGTAAATCTTGGGCATTAATGTGACTTATGAATACCTATTAAATGTATTTTGCATTATTTGGCATGTGGAAGATCATTGTACTATATAATTTTTATTTTGGGTAATTTGAAGACTCGTGTTGTAGTTGTTGTGTTGTATGAGTTTTGAGAAAAAGTGCCGACAACAAGGAGGCAAGCAAGTCAAGGGAGCGAAGTGAGAGCAAATGACTTTGAGGCATCATCCTCAAGAGATCCCAATGAGGAGGAGCTTAGGCTATTTAAGTCGAAGTATTATATTAATATAGAGGCTAAGGATAGATATGATGTCATTGTGTATAGAGAGTTCCTTTGCGAAAAATGAATTAGTTTGCCAGCTAAGTATGACAAGAGAGTAAATAACTACATTAGGCAACAAGGTAATGAGTAACTCGCTTAAGACAATAGGGAGAACAAGGTTAAAGGAATGAGTTAAATTATGTACAATTTTACGCCAATGCAAAGTTTACTAGAAAAGGTGATCCAGTAAACGTGAGGGGTATTTGTTCCCTTTAATGAGAGTGCAATTAATAGTATCTATGGTTTAAAGCACATAAGTAGAGTTAGAGCCAAACAAATTTTCTCGAATAATCTATAAGTGAAACCCTATCACCTATACCCTTTTAAAGCCATTGGTTGTCCGAAGACAACAAAGATGGGTAATGAGGGATGAGAATGTGCCGAAGCACATTAAGAAGGGGACCGTGAGGAAATTCTATAGAATGTGGCAACACTTTCTTGTTGCTTCATTATACCCAACCACTCAGCAAGGCGAGATCAACAAGCCAAAGGCGGCTTGTTTGTATGAGGTTACGAAGTATGGGGACATCAATGTGGGTGAGATCATCTACAAGAATCTAAGGGAGTACATCATGTCTGAGAGAGACAACAAACTATTGTTTCCAATCTTGATTACTCAGATATGTTGGAAGGTCAGTGTGTGATTGCTTCAGGATGAAGAATTTGATATTGAGGCCTAACCAACCATATATGAGGAATTTATGCTCACACTGAAATCACCAACTGGTTACCAAGACTCTGAGGATGAGAAAGAGAGAGGCGAGGGAAACATACTTGAGGTCGAGTTGTTGGCCAAGCAGCAAGAAGATCGCACGGTAGCAGCAGCGGAGTTAGCCATATAATTGGAGAACGAAGGATATGGAGAGGAGGAGGAACACCAACAAGAATTCGTGAAGAGCTACGAGTTTGTAGACCCACTTATAAGAGAACATGACTTGGATGGTCTTGAGGTTTTTCCACCACCTCCTCCACCACAGCCACTAGAGGACTTGACTCTACTGCATTAGAGGCTCTAAATTGGTGAGATGAGGAGTTAGTATCGAGATGACATGGCTCAGTATCGTAAAGCCTTGATGAGATATGAGCAAGACTGACTTAATGGATAGCGGAACTTCATGTTATTTGCAGATCATTAGAGGGACATAGCTATATATGAGAAGAGCATACGGATGAGACCGACTAATAGGTCTTTTGGCTTTCCAACAACATCGAATTGCATGTTTGATGTAGATCTGGTGTAGAGCAGAAGGGTGGAGCATCCTTTGACACCAACCTATCTTTGGAGCCGATGATTGTGATGATGATGATGATGATGATGCGCAGTCTTGATGGCAGAGTCTTAGGATTTCTTTAGACCTTAGGGAGATGAGAAATACAATGATAATGATTATTTTTACATTTTAGATGTTTTTTTCAATTATTTAGTTGTTTAAATTTTAATTTTAGTTTATTATTTTGTGTTATTATTATATGTTTGTGTTTTAGTGTTTTTACGTTTCAGGCTTATTTTTAAACCTTTAGGACAACATTTGGTTTAAGTTTAGGGGCATCAACACCACACTATGGGAAGTGGTAACAACAACAACAACAACAACAACATAGCCTCAGTCACAAATTAACTGGGGTCGGCTACATGGATCAAACTTTTCCATTGTGCTCGATTACCACTATGGAACAACAACAACAACAACATAGCCTTATTTCATCCTTTCTTACCACTATGGGAAGTGGTAAAAAAGGATGAAATAAGGCTAAACACTACAAGTATGATTGTTAAAATTTTATTTTTGAAGCAGTTAAAGAGGAAAACATGGTAGTGTATTTCTATTTCATTTACTATTTGAATGTGTTTAGGTAGCATAGATTATGTTATATATAGTACTATGTAATAAATAAGCGATTCATTTGTGTAGTTTATGCGTTTAATTGAGGATGAGTAAGATTCAAGTGTCTTGTTGATATGAAACTTAAGAGAGTGTTTTTAAATTTTTGAAGAAAATATGAAATGTAGCAATAGCGGTATAATTTCATGATTAGAAACCTAGAGTTAGGGAAGACCATGAACTTGAAACAAAAGCAAGGAGACTACTAGAACACTTCTTGTGGAAATAGTTAGATCTCTAAGGAGTTATATAATAAGTGTGAATCTTAATTGATAATAAAAAAGCAAACAAAGACTTAGTGCTAAGAGGGGAAGAAATAGGCATGTTTAATGAAAAAGTCAGAGTTAACTTGCTTGACAGAGTGAAAGTGAGAAGTGCTAACAAAAGTTCTAAAAAGAAAAAATGTAGAGTCCCATAAGTTCAACAGGAAAAGGAACAAAGAACTTGATGGTTAGAAAAAGCGAGGAAAAACGAAATCCATAGGAAAAGGAGCACAGACCGCACAATTAGAAAATATAAGGAGAATAAGAAAAGAAAAAAGTGAGATAAAAATAAAAAAATAAAGGCAGGAGTTAGAATAAAACTCTTCAAATAAAGATTTAACTCGAGTTTTAGTAGCTTAATTTAGTTAAATTTTCATTCCAACTATTTCAAGTCCTATAGACTCTTGAAGTGCTAAAGTCTACCAAAAATTAGTTTGATCTATGCTTATTTGTGAATTTCTAAGCTTAATGAGAAATTATGAGATTGTACACTTGCTACTTGAGTGTCGAGGTGAAACAAACTTGTGAGTAATGACGGTTTTGGTTGTGATCTACTTTTAAGTTTTAAAAGTGAGTTGTATGTGTTGTTAATGCTACATGTTTTGAAAAATATAAGTTTTTGCAAAGAAAAGCTCTTAAGTGGATTATTAACTTGAACTTATTTTAATTAAAAGACACTTCATGAAAGATGTAAAATGATTATGAACTAGAGTGATATGAGTGGATAGAATACTTCGTAAAATACACTTTTATGGCATAAGTTTAGTAGTATATTAAGTATAAATATCTCGAAATGAGCTCTAATTAATGACATTTATGTATTTTCAGGTATACAAGGCATAAAGGAGATAAACGGGGGAATTAGCGATGAAATGGAGCTAAAATACACGATAGAGAGGTTGACGTCGAGGCAAAGATGGTTGGCATTATGGGGAGATGAAGGCACAACGTGGGAGACCAAAGCAAAGAGAAAAAATGGACAGGATGTTCGGCGTAGTGGCAGAGCCATGGAGGATAAGGGACGACATCAGGGTGGTCTACACATGGCGTTGAGTCTACTAAAGAAGAAAAAAACACACAAAGTGGCTGAAGCTGTCACGATGTCGGGGATTTGTACATACAGCGCCGGACTACTTATAAACAACGTCGAGACTAAAGAAAATAGAAAGTTAGAGTTCTATTTCATGTGAAATTGTTTAGTAGGGTTACTAATTGTTTTCAAACGTGTCTTAGGAGTATAAATAGTTATTAGAGCGTGGTGAACTCACCAATTACCATATAATACCACCTATTAGCAATATTTAGCAAAGGTTTACTTTATTCTCAAGTATCAAGAAGATTTGTGGAAGAAAATACATTGAAGACTTATGTGTGGTGATTCGGGTATTGTTTTTATTGATTTAATTGAAGTTATCCATCTAATCTCTGATTTCAATGAAAAACACTATGTGCATGTTTGTTTCAATAAAATGTGAGTAGTTCATTAATCTTAGGGATCAATGGATCCTATGATATGAATGATATGCTATAAACATGAATAGATTGTAAAGTTAAAAAGTGCAATGGTTAGACTTTGTATTGATTCTGAGCATAATGCTACAAACATATTGATCACATATTTGTTGATATTAGGTTTTAGAAGTTATCATGGCCATTGTAGCTTTTAAGCTGGACATGGACGGTAGAACCGTTAAATACATAACATGGATAAATAGTTGTTGATTAGGGATGCACGGATAGTAAACATAATTGGTTATGAATCTGAAGATTTGGAACTTAAAGCAATGTGGAGCTTACGTTATTCATACCGATAGGTGAACTTAAAGCAATGTTAGATTAGAATAGTTTAGTTATAAAAACCAAATTGAAAAGGATTTCCTTAGCAATAAAGTAATTTTGATTAGGTAACACTGAGTGCATACACCTTTCCCTAAGGACGATATATGTAATCAACGTAAAATGCTCAAACTACTACTACTACAATCGAGCCATTATACTTGCGACAACGATCAACTATCCACTAATATTGGGCATCGGGAATACAGAACGTTGTCTTTGACCGATCCTCTAGATGAATTCCAACTGCCAAAATCCTGCTTTAAGATAATTTTTGCTAAAAATATGCGCTCCCTAAAGGATAGCTTTCTTGGTGTCGATCTTTGGCAGAGGGAACTGGTTGTCTGTAAGGAATAGAAATTTATAGGCTTGTAATGTATGACAAGTCTCTTTTTCCCTCTATAGACTTCATACCTCTTCTCAACATAAAATGCATGGCATGCCTAATCTGACGTCGTTGATTCGATCAACCCTTGTTGTACTAGTTGTTGGCATTCTTCTCGAATAGGCTTTAGATTAGACGGCTACATTCCTAGGTGAGTTTCTTTGGTGGGGTTGATATTTTCATTCTTTTTAAGAGGGAGTCGGACAAAAAATTCTGGGTTTTTCCACAATAAGTGTGGATGTTCAAAGGTGGCATAAGATTCTACACCATATGATCAAGGATAATAGGGAAAAATAGCATCGTATGATATGTCTGCGATAAAAAATAATATATTTATATTTTAATATTAGTTAATGAATTTATTTAAAATTAATACGTACAATTTTTCTTTGTTGACATGAATATGTACAAATTCAAAAAAAGATAGCCTAGAAAAAGATATGTGTACCTAAACAATAGAAGAGGCTGAAAACTATTATAGGCGCCTAGTTTTTTGGTGCTTCATCAAATGAAATATTGATTTTCCATAACAAAGGGCATGAGAGGAAAAAAGTTCTTTTTCGACGTTTTTTCTTTTCATAAAACGCATATAAGATTCTAAATGATCATCTATATTATTTTCAAATAAACTAGTTAACAAACACATCTTATTTGTTAAAGTAGATTATAATCTTGCTTTCAAGGTAGCAGAAAAGCTATTTTGTGCTTGTCGAACAAAATCGAAAACTTTTTGGTCTAGAACTAGGTGAGTTAGACTATGCAACCTTATTTGCATGGCGTGTAAATCTCCTACAAATCGGAACTTGTATCCTTAAAGTCATGGATATCCAACACTACTCTTGGGCCCAAAAGCCCATTACATTATTTTTTATCGAGTCTTTATCACATTGTGTGAGCCGGACTCTATTTCTCCCAATTGCCAACTTTGAATTTTTGTAAATCGCAAACCTTCCCTAACTACTTCAAGTAGTAATGGTCCTTCCAAAGTCCTTAGAATGCCCAAAGTACGACTCCAATGTGGTCCCCGGCTACTCCTCCCACTACAAAAATGAGGCACCCCATCATTACAGTCTTGTCCATGCTTAGTTTAAGGTAGCCCGTTGTCGAATGAATGAACGCTAGATCTTGGATGGCAGAGGTGTTGGGGCATGTGCGCAAGGTCAATCTTATGAACATTGTTTCTATTACTATTTCGGTTAATAAAATTGAGGATTTTATTTTTTGTTTATTATTATAATTAGTTTGCATGTTTACATTATAATATGATCCATGAATGTTTAATGAAACATCATAAATGTCCCTAGTTGGTCATTATACTGGGAACTATAATGAATCAAGACTAATGCGAGTCTTGATTGATGGTTATGTAGTGATCATTTGTATAAGGATGTCAAACAAGATCGTGAATACATGTTAGGGAACAAGGTATTGGATGGACCCACTATAAAACACCACATGGATTAAGTCATAAGTGTTATTCATGATATGTATATCACTTAGTCATCTGAATTGAGATTACCAGAGACTTCAACATTAGGATCATAATGATTTAACACAATCAAACGTTGTCTTTTACCTGACAGTTGTAAAGGTTATGATTGGTTACTCTGTGAATAATGTGTAGAGGTGTGTAATCGAGATATAATTTGCTACTCTCTATATAGAGAGATATCAGTGGATCCCTTGATATGTTAGACTAAAATGGTCAAGTCCAAGTGCATTGATATGGTCAATGTCACTTGGATGTTTTCAGTTTACCAAGAGATCGAGACTAGTACGATTGAACATTAAAGGTGACTTTTCCGTGCCTTCGATTTAATCAAAGGATATTGTATAACAAAAGGATATGATTTACATTATTGATTAGGTTGTATCGATTTTGATCTTCATACAAATCGGGTACTCATAATGCCTTGCTAGAGACCGCTTTATGACTCGTGTACTAAAATGGTTTTGGTTCACTGCCAACGTTGCATGAACCTATTGAATAGCAAATAAAAAGTTGTTTTGCAGGGTTTTAAATGACTCGAAGCAATGAATTTTACACGATAAAATTCATAACATAAAAATACCTATAATGTGTCATATTAATACCACTTTAAATAGGGTATAACATTAATTCACTTACCCGGCTTTATACAAGAGTTGTATAAATAGGCGTGTTAAGTGAATTCACATTACGAGAGAAATTCGTGTTGGAATCTAATTTTTGTTTTTAGAAAACGAGTTAGATTTCGCAACCATTCTGGAGTTTAGTTAGAATAAAAAATTGTTTTTGTGTTTTCTTTCGGCTAGCACTTTAATCTCAAATTTCACATCATCGCATGCAAATTTTTAATAGAGGATGTTCGTCTCAGGCAGCGTCTTAAACATCGAACAACATAGAGAAGCAAATTAACGATTGAGATACATTTTACTTTTATTAATCAGTTCAATTAAATTCATATTAGACCTATTAGCATTTTGAAAATAAAATTTGAAGTTTTCGCTGCATTTTGAACACTTAAAATCCAACAGTGGTATCAGAGCCTTCGGTTTGTTTCCATCAGATCTAGAGCATGTTTTCTTAAGTTACATTTAAGATATATTGATGAAAACATGTTGCTATTGTATGTATATGCAATATAAATGATTTTTTGATGATTATTTGCATGTTCTTTAATGATGTATAAAATGCATATATTCATGATTTGTGTGCAAATAGGTTTGTTGCCATGCTAATGTTCATTTGATTAACATATTTCATTTTTTTATTGAATTTTGTGTTCTATGATTCATGCTACCATTATGTAGAATCTTTACTTTTTGTATATTGAATCCATAGATGAAATCTCTATTTTTCGGTATACATGTTTAGATTAAATTATTTTTGAATTTTTTAAAATATGTATTCCGAAGATAAATTCGAAACTAATATGATTAGGTTTGATAAGAATCGTGATTCATGATTCAACTACATATTTTTTATTGATATGGATAAGAACCGAAATTTATTTTTGATGCTATATCTCGTTGTATTTATCTGTTAATATTTATTCTATTTTTCATATTCCTATTCGATACCAGATAAACATCTAATCAGATAATACTTGTAATTCTTATAAGATAGAAGATATATATAACAAATTCTAAATTGATAAGAATCCTATTGGATAGGGTTTAAGTTGTAATCGAGATAAGTTACGATTTAAAATATCTTAAATTCTAATTGGATTAGGATAAGATATTTAGTTAGAGGTAGGTCCAATTTAATTAAAAACATTATAATTATATTCAACTAAAATAAGGGAGACTCTAGTCTTGGAAATGCGACATCGCTAACTGAATCCTAAGATTATCGTGAACATAGGGTATCAACGATGCCCTGAATACTGACATCCTATCCACGACATACCAATCCAGTGACTCGGGGTGTGGTTCTAATTGCGAGTCGGCTGCCACACCCAAGAGTCACTTTCCTGACTCACTTGGTCCTTGGACATTCAAATAAGGAGTGGAAGTCCATATACATGGCTATAACAATAATGAGAATGAATAATAGACATGAGAACTACTTCATATTTCCTTACTATTTACTTACCTCATACTATTCAAAAACCCTACTCTCGCGGCTTTGACACGTCTCCTTAATGGCCCCAACACCCGACACTAGTCAATTGCGCTCCTGGTATCATTTAAGGTCAATTTTAGGTGTATTAGAGTCTTTTTGACTTGCTTTAAGCTCATATATACAATTTAACTTATTACTAGTTTTAGTTGTTTATTTCTGAGTTAAGGCTTCCAAAAATGGCCCTAAACGGGGTTAAAATACTCGAAAAGACTGCATAAAGACTCAAGTCACGATCCTAATGTTATTAGATGAAACCTTGCGAAGAAAACTCGGTAGAAACTCATTTCGGCATATCCAAATTCGATTTTTGAAATTCATTTTACATATAGACTTTTATGAAAACATATAGTTCTAAAAACTAAAACACGTCTCTAAAACCATGTTAGAGATATTGGATTGACACCAAACTTGCCAAAAAATGAAAGCATGTTATAAAAATTTGATTCGAGAAATTTCGGTCAAAACGAATAGGTGGAAGACCTTAGAAAGACTCAAAACAAAAAATCAACAAAATAGTCTTGATAGTTGGTTAACGCGATAATGGCCCCTTATTAATGCACTAATTGTAGTTAGTGCGCTAACATGCTAATTAGCGCGAATAATGGCAAATGGGACCGCATTTTTGGTGTAGTGCGGGATTTTAGGTTTTTGGTCCAAAATCACGTAAGGGCCCTCTACATCGCCCCAATTTCCTTTATAAGGGACTAACCACCTTTACAAACAACAGAAATAACATAAACTCACACATTATACATCAATTTATATCAAATTGGACATTCAAACCCATTCATGAACATGAAAACTAATTTTGAATCCATAACTTGTAAAATTATTTAGGAAGTCAATTCAAATTAAAACTTGGAGATGAAATACCCTCATAGACCTTAAACCATAGATTGCAACCATTTTTTGAATCAATTCATACATTCATTAATGAGAAAAACCTAATTGAAAGCATGAGAAGTACTATGAATGGTTGCTCACCCTATCTAGACTTGGATGAACCCTAGCTTTCTTGTCTTGATTGCTCAGCTTGGTTATCACTAATTACACCCTTTTTGGCCGCTGATCTCTACAAGTCTTGTCCTTTAAACAAGCGCTCTTCTCTTCCTCAAATGTTTTTGCTCCTGGAATGTTTTTGAGACCAAGAATGCTTATGTGCTCATTATATATTAGTCCTCATCTTTGATCATATCCTTATATCATGAGATGTATGCTCATCTTTAGGCAAATCTAGGGTTTGTACTTACTCCATCAGATGCATGTAGCACCCCCTAACTATTAGGGCGATACTTGGCCTGAAACCTTAATTAAGCCTCGGTAACCAAGCCATACTTAACTAAAGCCAGTAGCCTTTCCCTCAGTACCTAATAAACTCAACCTATATATTTATATCGAATAAACAAATCAAAGTATACTCAGCAAAAAATTTAAAACTTTTTTTATAAATAATAATAGACGATAACGCAGTGTTTACTAAAACTCAAAACCTTAATTATAAATCTCCCAACCCTATTTATATACATCAAAATATATCAAACAATGAATATATATACAAGAAGGTTTATTACATTGTAGAGAAGTTACAAGACACCTAAATCTTCTCGTTTCCCTTAGTTGAAGCACCGGGTCGCGAACCTGAAATATTAAATTTGGGTGAGTGCTCCAACTTGCTTAGTAAGTAAGGATTCACATAGCCATCAACATTCCATATAATAATCAAGAACATTATGCAATAACAATTTGCACCAATGTTAACTAACAAGAATATGAAAAAAATATAAATCTATACATAACAGATGCAAAACAAATTATCATGGACTATTACATTGTGATCCCCGTTTTATTTATAAAACTAGGGTCGATTACCCATCGACGCCATTAATGTGAATGCTAGACCAACATATTGGCCGATATGATGTCTAGCCAATCCATTAATCCCAATGGTTATATCCGAAAACCTTTAGCGTGTATGTAATCCACACAACCTATTGAATTGAGTAGGAGTTATATACAGGCCGCGAAGGGAACCAATCTCCTATAAACCTATTCTAAAAACCAGGAGTTATAGTCGTGGTCACATTACACACCATTTTTCGTTTATCATCATAGTGTACATAGTCCCCCATTTCAGTTCAACAACTACATGAGCTATATATACTAGAATAGCTAGGCAATATTGATAAATAAGCAAATCCGTACTTACCTCGAGTTAAGTCTCTGTCCAAATTCCTAACTTTTTCATTACCTCGCGCTTTCCCGGTGTTCCTCAACCTATCACCAATCATTTGTAATCAATATAGGTATATTACCCTATAAGGTCAGTCCCTAAGACCTCACAAATTTCTTAGTAAAACACAACACAGTTGTTGTTTTCAGGGGTGGGAGCGCGCTCCCTTAGCGGGTGGGCGCTCCACCTACTGTGTTCTTCCAATTGATGAAGGGAACGCGCTCATCTGCTAGATGGAGCGCACTCCACCCTGCACTATCTCGATAGTGAGCAAGGCATCAACCACTATTTCCCTACAAAATCACCAAAACAACCTCAACTACACTCCAAAATCATCAAGGAGGACTTCTACTAAGGTTACAAACCATTTCCAATCAATAATAACAACAATTTACAGAGATTTCATCATCACCATCTAATTAAACTTCAACTAACTAAAAAACAATTCTTACCAAAGTGATGATATCTAAATATGGAGTTGATTAAGCTCCTCAATCTCATTCAATTCACTCTCCTAATCTTCCACCAAATCATCTCAAACCCTCAGTTGTTCCTCTCCAACTCTCTCGAAAGATCAAATGAGATAACGATGAATTTTGGTTTATACATATGGGTTTTTCTCGATGTATGCATCGCGCCATCTCGAGACCGATCTAGTGATTAATATGTTAAAGTGAGACTCTCTAAAGTGACACATTTTGACACATCAAGTACTTACGCTCATCTTGAGGTTGATTAATCGATCCATACATTTTAAACCAAACTTTATAATCTTAATATATATATATATATATATATATATATATCAAATACGTATAAAATTATATATCACGTGTATTTTCTCGCCAATAAATTCAGCGGACATGCCTATGAGTGTTCTGGGGCTTGCACATTCATTTCACGACCCACTCGTTGCACTTGGTGTACTGACAACTTATTGTTTAATTTGTTATTTTTTCTAATTATAGGTTTGTATTAATCTCCTATTAATCCTACAACCTATAAAATTCATTAACAATACAAACAAATACCAATCACCATGCAATCACACGTACACGGTAATTGAGGTATGTCGAACTTAACCACGAGCTTAATTTGGGTTAATTATTATTTAGATTAGTACTAATTACCAGCTTAAGGTAACAGGTGGTTACATGCATCTTTTGATGTGCACTAGCTTTTCCTTGGTTCATATAAATACACACATCTTTAGTTTAATCTAATGGTTTCTAGATTGAGTGAGTAGTTTAAATGTGTCACCGACTTAAATCTAATTAACCTAAATACATAATTAAAATATTCCCACAAACTAATATAAAGCCTAAGTCTCATATCACCTAATTTTAGCTTGGAAGTCAATCCCATGACCTTAGTTTATGCTATGATATATTATTGAACTTAGGTATCTTATTTTTTTCTTAGATTTAGGCTATCAAGCCAATTAGTCTAGCTTAATTACATTTCATGCTTAGAATGAAAATAATAGAATTCTAATATCAGAGACCATTAGATGGTCATCTACCCATGTACCCACATGTCGCATGTATTTCGAAAGACTTACCCGCAAATCTGGGGAATAAAATTAATTAAATTGGAATTTTTATATAGGTAGATGATACAAAACATCTTAGATAAATAAAATGTACCTCGATGTCGACTTTCGTGACTGAGCTCACTACGTCACACAAATTCTAATTCAATGTTCTGAAAATGTCATGTGACACGGATTAGAATTTTAAGGTCGTTACACCTACCTTGGCTCTAACAATAAACTAGGCCTTAATTTCAAGCTTCCTTAAAACTTAAACCACTTGGTTTTAAAGAGGTGGAATTCTTCCATATATACAGGTTTACAATAACCTTATTTCAGCTCTTCTCAAATCAAATTTGCGCTTTTCTTTCCTGCATGTTTCAGCAGTCTTAAAAAGCTGCAAATTTGCAATTTTTGTTTCCTGCATGTTTCAGCAGTCTTAAAAAGTTGGTAAACCTACATGATTTCTCCATTTATCACCACGCCTATCTCGAGGCTCAACCTTGACTCAACCTCTCAGTATCGTTTAGTACTCTAGGAGACCCAAATCTGGTATACACTACAAGCCTCAATAGTATCCCACCATTTCTGAACTGTTAATCTTACTAGAAGCACCTCACGCTAAAGAGATTCATTTTCACATATCTTAAAACTACGATATTGTTCCTTGGAAATACCCACTAATCTTTATGCCCATTTCTGAGTATAGTAATGTATCGAGATATAGGTGCGTTCCAATTAGGCTATTTTGGATAACTTCAACACTACGGTAACTTATGGTTCATCGCTTTCAATTAACACTTTGTGCTACCTAAAGTTTCAAACTCGTATCTATGTCTAACCAACATTCCAAGTTTCCAATCAAAACGAAAATATTTACATGCATTCCTTCGTCGCTTCTATTCCCTATCACCGCTAAAATATCCAAACTCCTCCATGGCCAAGGCAATTTACAATTTATCTGTAGTATCTTGCCGCAGAACCAAACCATGTTTTGATATCTCTTTTTAACCTTTAGTGATATGAGTCTTGAGTCGACTCACTGGACTACTGTCAATAGTATCTATTGTCGAATTTACACACGTCTTGTATTCGAGTCCATAAGAGTCATGCATATCCACATCCTCTTATCTCCTGACTATATGCCCCTTTCGTTGCTATGAAGAGCCTAAACTAACATCACAATGCCTCGATCACCACTGATCCTCCTAGGACAATTTTTTTTGCCTCGCCACGTGATTAAAACCTTATGACCCTTGAAAGTTAATAGACTCGTGCTCCTTAAGCTCGATCCTAATCTTGGAGCTCCTTAGGTTCTCCATGTCTCCTCGAGAAATCATCTCAAAACTTTTACACTTTGTTCATGTAAGAAGCCTATACGCTTTTTTCCTAAGGGTCGGCTCGAAGTCGTCTTTGACTTCAAATATGCTTGCAGTCACTATATCAGCTTTGATTTCTGATTCATTCCTCGATCCTAAAAAGGTGGCAACGTTATCCTACCGACCTCGCGGATTATGAAAGAAACATGAAACTCTAGTGGTGTTTATCGGGCTATTGTTCCAACATGATCTCTCTAGTTCTTGAATCTGAGTCAAAGGAGTCCGAATCTATTTTCCTCATAGTCTTCGAGTCATCTCGACAATCCCTGTTTCCATAGAGTCCACTCAAAACCCTTTGCCTCACATCTTTTACCACTATCACTCACTAAGGGATCTATAGGGTAGTCTTGCATAGGCATTTTATTCAAACATCTATTTAAGATCTTTTCAAAGTTAGTCACTAGAACAATTTGAGCTTTTAATAGCACTTAATAGATAGAGGTTTTAATTAACCCTCATGAATTAGACAATTTGAGCTTTTAATAGCACTTAATAGATAGAAGTTTTAATTAACCCCCATGAATTAGACAATTAGGCTTTTCATAGCACTAATTGATAGAGGTTAAAAAAACCTCTATGGAAACTCTGGCCCTAACAACAAACGAATGCCCAACACGTCTTGGTCTCGATCGCGCTCGCACTCGCTCTCGCTCGCGCTCGCGCTCGCTCGTTCGTCATCGTCATCGTCAACACTCACTCACAATCGCCATTGTTGGGGTGGCTGAGCTCGGATTCAGTCCATCTCTCTCTCTCTCGTAGTCTCCACACTCTAACACTACGACCTCGCCTCCTCTCCCAACTCGTCGTCCTCACCTTCATCGCCTCATCGATCGTCTCTCGCAGGGACGAAGACCACGGCTAGGGCGGCTGGAGAACCCCGATCTCCACGTGGAGTCGTCTCCACAGAACCCTAACATCTCAATGTAAGCTCTCTCTCTCTCTCTGTCTCATGTTTGATTCAATATTCATTTTTTGATGATTTTGGTGTCGAATTTGTTGTTTGGTTCAATCTGTTGATTTGTTGCGTTTGTGGTTTCACTTGTAAGGCAAGAGGTTCGGATCTCGCCTCACTTTAAGGTGCATTGGTTTCGAGATCTGGTGTTGGTGATCAATTTCGCTATTCAATTTCTTCCACTCTTCGCATAATTGCTTGATTGCTTTTCAATTCTTGTGGTTTCTAGTTTCAAAGTGTTTAATTTTGTGCATTTCTGGTTTCAAAGTGTTTAATTTCTAGTTATGAATTTAAGAAATTATAGTGGATTGGTTTAATGCATTTAGTATCGGGTCTAAATCTGATATTGACTTTGTTGCTTGATGTATATATATATATATATATATATAATATATATATATATATATATATATCACAAATTATAGTGGATTGCTTTAAATCTGAAAAAATTATGCGACTGCTAGAACGCCATAATTTCTTAAAAAAATTATTACTCTAGATTATTTTGAAAAGAGAGAAATGTGAAGCTTTTTTTTACATTAGTTTGAAACTAATTCTTTTTGCTGCATTTTTTATTATTTTGAAATTTACCAAATGATCCTAAAAAAATTAGATAAATCAAATCAAAGATCAAGGGATGCGTAAAAGCCACGGATGCAGTTTTAAGGTAAAGATGAGATCCATCTCTTTCTTTCTTGTAATACATTTCATTGACAAACAATTGAAGCATATGTTGTGCTAGTCTGCTAGATAGCTTAACTGGTCATACTTGGGAAGGTATCTCCAAATTAATTCCCTTATTGACTGCACTCATATTTCAACATTATCTGTACATTTGAAAAAGAAGGTGATCACTAAGTTTGATGTTTTGATAAGTTGTGTGGAGATGTTGTTATTGTTGCGTTAAAGTTTGAATGTGATGAGAAGTTGTGATATATATATATAGTAGGGCTTTCAGATTTAAAGCAATCCACTATGTGCATTTCTGGTTTCAAAGTGTATAATTTCTAGTTATGAATTTAAGAAATTATAGTGGATTGGTTTAATGAATTTAAGAAATTATAGTGGGTTTAAGAAATTAGCTTGAGGAATCTGGAGCTATGTCTCTTTTTTTTTTTTTTTTTTTTTTTGATGAATAGGAGGCAATAGATTTGAATGGTTTGAAAAGCTCACCATCAATTGCACTTAATCGAGCACAA
Source organism: Stephania cephalantha (assembly GCA_039657325.1). Lineage (NCBI taxonomy): Eukaryota > Viridiplantae > Streptophyta > Magnoliopsida > Ranunculales > Menispermaceae > Stephania > Stephania cephalantha. Next base: position 15,262,037 of record CM077579.1, read on the forward strand.
TGAAAAAGTTTAATCCATGTATCCAACCCCAGTTAATTTGGGGATGAGGCTATGTTGTTGTTGTTGTTGTTGTTGAATAGGAGGCAATACTCCTTGTATAATTATATATTAATACGTGTATGAAAATGTACAAATGAGGCCAAAAAGAGTGTCAATGTTTGACACCAACAACAAAAAAAGCTATACAACAAAAGTCCCTCTAAACAACAAATAGAAAAACAGCTTGTATTGTATCCTTTCATTAGACCAAAACCACCAATAGCAAGTTCCAGGGGCCGCAGCAGAACTCCATAAACTAGCCAGCCAACCAAAACAATTCAAAACAAATCCATATGCATCTCAATGATTGGTAATATATACTTTTTACATTTGTAATTCGTAACGTTATCTTGGTTTATTATTGTGGCAACTTTGGATTAATAAATTAATTTTCGGATTTTTCTTTAGAAGTCAATTAAAAATATCTTTGAAAAATCTATAGAAGTCAGTTCTTGATTCAAAAGCACTAAAGTGATTGCATTGGATGGATAACAATTTACTGTTGCTTTGAATGTTTGTTCATTTTCAAAGCTTTAGCATTCTGAGTGGAGGCAATTTTAAAAGCACCAATTCTGAGTGGTGGAAGTAGCTTTTACAGGTCCTCCACTTCGTCTTTGAGTTTGAATTTTCTCTTTTTTATTGTCATGTGAGTTTGATTTTTTTTTAGGCCAAATAAGGCGGCTACGGGAGAAGGAAAGTAGGACAGGATTACAGGAACCCAAGTCAAGTTTTAGGTAAGGTCTCATGTTGTGAATTAATGTTTTTTTACGATTGTGAATTAATATTTATTTGCTCTTATTATATATGTTCTTAGTCTCTGATTATTTTTTTTGAAATTGGTGATTGCATTCTAGAGTTTGTACCATTAATTTGTTTCTCTCATTGTGTATGATATGTTTATGTTTTTCATTGTGGATGTAATATCTATCTAGGCAAGACTTTTTGCCTTTTTAGATTGATTTTTATGTCTTTCAATGTTCATTTGTTTGGAAGAACGAAAATCAAAGAGAGATTTGTCAAGTGCTTTTCCACTTTAATTCAATGTAGAATTTCGATGGCAAAGTGTGAGTTTTATTTCATAAGGCGTATTGGTAATTTATTTTTATAATATATTATTGTAATATGCACTTGTTTGTGTTTTGTGACTTTTGTGCACAATACTATTTTTGTGATTATGTATTATAATCAATTAAGAGTTGGAAAATGTTGTCAAAATGTTTTGTGACTTTTGTGCACAATACTATTTTTTATTGAAACCACAAAATGGGAACTCTTCGAATAAGTGTGGAATGAAGTGCAACATTTTTGATTTGGCTATTATATGTAGTTCTGTATTATGTCTTTTCTTCATTATAAGCAAAAATGATGGAGGATTATGTTTATTAAGAAACATAGACCTGGACCACTTCTTATTGTCTGACTGTAATCAAAACAGAGTAGATGCCTCAATTTTTTTGGTCCATTCGATATACATATGAGCACTCTGGACATTTCATCTTTATTCCTTTATTTATCATATTAAATGACTAAATGCATGTGCTGAACTAACGGACAGCGGATGCTCATGTCAGACTTAATTTTAAGAACTAAAAACATTTCAGTTACGGTTTTAATATGAAGCTGATCAAGATTTGTGGGAACCGTCATGATCTTTAATTCTTTTACAAGGTTGAGATTCTAGTTTCATTAACTTATTATTGATAAACCATTCTCGAAGCTCGTATTCTTGATTTTTGCAGAAATATTACTTGGTCGAAAACTGGCAGATGAATTTAATGTTATTATTTGTGCATATTGTTGTTGTTTATCTATGAACATGGATCAAACTAGGTGCGTTTGATCCATGTGGTTGAACCCAACTAATTTGGGACCAAGGCTTGGTCGTCGTTGTCGTTTTGTATGTGCATTCTTTAAGTTGTATTTATTTTTTCTAGTGTTAACTTTTTTTGTTTTTGTATCTTTCATAAACCTGGCGGCATCATTGCTCTTTTAGATGAAGCTTGGTGTAACGGCCCAAATTTTAATTTCGCCGTTATTATGGATTATTTTCAGACATGGACGACAGCTCAGATCCACGTGGATATCGCAGATAGGGCAGGGCACGCCGACTAGATAAATAGTGATTTTGTGTGATTGTTTGCATATTTGCGATGCTGTATATTAAGTTATTTACCTAGCATCGCATGTGTGTATTTATATCATTGAATCGAGCGAGATTGTGTGAACTGTATTCACCTCGATATGCGTGTCGACGCGGGTACCGGGTAGTTGACGGGACCGAATATTAGGTCGGGGAAATTAAAACTCACAAATTAAATAAAAATATGTCAAGTAAATAATATGGAATATATATATTGAGTGACTAGTGACACGGCGGTATGCGGATATCACGTTTCGGACGCGAAACCGGGCGTCGAAACGCCCGAAAACACGAGCGAGTGTCCTAGCGGTGTCACGAACAGGTGTTACACTTGTCCTAACCAAGTAACACTTATCATTTCCCTCACCACGTGTATGTCCACCCATAGTTAAAACCGCCACCCACCACATCACCCACACAAAAACTCTCACACACTGAGCAAAAACAGGGAGAATTGGAGGATCGGTTGAGAGAAGAAGGAAGGAGAGGAGGAGAGGAAAAGCATCAAGGACGCGCGGTTGAGGTGAGTTTGGGGTGGTGGTTGTGTTGTTTCGGGTGGTTGACGGTGGGGTGGAGAGTGGGGTTCGGCCATGGAGGCCGAACCCCATGGCCACGGTGGGATGGCAGGGGTGCTTCCCCTGCCATCGGCTCCACCGGGGTTGGGGTGGAGAGCCACCCCAACCCATCACCGGAGAAGAAGAGATGGAATGAAAAAAAAAAAAAAAAAAAACCAGCAATTGGAAGAGGAAGAAGGTGTACACGCGCGAGTGTGCGCGCGCGCGTGTGCACCCCTACTGAACCTGGGCCGGGCCCAGAATGGGCCAGGCTCGGCCCATGGGTCGAGTCGGGTCCGACCCGTTTGGGTCGACCCGACCCAAACCAAACCCGGGCCGGGTCGGGTCCGACCCGTCTGGGTCGACACCCGACCCAAACCAAACAGTAAAAAAAAAAAAAAAAAAAAAAAAAAGAAAAAAAAAGAAAAATGAAAGAAAATTATGGGAAAAATCCAAAAAATCAGGAAAAAATATGAAAAATGAGAAAAAGATAGAAAAATGATATTCGAGAATTTTTTTTGGGCGTTGACACCCCGGTATAATTCGAAAAGTGGGTCAAACCAAACTTTTTGAAATAAAAATTTTCATATTTTAACTGCACATTATAAATTCACTTAATTTGACTCTAAACTAGTTAAAATAGTTTAATTGGACGCTAGGAACTTAGGAGATCATAGTCGGGAGTCGGGCGCGTTTCTCGAGACGTGAGTGAGACTTCGGAGTGCGTTTTGAGGTAAGTAAGATTCCATCTGAAAGTCACTGAGGGTTTACTTTTCTATCATTGATTTCATGTTCGTGGTTATTGGATGTTATTCCCCATATTCCTTGTTATTGATTTCCGTGACACATTTGGGTTGGGGGTCGAGACTTTGCTATTCGTTGTGTACTTATGGCACACTAGGCTGTACGCGGGAAAACCAGGTGAAAGGAAGTGGGGGCTTCCACTGAAAGGATCCTGGGGGTATGGAAACCAGTGAAAGGAAGTGGGGCACCCACCGAAAGGATCTTGGGGGGTTCGACGTACAGTTTAGTGTGACCGGGAGGAGTACACGGTTTGTTTCTCTCGTGTTATTTATTCATGTGATGATCTTAGCATAGTTGCCTGTTTAATTTCCGCATGAGTACTTGACATGTTGATTGATATCTGTTTATTTCTCTTATAAATGCTCGGTGTACTTTGTTGGAATCTTACTAACTGTACTCTCCATCTTACTTTTTGTGATGGTCGAGTGCAGACCCTGCTAGTAGGGGCAAGGACATTTTGGGCGACTTTATCTGACTGCCCGCGATCAAGGACCTACTAGTACGTGCGATTTTGATATTTTGTTTACTTTTGGGAAATGGGAGACTGAATAGAGACTGTACTTGTATATATTACTGTTTAATATTGTCGTCTATATACAGAGTACTTTCCCGGGTTTTCCACATTAGGAGTTGCTCTTAAAATAATGCTTAATACGATAATAAATTTAATTGTTTTATTGGTTTCAATTTAAGACTTCCATTTGTTTTGTTTTTAATGTTATAAAAAATGATTAAACTATCGAACTAATTGCTTAACGAAGGAGTTAACACGCATATCGAGGAGTCGTGTTGTGGAAAATGGCGTCAGTGGCGCGTAGGACCCAGTGGGTCAAGGATCGGACGGGACCGCTGGGCCGGCGCCTCCCCACGTGGCGACCTCGGGATTTGGGGCCGTTACAAAGTGGTATCAGAGACAGGTCGACTCCGTTGGAGGAAGCGTAGGTGTCATTTAACTGATACCACGTCACAGGTGGTATCAGAGCGAGAGTTCGAGGAACCTCGGGGAAATTAACTGAAAGAGCATAAGACTTAAAAATTTAAAATTTAGATGTGGAAACCCGATGTACTTGCCTTAGAACTCTAGTTGGGAAGTGATGGTGAGGCGGGTAGACTTAGGGTTTATACACGTGTTATGTTTTATTGTAAATTGTATATTAACACATATATATACCGAGGCTGATCCGACGCACGCTTTTCGATACAGATCACGATGGACGGACAGCCCTAGACACAGCCTGAGATAGGACAGACTAGTGATCCTACTAGTGACATCACTACTACTACCGTAGCGGCTCAGAGTATAGAGGATCGACTTGCAGCCCACGATGCCCAAATGACAGAGATCCTCCAATTACTTAGGGCTCGAGCCACGACGCCCGCCACGACAATTTGCACTAGTTCCCACAGTTCTGGTAGCACCTACGGTACAGACAGCCGTCGCCCCGACTACACCACATATGCATACAGATACGCCACTTTCAGAGACCCGAGCTGAGGGAGTCTCGCCAGCTATGGTGATACCATTAGAGACTTCGACTCTTACGCCCCTACCTATGACCACTAGCAGCCAACAGCTACTACAGTTCCTGCTACTTCCACATTCGTCTTGACCTCGGAGGCGAAGCTTGTCAGAGAGTTTATGAAGTTCCAGCCGGGATACTTCTACGGAGAATGAGACCCTGAGGCAGCAAGGAAGTGGATAGTTTCGCATCACCGTTTCCATAAGCTGATGCGAAACGACGACAACATACAAGCACGTTTATCCGGAGCGTGTCTGAGAGGTCATGCAGCGGTTTGGTGGACGACTTATCTGGATATCCACCCGGAGCCAGCGACATGGGCAGAGTTTCGAGAGTTGTTCTACGACGAGTTCATTCCCATGCGGGTGAGGCTGAGGTTGAGGAGGATTTTCTGGCCCTACGACAGGGTAACCGCTCATTGATGCAGTACATGGAGCGGTACCGATACCTATTACGGTTCTCGATGGATGTAGCGGGCACAGAGACGCTTCAGATTTACTATTTCGTACGTGGTGTTGATGAGCGGATTGCTGACGCGATAGTCTCGACAGGTGCTACAACTCTTCAGGAGGTGTATGATCGAGCATTATCTTATGAGACACTACTCTTGGAGAGAAAGGGCAGACGTACGACAGGCATTGCAGTACAGGCGGGTCAGAGTTCTCGGTCAGATCAAAGACCGAAGAGACAGAGAGATCACTTGATAGAGGTCACCGAGATGATCGATGAGATAGGGACCGTAAGGTTGATCACCGGGATAGCCAGTTTCAGTACGAGGATAGGCAGCAGACGCATGCCTTAGCACTGCACCCACGAGCGGCGCGACATCGGCCACAACAAGATGCTGTCGGGATAGGGATCAGGGAGGCCGTGACAGGGGTCAGAGAGACCAGGGTCAGGGTCAGAGATTCGGGGCATGGCAGGAGAGACGTCGATGTCATCGTTGTGGTCAGAAAGGGCACTGAAAGCCGACTGCAGGGCACCACCGACATTACCAGGAGCACAGCAGGGTCAGGCTAGGGAGAGAGCACATGCAGTCGCGGAGCCAGATCGAGATGCGACCAGACAGCTCGTCGAGGGTACGTTATCTATTATGAGTAGACCGATACATTTTAATATGATTTCGGTTGGATATAGTCTATTATGCACAAAGGGATCATCGTATTTATGATTTTCTTGTTTTTTGCTATTATTCATTTTCTGTCAGGTCACATACCAGACTGACTTGTTCCTGGACAAGAATAAAGATTATGTTATAGCGGAGCACCAAGCACTCTTGAGTGCCGCAAGTTGTTCTTTTGTATCAGGTTTGTTCCCTCCTCTTGCTGAAGAATCATCCAAATCGTCAAAGTTCTCATCAATTGGCTCACGATTTAAGGTATTACTGAACTGTTCATCCATTTTTGTCCAAATTAATGTTATGTTCTTTGCATTGTTTGAATATGATGTTTTCACGTGCTTATGCAAAGAACAATTACAAGCATTGCTTGAAACTCTTAGTGCTACTGAGCCACACTACATACGTTGCGTAAAGCCTAATATCCTTCTTAAACCTGTCATTTTTTAGAATAGTAATGTCTTACAACAACTTCGATGTGGGGTAAGCTGTTTTCCATTCTTACAAATGATTGTCACTAACTTCTTTAATATTCACAACTTAGTTTCTTTGGCTGAATATTCTGATGAGGTAACTGGAGAATCCTCTTCTTTAGGGAGTTATGGAGGCAATTAGGATCAATTGTGCTGGGTATCCTTCAAGGAAAACATTATGTGAATTTCTTGACCGGTTTAGCCTTCTTGCACTTGATGTTTTGGATGGAAGGTGGCTATATTATTCTTTGAACACTTCAGATGCCAATTTATGTTTTTTATGAAACTACCTTCTCATGTTCATCTACTTATGATAGTTCCAATGAGGTCATTGCTTCCGAGAAGGTTTTAGAGAAAGTCGGTCTTAAAGGATATCAGGTATGCGTTTTGGATTTCTAGAAATTGGTCATATCTCTTATGTAGTTTACACATTGATTGTCATACATGTTTTGAAGGGATATTTTGTGTGTTGCCTCCTTATTCTGATTTTATTTTTGTTGTTCTTGCTTGTTTGTTATGATGGGGCTTTCTTGAGGTTTATGACAATGTGAACAAAATAGTATAGAAATTTGGTTGATATGCATATTTGAAAAAGATCAATCCTACTTGGGTTGTGCTACTCTATGAGATTATAGCAGACAGCGGTTATCCTTTTTCTTTTCTTTTTTATGAAATTTGTATCTATATTTCTTTGATTGCCCAGTTCTATCATGAAACTGCATTGATGTATTCACAATAGGAAAAATATATTGTCATTTGTTGGTGGTATCTTGTCTTCTTCAGTTAATGGAATTTTGAGATTGTCCCAATATTATTAAAGTAAATATGCTGTTGTAAAATATTGTCAATTTGATTATAGTAATTTTCGGCACGACGTGTGACTATAATATCGTAAATTTGAAGGCTTTTATTGTTGTGAGAAACTCATTTGTATACCTCCAATTTTTTTATTATTTAATATATGAAGAATTACCCTATTCTTTTATGATGGATAAGAAGCTTTTATTGTTGTTAACTTACTTTGTTATATGTTCTTCTTTTTTTTTCAACTTTCTTTTGATATGGTTCAATGACATTGTTTAATAATATTCTAGAGCATCATGTTTATCTTCTCTTTTTTCAAAAGGAGAAAAAGATTAGGAATCAAAAATTGTGGGCCAACATTTTTGATTGATTTTGCTTTACAGGCTAGAACAAGAATTGCTTCCACTGTCAAAGCAATTGTGGATGAGAGAATTGGCAATGGTGAAGTTTCAAACAAGCATGGTGACTTTCTACAGATACTTCTCTCTGCTAACACATTGTCTGACAATGAAAAACTAAGTTTTGTTGATTGGTTTCGTGAAATGTGTGGCTATCGATTTGTTGTTTTGTAGATTGGTTGTAGAACACTGCGAATTTCTTGATGGAATAATAATATTGCGAGTGGAATGTAGATTTGTATATTTTCAATTGAAAATGGAAATGGAAATTAATTATGGGCATTTTCAGCTATTATTTTTTTAAAATTACATTTGATAGGGGTTTGAAACCCCTATGTAAGCCTTTGATGATAATATAAAGGTTTCAAACCCTTATGAAATCACTACAATTGATAGGGGTTTGAAACCCCTATGTAAGCCTTTGAAGATACTATAGAGGTTTCAAACCCCTATGAAATAGCCAAGATTTGATAGAGGTTTGAAACCCCTATGTAAGCTTTGAAGATATGATAACGCCTTAAAAGATAACATTTTTCATAGAGGTCAAAAACCTCTATGAAAAGTCTTTCATAGAGGTTCAAAACCTCTATCAAAAGCTGAATTTGTTCTAGTGAGTCTTGCTCATCAATGTCTACTGCCGTACCAACATCTTATAAGTATTAATTCATGCCAAAACCATTTTCTAACTTGGATCCCTTTCCCATTAGAGCATCTCCGATAACATATGTAGTCACATGTTATACACTATAAAAAACAACCGATATAGCAACAAAATTTTCGTTGCTAAAGCCCTATTTTTCCTTTACTAACCTGTTTAGCAACGAATTAGTGATGGAATTCAGTCGGTTGCTAAAATCCTCGTCGTTAACTGTTTAGCAAAGGAATTTCCAATATGTAGCTAAGTTAGCAACGAAAAATTTCATTGCTAAACGTCACAAAAAATGTTTTCTGATTTGTTGTTTAATTGCGACAAACTAATTTATGTTGCTAATCCGCTGTTATTTAGCAACGGATTTGCAACGGACAAATAATTATTTTTTATGAAAAAATATTTGTTTAATATGTTCCATTACTAATACGTTGCTAAATAGCAACGGAACTTCTAATTCCGTTGCTAATCATTGCTATTTAGCAACGAATTAGCAATGGACAAATAATTAATTTTTATGAAAAATATTTGTTTAATATGTTCCGTTGCTAGTTAGCAATATATTAGCAACGAAATGCTATTTAGCAATGGATTACCAACGAAATATTAAATTCCGTTGGTAATCCGTTGCTACATAGCAACAAATAATATTAGATAATATAATAAATTTTTAAAATTATTAAAAAATAATGTAAAATTAAAATAAATTGTCAAAAGTATAGACTTCATAAGAAATGAAAATAATATTTACAATAACGTTCATTAAGAAAGTTTCTATCAAGCTACATAATGAATATGAACGATCTAAGTCGTTGTTAACGTCGTCGTCTTGTGCAAAGAAGCCCTGAATATGATCGTCCCCTCTATAATTTTCATGATCCGTCATGCCTCGTGGCGAGGCCTGAGAAGGCGAAGCATCAACAGGTGGATTTGATGAGGTGAGGCCTGATAGGTGTTAGCCTCGAGATCGCCAAAGTCTACTGCAGAGTGTTGCTGCCTCAAAAACACCAATAGGTGGCTCATCATCTCATTGTTCCTCTGCTGCCTCTCATCATACCGGCACTACCCCTCACGAAGATACATGGCCTCCTCGATCAACCTTAATATCTCCTTGGCCTGTGATGTGGTACCTCTTTTATCGTAAGTTGGTCTCGCATATGATCATAATCCATAACTGCGCCCTATAGGACCCCTTTGAGAATTCTTGTCGAAAAGTTCATCTTCGTCCATGGGCACGTCTGGAGATGCCTGCGTCATCTCTTCTAACCTCCTCTAATAGTCTTCATGCAAAAATAAAATTGAGAACTCAATTACAAACTTGTACAACCACATCAATCTATCTATAACAACTATCATAAGAAATGGTGACTTACATTCAACTTGCGAGACCTTTTATCGACGAATGTGATATTGCCGTGACAGATTACGTGGGTGTAATTAAACAACACATTAACACCCATACGCTTCCCCATTTGTTCCTACAAAAATTAAGTTAAAAATAGTATTAATAAACTATTTACTATAATAAGTAGAGATATTTCTACAGTGGTAATTAAATAGTAATCAATACTTACCAACATCTCTTTATGACACGTAAAAGACTTCAGACCACCAATATGTTTGGATATACCGGTTCCAGGTCCATTTTTCTCTCTCATCATGTTTTTGGAAGCTCGTTTTGACTTGTCCATATACTCCGACATACTCTAATGGGCTAGATATCCTTCCCAAATCTCATGTGTCAGGAAACCTGGACTCTAATCTAGATTTTTTAGACAACTGCTCATCAATGCTGAGTATCTGGTTCCCGTTCTATGCAACCAAGTATTATAGATTTCAACATCTATAGCGAGATCCCATATGAAGAAGCGCTGCAAAAAAGGACAATGGATCAATTACAATACTACAAAACATATTTTAAACTCAAGATAGTCACAAATAATAAATTAAATTACTTTGCATTCATTCCAATAGATATTTTGTATGTGTTGGGGAACCTTTTTCCATACGTGCCCATCTAGGTGCATTTTGCGCTTAAATGCCACACCGAGGTACCTTGAGGTGACATTGAAAGGATGCAAACTGCTGAATTGTTTATGGTATTAGTACTTTACTTATTAGGCAAAAAAAGTACTGAAATGAACAAATCTGTAGAAACTCTTACTTGTGGTTTTTATCTAAGCTAAAGGGGGTCTTTATTACTTGCACGTGCATATCCCTAGGTGACTCCATTGGGGCATCATCATCATCATAACCATCTTGGTCATCTATTACTGGTGATCTAGTGGCAGGACCGGGTATGGTAATGGGAGGAGTGGTCCGCGGTGAAAGGTGATGTGGGGATAAAGTGATCATCGACTGACATGTCCGATGAGTAGACGGTGCTTTACTCAATGATGGCGCCAATGCACCATGTTTAAAAATCATTTACATAGGCAAACGACTACTTGATGATGGCGCAAGTGGGTCGACCTAGCGAGGATCGTACGACGACGATGGTTGATCGATTGCAGGGTGACCATCAATATGAATAAGCTGACCTCGAGGTGGTTATACCTTCCGACGAGTCGATGTCTATGTTGGCATCTACGTCAGCATTTATGATGACAACCTGTGGCGAGTGGTGGTTCTAGGAGGTCTGTTGTCACTATAGGAGGGGGTCTAGTGGGAGCCATGTCAGAAGGATCGACTGTGGTGAAAAGAGCTGGTGTCGAGATCTCTGAATCGAGGGATGTCTGATACTAATCACCCATAGGGGGTGTCAGCTGTGATCGTCCGCGATGAGATCCAGACATGTCTAAAGAATGAAAATAATATAATAAGATAAGGTTAAAGTCAGGTATATGATGTCGTCGCAAACTACATAACTATATAAATTAAAGAAAATAACTATCTTACTCAATCATTCTCTATTCTACTTTAACTGTCACTATTCGACAACGATTCTTCATTGTCTTCTTCCTCTATGTCCGACATGTGCAAACCGATGGATCGACCAGTCCGTGTCACTCATGTCGAGGTCCTTTTCAACAAAGCAATAATTGGGTTTATCATCTTCGAATGCAACATCAGTAAGGGAACAACTTCTTTCATGTAGGTAGCGATGTCTTCCTCATCGATAAACTTAGGTCAAAACTTAGAAACAACTAACCATTCATAAAAATCCCCTGCAAAGATGGGTAGGGAAGGAAATATACTTGGCGTGCTAGCATGGCTCATATAAAGGGCATATAGTTGTTATATCGCTAATTTTTGTGTACATAAACCAACTTGAGTGAATGGTGAACCTGTTTACCTTTGCTCGAAGTCGAATCGAACCATTCACACTTGAACAAAAATGTACGATAATAACCATCACATTCAAGCTCAATAACTTCTTGAACTCGATCATAGTTGTCAAAGCCATTGTCAGAGTAGTTGGAGCCTTGTACCCAAACCCCACTGTTATCGTTCGATGTACTGCTTAATCGGTGGTTCATGGTGTTAAACTTGTACCCATTCACAAGATAACCATAACAAACGAAACATAAAAAACTAGGGCCACATTAAATATATATGATAGTCTCTTCATCTATATTATGGCGTGCTTGCACAAAGCAATTACCGATGGGCCATGAATCGATTATTTGGTTTACTATGTATAGTTAAATAAATAGTATATAAACATTACATATTATTCAAACCAAGGAGCAAAGTCTTGCTTTCAAGGCTCTCGTCAATAGTGAGTCTGTAATGTTTGATACCCGTGCATGCATATCATTGATATGTAACATATAAGGAGTTGCATGAGTATGGGAAGATGAATGTATGTATTTGGTTGTTGTATAAGTATTGAAATAAACAATTTGATCATAGCAAAATTAATTACACTTACGAGACGTAAGTTTCAATTTCGAACAATTAAGTAAAACATAATTGCAAGTAGTGATGTACTCTCTTTCCTTGAGGTATCGAGTGTCATTTACCCGATGTTCGACGTAGATGTGTAAAAATAGAAAAAATTGCCAAGGAAATCTAAGTTGGGTCGAATGCCGAAATCATCATTGCGAGGCACCTGATCATGCGTATTTATGACGTGTTCCTCGAAGAAGTAAGAACAAAACGAAGTTGCTTCTTCCAAAAGGTAAACATTACATATTGAGACCTCAACTTTCGTTTTGTTTCGAACAATTTTTTAAAATGCTTTGAAGGTACCTAGTTACCACATTTAGGTTACAAAACATATGTTAATCTATGAAAGTAAGTAAAATTATCCAAATAAAATGTGAAGAAAAATATTAGATTTACCTTTCAAATGGATACATCCATCGAAATTGTACTGGTTCGGCTAGACGAGCCTCGTAGGCAAGTGCATGGGAAGATACTCCGTCAAGTCAAAACAACTAGGAGAAAATTTTTTCTCCAACTTGTACAAGATTTTGGGTATGTCACAGTCTAACGCAGCGGTATCATTAAATTTTATATTTCGGGCTGCTATGGTTTTTTTTAAGAAAAGAAGCTCAACTCGCTAATAGCTACCTAAACATTGTCAACAAGGAGTTCTCGAAAGGAAATTGGAAGAAGTCTTTGCATGAAGACATGACAATCATGAATCTTCATTCCAAACAATCGTAGTCGCCTTTCATCTAGACAATGACTTAGATTTGAAGTGTACCCATCGAAAAACAATATGTGTCCTATCCATTTGCAAAGTATTTGCTTTCTTGGTTTGTCAAGCCTAAAAGTTCTCTTTGGATATTTCTTCGACACATGGTCCATGTGTAAGGAAGGGCGGTGGCAAAGTTCGCGCACATCTTTTCTAGATTTTGCGTTGTCTTTGGTTTTTCTCGAAACACCCATCATCATGTTGAACACGTTACCAAAGATGTTTTTTCTCGATATGCATGACATTTAGATTGTATCTTATGAGATTAGTCTTCCAGTAAGGCAAGTTCCAAAAGATGCTGATTTTTCTACATCCCGTAGTTTTTACGTATATTGCATTTGCTTCTTCCGGCCCAACTTCAGTCACCTTCATCAACCCCAAACATTCAATTTCCAGCAACAAGTGTTTTTCGAATTTCAACAACGGCGGTCATTCATGTAAAACATTTCTTCCTCTACGAAACTTTCATTATCTTTCTTATGATTCAACCCCGAAGGCGAAAATCGACGATGACCGTTAAACCAATAAGTCTTCCCATCGTGTTTCAACTGGAACGCTACGATATCTTCCAAAAAACATGGACATGCCATTTTATTGTACGTGCTTCACCGCGACAACATGCCATAGGCGAGAAAATCGCTTAGAATCCATATGAGGGCAGCCCGCATAAAAAATTAGACTGTGTAGATATATCGTATGTAACTGCACCGTCTTGCCATAAGTCTTGTAATTCCTTTACTAGCGGTTGTAGAAAAACTTCAATTTGTTAACCTAGATGTGATAGTTCGGGAATTATTACAGTAAGAAACATGAACTTTCTTTCATGCACATGGAAGGTGGAAGGTTGTACGGAGTCAATATCACTGGCTATGATGAGTATTGCTTCCTAGAAACACCAAAAACTTGAAAATCATCCGTGCACAATCCCAAATGAACGTTTCATACCTTAGCGCCAAACTCTTCATTCACCTCATTAAAATGTTTCCGTGTGACAAGTCAATAACTAGACATGTTTTATAGTGTAATTTAGGTTGATTTTAAATATAAATGATGATATTACATCGGTATTTTCTTGTTTTTGTGATTTCAAGATTTAATTAGGAAAAATGAAGAAATGTAAGAAAAAGACGAAGAAAAGAAAAACAATCAACTGAAGAGAAGCAACATTAGAGATTCGTTTAATTCAATATGAGGTATTTATTTTATTATATGTTTCAATAATATTATTGCATTGTTTATTTCCATCATGAGTGAGCAGTTTATTAATCTAAACAAACCTTAGACATATATTTACTTTGGATTGCTATATAGTTATAATTCAGAAATCATGTACTTAATGCTTTAAATTTATTCATATATAACATTCACGGTTTTAATAAGTTGTTTTTGCATATTACAACTAATGAGGACTGATATTATATGCATAGTTGCAAAATATGTATTGTGATATTCAATTTTCTGAATCTATGTCTATGATTATTGACAACAATTATATAGAAGTAGTAACTAGGATTAATCTATAGGGAAACTTTTCGGAGTGGATTTTCTAGGTGATTGTGCTCTAAGTTAGTTATTGATCGACATACTTTGATTATTATTTGGTTTAGATTAATCATGATTTTCATTGAGTGTTAATGCTATCGTATTTCTATTTTATTGCATTTTATCTAATAGGTAGATTTACAATGATAAGGATATGACTATTTTTCATTGAATATAAGAAAATTGATGGCTTGCTAAAGGCTACCAACCTATTATGATTTAGGATTTAATGATTTCAAGATTCCATGTGATATAATTATAACTAAGTTACGAGGTAATGTTATATTCTAGTGTTTAAATGCAACCTAAGTATATTACATTGTTTAGTGGGGGTTTGTTAAGAAATTTATATTATATTGAATTTGAATTTCGTTTAATTAAGTTTGCATTGAATTGTTTGATTTAGTTTAATTAGTTTGACAAATTATGTTAGGAGTTATAGTTTAGTTGTTTAGTATTTCAATTCTAATTTAATTAGATTAACTAAATTAAGAAAAACAAAACAAAAAACATTTTCCTTAGAAGTTTGCAAAATCTTTGTGGAGACGATATCCCACTTATCACTACTACAAATAATAGAAAAATACAAAAAAATATTGTGCAAGCTCTGCACATGCCAATTTTTGTCGTCGTTGTCGCGGATTTTTAAATATTTTCTTAAGATTTCAGACATTGTATGGTCTACACATTACATTGTTCTAATTCTACAGGATCATTACATCTGTTTGATCCTGAAATAGATAGAACTTTTAATCGAAATTTAAGACAACAACAACTTTGGGAAAATTTAGCTAAAAGGATAGAGGATAACAACAATAATAATAATAATGGCAGTGTCATTAATAAAAAATAATAATGCTAATAGAGTTATCAATAATAATAACAACAATGTGCATAGCATACCCCGATAGATTTCTTGAATTTGAACTTATATCTGGATTTATTAGTTCCTTAACCAACTTCTATGGTAAAGACAATGAAAATCCACATAAATTCATAAGGGAGTATTAACATAAGGTTAATATGATGAAATTAAAAGAAGGTACTCTAGAACAAGTCAAACTTAAAGCTTTTCCTTTTGCATTAAAAGATCAAGCACAAGATTGGTTGTTCTATCTCTGCCAAGATTTAATAACTACATGGACTCAAATGTTAGAAGCTTTCTTAGATGAATATATGCCTGCTAGAAAAATTAGTTCCTATAGAAAACAAATCACAGTTGCAAAGATGAAAGATGATGAAAATTTAAATGAATTCTAAGATAGATTCCAAAGATTTATTTCTTCTTGTCCACGACATGGATATACTTAAAGAGTTTTTATGGAATATTTTTATGAAGGACTAAATCACTTTGAACAAAGGTTATTAGATACAATATGTGGTGGGTCTTTATTTGAAACAACACCTTTTTAGCCAAGGAAGCAATTAATAAAATGGTTAACAATCTAAGCAATATGGTAAAAATTAAATCCTCAAGAAAGAAACTTTATGAAGTTGATAATAGAAGAAATAATACGTTTGATGATAAAATTGATGAATAATCTATAATGTTTAAACTGTTAATTAAAGATAAATCTAATCAAGCTAAAGCTTGTGGATTCTATAATGAGGTTACATGTCATACAGATGTGTGTCATACTCTACATGAAGAGAATATTGAAGAGGTTAATACAATGATGAACCAATTTTCTGGTCCTCCAAGAAATTAATATAATAATAATAGTTATTATCCTGGAAGACAACACCTAAATCTTAATTATGGTCCTCAAAATAAAAAATATAATACTTATAGACCAAGAGCTCTCAGATGCAATCTGCATCTAATAAGCAACCTCAACAAAATGGTCAATATATGAATCAAAATTTAGAGTAAATCTTGCATAATTTTATGAACCAAAGTCATTGAGACTTTACACGGATTTCTCAAAATTAGATTAAGACTAATACTACTAGTAATGAAGTAAAAATTAGTTAAGTCAAATAAATTTACACATAAATAGGTTAAGTACTCAACAGAGTAATCAAGCCAAAGCACCTACTCAAGCTAAAACACCTATTTAGTGATAAGAAAGATACACTTATAACTGGAAAGATACTTAAACAAGGTAATAAAAAAACACATAAAACTATTGAAGAAAAAGAAAATATGATGGCTTATGTCATTCCTACTAGAGAATGAATGGCTGGATAATTGAAATATACATATTTTCTTGAAAGGTTATACCCATAGTATTTAGCCAGAGTTGAAGCATATGAAAAATCTTTACAAAAGTCTAAATTAATTTATAAGGATGAATATGATAAGATTTGTGATAATCTGAATGAAGATATGCATTCATATTCTGTTATTATACGACGATTAGCTGATGTTAGGGAGGAAGAAAACAATGAAGATATTCTTGAAGCCTTTAAGAAAATAGAAATTAATAAACCATTGATGGAATAAATTATGCAATTTTTAATTTTGATGAAGTTTTGAAAGAGTTATCTGAATCTAAGGATAAAATTTTAGAAGAATCTAAAGAAAACTTAGGACAAAAGGTGTCCGCTTTAATTAAAAGAAAATACCTGAGAAATATTCCGATCTAGGAATGTTTGGAATTCATATTACATTAGGAACTTTTATAGACTTTGCTATATGTGATCTTAGAGCATCAACTAATGTTATGTCACTTAAACTATATGAGTCATTGAAGATATGTTCATTGACTAATACACCTATTAATCTTACCTTAGCTGACAACACAATTATAAAACCTTATGGTTTAATAGAAGATGTCTTAGTAAAAGTAAATGACTTAGTATATCCAGCTGACTTCTATGTCATGGAAATGGGAGACTCAGTATCATATAAATCTCTGCCTATACTTTTAGGAAGACCAATTCTTAAAAGCTGCTAAAACAAAGTTAGATATCTTTGAAGGAACAATGTCAATGGAATTTGAAAACAAAATTGTCACTTTTCATTTTAATGATGAAGATGACTATGATCATTCTAATGAATCTAATAATGAACAAACTAATGATAATGAATCTTTAGAATTAAATCATTATAATTTAAAAGCTGAAGTATATGTTATTAATGCAGTAAAAATGGAAGACGAAAATGTTATGACAAAGAATGGGCGAGTTGAAGATACTTCAAATGAAAAGATAATAACTCGAGAATGGAGGGTCGAGCAACCGAACAATGTTTAGAATGATCTTAAAATTGAGGAGTTTAAACTTAAGGAGAATAAGAAGAAGAAAAAGAAGAATCTAGCGATTGTCAACCTCGATGATCCAGGAGATATATACATAAACATAAAAGTTAAATGGGGTTGGTATTTTAAAGCTATTTTTGATACGGGTTCTAGAGTAAACAACATGCCAATTCACTTCATTCTTCATGCTCAACTAGAGTTGGATATACTTGCTTATGAAAAACTTACTCTACCAAACGGTTATTCAGTGAAACCAATAGAAGTGGTTACTAATGTACCAATTCAAATTGAAAAGTACATTATTCCCACATACTTTTTGGTTATGCCACACTTCATCAATGAAGATCCTCCATTAATCTTAGGACAAAATTTCTTAGCCACTTCACAATCTATCACGGATACTCTAAACAAGACAATCATTTTTAGGGTGCAAGGTCGAGCATTCACTTTCTAGAAGGGCACTAGAGTGGACAATCCTACATTTAAGTTTATAGAACCAGTTTAGAACTGCGTGATTCAGTCGAGCCAACAACAATAAACAAAAGCGCTTTAAGGGAAACATCCCTACTCTATCTTTACTTTCAGTTTTACTATTACGATCAGTTAGTTGTTTTTATATTCTCTCGAATTTTGACTCTTATAATGGGGATATTTTAGGAATTTAATTTCGAAATAATTTCATATAAGGGGTTGATTAAGCCAATGTCTTTCTGTATTATATTGTATTTATGCATTAGTTCTTATATTAGTTAGTTATTTATAGTTTTGAAATTATTGTTTGGTACAAATCATAGTCAAATTCCAATAATTTTTAATAAATCTATTTTTTATTAGGTATATATGATAAATATATAAGAAAATCATTTAAATTGAAAAAAACATTTATAAAATGCCAGTGATTTCCTAGTGCTTCCAATTTGTACTGAAATTTGCTAAGAAAATCGGTCTCAGTTTGCAGAGTTTTTAGTATAATTTCAGGTTAACGATTTGCACTTATAACTACGATTTTTGAACTAGTCGGTGAGCCACCAAGGCTCATTTTCAGCGATTTAGGCGATGATTTCCCAACAAATCCATTTAAACCCTGATTTGCTTAGAATAAATATGCATTTTTATAATTAAAACCCAAAATCACCTCATTTATTCACTTCACACTCACAAACCATTGCAACTTTTCGACCCAAAGGACAAATTTCTTACTAGATTCAACCTTCGAAAGCTATATTTTAGTGTATTTTAGTGATTCCTACCTCAATCTTCACACATTCAACTGAAAAATTGGTGCGTTTTGATAATGTAGAACCAACTATAACTAAGGGGAATTCGAAGTTGGAGCTTGAAGGAGTGTTCTAGAGGAGTTTTAGAGTTACAATCTTGAAAGATTCACTTTCAAGAGGTAATCAATGAGAACCCTAGCCTTTTATTGATCATATTTTCAGTTTTTCATCGATTTTTTTTATCTAGGTTAGAGCCTAAATTTTAAAATTTTTGCTCTATATTGGTTTTATCGTCGAATGTTTTTAATTATAATATTAGTATGGGAGTGTTGTGATAATTTGTTTATTGATGTCGAATTTTCAAAATATTTTTAATATATAACGAATGAATTGAATTTTATATACAAACTAATTTGAGACTTAGTTTCAAATGAGTTTGGGGATTTTTGTGTTTGTTTATAGCATGACTTGAATTACTTATGAACAATTGTTTTTATCAACGGTGTTCTATCAATGAATTTCATATGAATTTCAAATTTTCAATTTATAAACGACTTTTCCGATGAATTTCTCCATATTAGATAGATAAATTGAATTTTACCTTGAACAATTTTCAAATAATTTAGTTTTAAATGGTTTTACAGAGCTTATTCTTTTACTTATATTCATTGAAATGGCGAGAAAAGGAATGGGTAGAAGTTTGAGGGAGGAGAAAGGAAAGGAGAAGTTAGTAGAGAAACTCAAGGATAAATCTAAGTTTTCCTCAATTAGACCCATGAGAATTTCTTTCAATACACGCAAGATTAGACCACAAAGAGAGCCTACTCCACCTATATTGTTTAGCAATGATTCTTATGAAGAATATGAGGATAAGGAAGAGGATGTAGAAAAAAAGATACTAAAGGAAGCGAAGATGTATGTCTTTAGGGAGAAAATTTTGTCAATGATAAGGCATTTGCCAAGATTAAGAAAGATATAGTGAGAGAAAGGAAGTTGAGCCTAGAGAGGGGATTCAATGTAAAGAATGAGTTGAAATATAGGCCTAGGATCTTAGATATAATTGATGTGAGGAATTGAGGATCATTGACTAAGGACTATCACCATTTAGACCGTGAGAATATTCCTAATGAGAAGGGATGTGACATTTTAATAAGAGAGTTTTATGCAAATGCTTATAAAAGTGACAAGACAGAATCACGAGTTAGAGGAAGAACAGTGGATCATTATGCTATGAGAATAAAGCGGTAGTTTGGTTTACTGGAAGTTCACAAAAAAAAAGATGAATACCCAAAGCATGAATATTCGATTAAGTACCACTTTTTTTATTAGGAAATTAGGGGAGGATTAGAGGCAATCCATGGTGATGGATTCATTTTAGACATGGAGGGGTACCCAAAGCACATTACTACCTAATTTCTTTAGGAAAATCATGAAAGTGTGGTGTTATTTCACCAATGCAAGCTTATATCCAAGTCTGCAATATTACGAGATCGTGAACTACAGAGTTGCTTTGCTTTACAACATTGTGAAGGGATTGGGATATTTAGATGTTGGCAAGATTATCTGTGAATTGATAAAGAGTGCCATTACGACAAAGAAGAATGATGGATTATCATTTTCTTTGATGATCACGGCTTTTTATAGAGAAGATCAAGTAAACATGGCAGGCCTTGAGATAGATGTTTTACCGGAGAAGACTATCACGGATGCAATAATAAAAAGCTATGGAAAATTGATGGATATGAAGACTTTGAAGATGAGAAGGAGAATGCTTACATAGCCAGAAGAGAGATGGAGTAAAGAAGAAAGATTAAAGATGAAATGAGGAGAGTTTTAGAAGAATTGTTGAGAGCAAGAAATGATCTGAATGTGGAGCAACCTACTACATATTTGGATGAACTTTAAATGGAGGAGTCAAAGTTGGCCTTTATAGGTTAAATACTTGATAAGTCGGTATTTATATAATTTTAGTAGTTTATTTTAGAATATTAAATGTGAAAAGTTTCTAAAATATATATTTAATTATATTTATTGGTCATTTTTAGGTGAAACAGAGTGCGCAGTTCAATTCGTGGCAGAAAAATACTCAAAAGGAGTATTTACATGCATTGATCAGACGCTGGACTATTTATCTCGAGTTACGTGTTGCGCAACGGGTAGAATAGGAGACAACAGCATTTGGCCGCCACATGTCACTTTGCCATTGGATAAGCACGTCATTTCTAGCATTTTCCAGCAATCCGCACTCGACACGTGGAGTAAACTCCACTGCAAATACGTCCCCAATTGTTCAAGCACGTCATCATAACGAGCTCCTCTAATAGGAAGTCGCCACGTGGCGTCTCACCATCACCACATCACAGACAACCAATTTTCTCTTCGTTCAGCAGCTCTTCGATTTCCTCGGGATCTATGCTTTGGTGCGTTCTCCCATAATTTCGTCGAGTTTGTGCTACTTTAATACACGCCTTCTTGCGTGACACGTGTTAGTAGCTCCATGCTCAAGCATGTCACAATAGCTGCAACCAACAAATCAGGAGCCGCCACATCAGCTGCTCTGCACCAAACGACCAATGCGGTTGCGACACGTGGCGGATAGTAGTTTTTGACAAAAAATAACCCAGGATGCTCCTCGGCGCACGTGTTAGGAGACCAACCACCAAATTTAGTTTCTCTCACCTCTCGGGACCAATTTTTAGTAGTTTTATATATTAGGAATTTAGGGTATTATTAGAGAACACCGACTAATATATTTTGAACACGACTATTATTGTATTGTTATCGACTTTCTTTGACGGCCATGTTCGGCTAATCAACTCCTTGCCTAAGTCGGAGGGCAAACAAGTCGGGATTATGGATTCATGGCATATTATGTGAGATTTTTTATTTTATTATTTAATTTAGTTTAAATTCTCCTATTTCGTTGTTGTTGCTTTTAAGGATTATGATTTAGATTTAAGGTATGTATACGACCGATGCATGATTTTAGGGGGACAACCTATAGTTATTTGGACCATTTGTATCCGTGTCATTGTACTTTTGGACCAATACAGTGATGAACACTCACCCGTTTGCCGTTAAACCCTTTCGGTTCTTGAGTTTACAACAATTGAATCTAGGTCAAACCTGAAGCGGATGTGATTCGGTTATTTAAGATTAGTGTTCCCACATATCCATATTACTGCGGTTAGTGTGTTAAATCTGATTGGCAGATGTTTTGGGTTATACATTAATTAGGGAAGTAGTTAGTGGCGAACGTCCTGGCTATCAAGATTAGGGGAACGAGTAATTTCTGACGGATGTCGATTTTCTATAGCTAATCTAGGAGAATATAAATTAATGACTTTTTGGGAAAGATTGAAGACCATGATTGCCATTGAATCCAGATTCTGATTTGTGGAAATCTAGACCTATGTGTTTTCTTGAAACTATTTGAAAGCTATATTTGTTATTTTATTTATTTAGTTTATTTAGTTAAATTATTAAATTATTTATTTAAAACCACCGGATTCTCCCTTTTTGTTATTCTTGACCTAAGAAAGACTACCAATCTCTGTGGGATCGACCATTTGCCACTATTCTAAAAAATAGTTGGTTTATGAAATTTTATTTTATTGACGCGTTCGGCTCGCGTCAATTTTTGGTGGCGTTGTCGGGGATTGGTAATTTTTCTTTCTTTGATTTTTTATTTTTTTATTTTTTTATTTTTGTTTTTATTTTGCATATCTAGTCCCTTGCTCTTAACATGTATGCAGGCAACCCCGCGATGGACTCCTCTTACCCCCATAAGTGTGGTCTATTCGAAGACTCACAATATTATAATGTGAATGGGGTAGGTATGTCACATAATGGATATCAGTTTTCTAACATGGATTCTTTTATGCAACAGTCGAGGTTTGCGAAATTTGTGGAGACTATTCTCATTCCGCACATGACTGTCCCTATTATCCACAGTATGAGAATTATCACTATTCTAGCTATGCATCGCCACAACCCGACTTCTTTGGGCTCATGTCAAACCCACAGATTCCTCAGCATGAAGGAAATCAACAGTTTCATCAAAGCACCTCCTTGGAAGATATGATGAAGCAATTGATAGATAATCAGCAACAGTTTCAACGACTTTTTGAAGAGCTTCGACAAATTGATTTTGAGATTCCAGGCTTGAAAGACATGGAAACTCAATTTATTCAATATAATGTCAGGCTTTAGAATATGACTGACGAGGAAGAGTTGTGTAGTATACAAAAAAGATTTTAACCCAGAGGAGGATGTGAGTGTTGATACGTTGAAAAATCTTGAGGTGAATGAGGTTACATAGATAGAGGACTATTTGAGAGAAACAGCTGAAGGACATGACGTCTTTCAAATTGAGCTAGAAATTGTCATTGCACTAAATGAGGGGGAAAATGAGATGAAAATTGATGTCATTTTAGACAAGTCGGAGAACCTGCAGATAGAGAGCGAGGAAGACCAACCTCTGGTATTGGTGCAACCACCCACCCTCCCATCCACATTTGGTACACCTTATAAGGGGGTGGAAGTAAAGGAGCATTCGCATATCTTCTACACTGCCGGCACCTTTATGTTGGACGATCCTAATGCGACAAATTTTTTCGTGTTGGAAGTCCCGAATGAGCTCCTTAATATGAAAGAGGGCATGCATGCTTCATTGCCCAAATACGTAAATATGCCATTCGTCGTTGACATCTCTAAAGGAGGGGGCATCGCATGATCAATTACGCCAAGTCTAGCAAAAGACTTAAAAGAAAGGCGACTCGTTGGGAGGCAGCCAAGCTTCATTTTTTTATTTCTTGCATTTATTTCAGTTTTAGTTTAGTTTTAGTGTTTTTATTATATTTAATAACACTCTAATTTGGTCTCTTTATTTTTACCGGTGATATGTTACGTTTGACGTTCATTAGAGGATTGGAGCACTGCTGAGTTTTGTAGGTTTGACTTTGGATTACATTTTTTAGCATAATTTTAGCATTTTTTAGGAATTAACAAGTTTATAGAATTTTAGGTATTTTGAAACTTGGTTGGGACATATCCAACTTAAGTCGCCGCATTGGTGGAGAGTTTTTGAGTTTACCCAAAACCCTAAACTTCATTCCATCATCTTGTTGATTTCACCCTTAGTTGAAAGTCTTCGGGCTCGCAAGATTTGATAGGAATATTTTTAGTTAAATCCAATGTTTACTAGTTCGTGCTCTTGTTATGATTGTTTTTTTATAGTTTCCTTAGTTACCTACACATGAGAGATTTTGTGCGTTCACTGGTTTTTAGAGACTTTTTTTCATGCATGCATTTGTATCATCTTCTTATCCATGTTCTTCTTCACCACTGTCTTTTTTTTGTTATATGGATGTCTTGACTTGTTTTGAACCTTGAGGACAAGGTTCGGAATAAGTTTGGGGGTATTTTAGGGATTGTGGATTGTGTTGGATGGATGCTTTTGTGAAAAAAACCACAGGTGGGATCGTTTATTTTTTATTTATGCGGTTATATGCGATTATCAGATGGTAATGGTGGTGTTTTATATCACTTTTTCCATTTCTTTCATTTCTTGTCCTTTCATATTTCCTTTCATATTTTTCTCTCATTTCATTAGGATACGATACACTTTCATGCATGTATTTAGTATAGTTTTTATTTTTTATTTTTATTTTTTAGTTATATAGAGTCACCCGAAACTTTGTTCATGCCTTTGGTTGTGGATGAGTAAATTACAGTTTCCTTTTTGACTTCAAACTTAGGGAAAACTAGGAGAAACACTCAATTGAGTCCGTACCCTGCATATTTATGATTTCATGATTAGGAACTTAGTTGATGGTTAAGCTTTGTGCTAGATAACGAAAATGAAACGAGACGGTCAAAATTGTGCAAGTGGTAATATTTTAAACCATATTTGGGAATTTGCTTGATTATAGTGAAAGTGAGAAGGGCTAACAGGAGTTTTCTTAATATAGAGAGTCCCACATGTTTCCACGGGAAATGGAGTAGGGAAACTTGGAGTGGGAAAAAGTGAGAAAAATGGTCCATAGGAAATGGAGAAGGGAATTTGTATTTGTTGAAAAAAAAGACAAAAATAGAGAAAATATAAATTGAATAAAGGCGGAAGTTGTGAAACTCCTCGGTTCACTGGAACCTCAGGACAGTGATAATTAGTGGTTGTGGTAGGTGGTGATTGTTGGTGGTTTGACTTATTATGAAGATAAGTGATGTTGTGATGATTGTTGTAGTTATTTTTGTTTCACCGACGGCGTGGCCCATGGCTCGATTCACGGCGCTAAACTTTAAAATTCGAAAAGACGGGTTTTAGGTATCGGATTTGAACGAAATTTGGACCAGGGTTCTAGGATCAAACTAGGACAGCTTTAACATCAAGATTGACCCATATAAACTTATATTAATATAGATTTACACAAGAGTTCCCTAGGAGACTCGGAATTGGTAACAAGACTATGAAACTGTGTTCGAGGTAAGTATGGATTCGTTTAATTATCAACTTTGTCTTGCTATGTAGTATATTTGGTTCATATAGTTTATAGATTTGAATGGGGGATATGTACACTGTGATGTGATTTCAAGAAAAAAAAATATCATGTGATTAGTGAGAGTAAACCCTGGAGTTGAGAATATGTTGTATAGGAGATGGGTTGGTTCCCGACCTTTATAGTAAATCCTACTCACTAGATAGGTTGGTAGATTACTCATTCACTTAAGGGTTTTGGATAGACTCAATGACTGGCATTTGTGATATTTATTGATTATGAAATGAGGAAAAAATATATTGTAATAGCTACTGCTTGAACGACTGACATTTGTGATATTTATTTATTATATGTTTTCCTATATCCTGCTAACTATGGTTGGCGATTTTGCTATTGCATTTCATTATTAAATATTATATGGATTGTTGATAGCTTTGTGAATCCTTACTTACTGCGCAAGTTGGAGCACTCATCCCATGTAACATTTCAGGAATACGGATGAACACTACGACTATGGGACCGAGAAGGTTTAGGAGTATTGATCTTCTGTTCGATATAATGATTATTCTTTTGTTATATTTATTTATTAAATTACAGTTTTGTAATATCACATTGTAAGGAAGTTTTATATAGCCAACGTTTAATCTAGTTTTGTATATCATGTATAATATCAAGAAAAGTCTTAATTTTCCACTTCATACACTTTGACTTTTATGTCGATATTTGTTATACAATTATATCTATCAGGTGCTGAGGGTGAGGTTGTTGGCTCTACTTAAGTTTGACTAGTGTATCGGGGCTTAATCAGGGTTTCAGGCCAAACGATTCCATAATCATAATAAGATTTGTTACATCTTTTGCCATTTATATGTCTTAGGTAAATTGATATCTAAGTTTAATATTAAAGTGGCTTTTCGAAGGAATTAGGCTCAGTAGTTCAAAGTTTCCACGAAACTTAATGTTGTTTTATTGTCTAATTAACTTTTTTGAGCTTTCGAATGATTAATTAAATAAAATTAGGATATGGCTTTTCCATTGGTATAAGGAGAATTGATGGTTTGCTAAGGACTATCTACTTTCTTATGATTTAGATTTAATGATCTAAAAATATTTAATAAACAGATAAAAGTATGATTATGACTATGATTTAAGTAATATGTTTGGATACAAAATGGATTAATGTTTCATTATTCTAGATATTTGTTTAAATGTTTGTTTTCTATTGAATTAAATTGATATCAGTATACTAATTTGTGTTAATTAAGTTAGTCTAATTAATTTAGTTGATTGTTATAGTTAGATTAAAAAAAATTTATTCCCATTTTAATTAAATTAAAATAATAACAAAATGCTAAAAAACCATTTTCTTAAGAAATTCGCAAAATCCTTGTGGTGACGATCTCACTTATCACTACTACAAATAATAAGGATATATCAGAAACTAATTGTACACCCTCAACACGTGTCAATTTTCCTTGAGATATGCATTACATGATCTCGAGGTTGATCTAAGGATCATCAAGCCACAAACCCATCATTGATGAATGCTTGACACCTATGCTCTACATGCCTCCTTTAAATTTTCATCAAAATCATCATGCGTGCATCTGAAGGTGAATCTTCTGGTAGTTGTTTTAAAGTGACACAAGTCACATTTACAACATTAATCGCAACACACCACGTATCTCTAAGTCTATCAAATGGTTCATTTTCTTTAATTGGTTGAACTTTATATGTTTAAGGATTTAATCAATTAGTCAATTTACACTACAAATAAACACAATACAACAAGTCCACTAACATGCATGCTAATCAAGATAAACCGAGCTTAACCACGAGTCTTACTCATATTACTGCTTATCACCAAGTTAAAGGTATTGGTTTTATCGCTTTAGCCTTGGATTTGCAATAAAAGAGTATAAGATAGTCATGACAATAATACAATCGATAAACATATTTTTAGATGGTTATAAGAACTGCAGTTTGATCTTAGACTACCTATACATTTGTCTTTTGTTTCTCGGCGTTGTTCATTTTGTTAGTTGTCTTTCATGCAATTATTGCTTTCCTTTATTCAAATTATATCCGTATGAATTATTTCCTTTATTTATTGATATATGAAATATTATTAAAACTCCTCTGAATTTACTCAGTGAAACTGTTTCTTTATGGTAACAATTTCAGATCCCTCGAGTTGTAAGGGAAACAAGTTAATGGTCAATGACTACCTCTGAGGTACCCTTAGAGCTGGCTTCCTCTCTTACACTTTGTAGTATATTTTAGTTTTTTTGGTTGTATTTACGTATCTTATGTTGATTTTGTAAAACATGGGTTTATTTTGAGATTTAAGTTACACGCTAATGAAACATGTATGCGTTTTTTTTCATATTTTCTCACGGTATATGCATAAGATCATGTAGAGGGTTCCACACTATGGCACCCCCAATTTTCCAGGGAAATCGAGCACCGCCAAATTTCTGGACACATCACGACACACTTATTAATGATCACCCATATTTCTATTACATAAATTGCTACTTTATCATTAACTTAGCTAATTATTCAATATTTCTCAAGTTATGTTAAACATTTTGAGTGTTTTACGTTTATAAACATCCTAAAGGCAAAATCTCAGAAAAAAAAAATGTCATGTATAACAAAAAGGCGAAATACAATACACGACTTATACATCTATCAAAGCTCTCTCAAGTCCCCAAAACCCAAAAATTAAATGCAATATTAATACCAAGCATTTATGAAGTAACGGTGATAGCTCTGGAAGCTTAAAGATAGTTGCGTAACACCTCTTTGTCGTGACTCGTTGTAGGATCTAGAATTGCCACCCACTATGAATCCAGTGACTAAAATCCAGAGGAGCCATTGATGTATTCCACGAAACTCAATAATAGTAGCTGACATATGTTGGGCATGTACAATAGAAATACCTTTTTTCAAACCACAATTTAACTTTTAGTGGTTGTTTGTGGTATTGTCTTCGTATTGATTTGGTTATCCCTTAGGATTAAAAGGGATTTCTCCAAAATTATGTATTTTAAACTACTTTCAACTTTTGAAACAATGAAATTAAAGCAAATAACTAAATAAGAGCAATTAAATAACTTAAGATAATCAAATTAAAGAAGATATAGACTATATAATTTAAAAACCACCAATTACATTGCATAGTTGTAGTTTAATAATCAAATTATGAGTTTTATTAAGCTATTTTCATAAGTAGGTTATAGTCGGTAAGAAAGCACCTAGAAACCTATTTTTCTTTTTATCATTAGAAGATTCACACGTCTCAATCCATATTCTAACTACATAAATGGTCATTTGGAAGCTTTACGAATATAATATTGCTACCGCATTACGTTCTTTGAAAATATATACTATAAGGTGATAATTACAAAAGATTGTATTGTAACGACTTGAACTAATTAAACTGGAATTAACTCTAATTACAAGGACTAACAGCCGTAATTTGAGCCTGAATGTAAAACTCAGTTAACGTAGACAAGAGAATCGATGGCTAATTATATTTTGGGTTTTTGTATGCTATATTGCGATGTTATAATTTAATTCTATTAACATGTTTCGAACATGTACAATAAGTTTCCCTTATATCCTTATTATTGTAGTAGTTATAAGTGGGATCCTCTCCATAAGAATTTATTAAACTTCTCTAGGAAAAATCTTTCAATTGTTTTTATTATTATTTTTAATTAAATTAAATTAATTTAATTAAAACAAGAATTAAAAATTACTAATTCAATCTATAATATTATAATAATTAACTAAACTAATTAAACTAACTTAACGATAATGTTCAGATAATTCAATTCGTGAATAAATAAATATCTAAAGACACATCCATAACAATGAAACATCAATTCGTTTTGCATCCAAACAAGTAACTTGAATCATATAGTCATGAGCTTATTGTATAAATTACCATTGATCATTAAACTCTAATCATAAGTAAGTAAACAACCCTTACCAAGCCATTAGTTCTCCTATACCTGTGGAAAAGCCATGTTCCCGCATTACACTTTATGAAAACATTTAACTACTAAATTTAACACCTTTGGAAAGTCACCTCAATATTAGATTTAGATCTCAAAATCATCTAGGACATCTAAATGGTAATAGACTTCTCAAACAATCTTAGTTACTTCTTTAAACTAGATAATGAATCAAAATATCAAAATACACATTTTAGACTATACATGCAATACAAAAATCATGATTAAAATGCATAAATAATAATTTATTAAATCAATGAATCAAAAAATACAATTGGTTTAAATCATTAAGCACATAATCATTTCATCATAAGTACATTGCACAACGAATCAAGTTCATGTTCGAACTTAGTTTTGATTAATACACTACTCACTCATATTCATAAATAACATTGCAATAAAGTAAATAGAAGACATAGATAAATACCTATAAAATAAATACTTCAAATCTTCTAATCTTCTCCAAAACCAATGAACAATAAAACAATAAACAATGGCTCCTAGAGTAATGAAATATTGATCTAAGTATTGAAGGAAAACTGATTTCTTAGCCCTAGGGTCACATATATTGTATTCTAGGTATTACATATCCCAAACTAACTCAAAAATCTCATAAATATCTTAAATTCTTGAAATCAAACCTAACGATTCTTCAGTGATTTGTGGTTTAAAATTATTGGGAGAATCCTTGAAAAATCAGCCTTAGTGTTCCACCATTTTGAGTAGCGATTCCTAGTACAAAGGTAGAATTGTTCAGGAATCATCTGCACTAATTTCTAGTTCTTCCTTCATTTGCTGATGATTCATTGTGTATTCTTTCCAATTGATCAATTCCTTCATATTCTTCCCTTTTTGCTCTGTTTCTCCATATATTCCAATCATCACTTGAAATAACAAAAACAAGATAAAATCCCGTGTTTTATAGTCATTTAAATATAAAATCATCTTAAAATGTATTATAAAATTTTTGATCGTTGACTTATCAAATACACCCAAACTCAGTATTTTACTGTACCGAGCAAAATAATACTCTTAATCATATTCACTTTTCTTCCCTCATTTTGATTTCATAGTTATATACTATTATTTCTTAAACAGAAGTAATCTTTAAATAGAAATATATTACCCTCTTAAAAATAAAAATCATGATAGAATAGAAAGATTTTAACAACAACTCATTTATTTGACAACGAAACCTCTAGTTATACAATATACCTTAAAATTCAAAGTTAAATCAATCACCAAGATCAAACCACTACATAGGTGTTCTCAATCACCACTGATAAACATCAAGCTTGCGAAAACTAATATAAATCTTAAGATACAAAAATTACTAAATCAATCTTATTTTCAAACAATTTTTAAAATAACACAACAATCAAAGTCGATAGGAATTTATAATCTCAAATAATTATAGTTTCAAATTCATTGGTATGTTTGAATAAAAAATAGTTAACTTAACTTAGCTATAAGCACTCGAGGTAAATCTTTTATTTGAAGAGTTTTTACAAATATCCTTTCATTTTCTCTCTTTTCTTTTATTCTTTATATTATATTAGCATGGTTCTCTGCTCCATGACCGTGGTCGGAAGTATAATGGCTCGATTGTAGTAATAATGTGATCAACTAATGTTGATTACGAATATTATCGTCAGGGAAAGGTGTATTGCATTTAGTATACTTAGTCAGACTTACTTTATTGCTAAGAAAATTCTTTTTTAATTTGTATTAACTAAACTACTCTATTCTAACAAAACAATATAAATACTCGTACTCTTATATTAAGAAGTTTTTAGCTCACAGCTTCACCTAGGTAATGAACTACTATAATTTTCAACTCATTTCCTTCATCTTTGTTATGTATGTGTAATGCTTAATTAGAATAGACAGATTTCCTTCAAATCCACTTCAGCCCACTGTCATGATGGAAGAGCTTCTAATGTGCAAACTAGAACTCCGCCTATCAGTGTGAATACCGTAAGTCACACATTTCTTTAAGTCGCAAATCTTTACATTCATAACCAATTAAGTTTACTTTCTGTGCCTCGCTAATAAATAACTATCTACCGATGTTATACATTTTACGGTTGTATCATCCATATCCGGCTTAAAAGTATCAATGGCCATGGTAACTCCTAAAACCCTACTCAACAAACACGTGATCAAGATGTTCATAACATTACGTATAGAGTCAATAAAAATTCTAACCATTGCACTTCTTGACTTTATAATCTACTCAAACTACTTTATCATAACATTCATACCATGGGATCCCTTGATCCTTAAGATTAATGAACTACTCACACATCATTGAAATAAACATACGCATCATGGTATTCATTGCAATCATATATTGAATTAAATAACTTCAATTAAATCAAGGAAAAAATATTGAAAAACCATACGTGGAGTCTATAATATCTCCTCCTCCAAAACTCTTCACAATACTCAAGAACAAAGTAAAACTATACTAAACTATGATAAGTGGTCGCTCTTAATGAAAATTGGTAAATGTTTGAGTTTACCATGTTTTAATTCCTATTTATACCCCTAAGACACTTTACAAAATAATTAGAAGCCCTAGTAGACAATTCCAAATGAAATAGAACTCTAAACTTTCTATTTTCTAATTCTCGATGTTGTCTATAAGTGATCCGACACTATTTGTGTAATGTCAAGGCGTTGTAACAACTTCAACCTCTTTTTGTGCATTTTCCCTTCTCATTGGGCTCGGCATCTTGTGTAGTCCACTACGACGTCGTCCCTGTGTACCCACAACGCCGCCACTGCGCCGACACTGCTTACCAACTTTTCTTCACATTTTTTCTTCTCCACGCCTTGCCCACATTGTGTGCACTCTTCCCATGGTGTCAAGCATACTAGCCACGGTGTTAATCATGGTTTTGTGAATTTTTTCCTCATTTCGTCATGAAATCACTCCTTTCTCTCATTTATACCTTATATACTTTAAAATACATATATACCATCAATTAGTGCTCATTTTAAGATATTTACACCAAATATAGAACTAAACTAGTGCTATATATAAGTCTAAATTATCACTTATCAAATACCCCAAACTTAGGATTTTGCACGTCCCAAGCAAAAATATATTTTACTAAGTATTCTTACTACTACTAGAACTTAATTCCATACTCATTTCACATCATTCATGGAGTATCCTTTAATTCAAATAAGTTCAAGTTAATAATCAACTCAAGAGTTTTTCTATGCAAAAACTTATACTTTCAAAAACATGTAGCATTTAACAATACATACAATTCACTTTCGGAACTCAAAAGTAGTTCACAACCAAAACTATGACAACTCATAAGTTTATTTTACCTCTACACTCGAGTAGTAAGTGTACAATCTTATGATTTCTCATTAAACTCAAGAATTCAAAAATAAGTATAGATAATACTAGTTTTGTAGATTTTAGTACTTCAAGAGTCCATAGGAATTAATATAGTTAGAACGAAAACTTAACTCAATTAAGCTACTTGTACTCGAGCTAAATTTTTTATTTAAAGATTTTTAATCTAACTTCCACCTTTCTTTTCATTATTTTATATATCTCTTTTGTTTTGTTCTTTTTTTGATTTTTTTAATTGCATGATCCATGCTCCTTTTCTTATAGATTAAATTTTTCTTCGCTTTTCCAACTATTAAGTTCTCTGCACCTTTTCTTGTAGAACATATGGGACTCTCTATTTTTTGTAAAAAAAATTTGTTAGCACTTCTCACTTTCACTTTATTAAGCTAGTTTTACCTCCAAATTTTACATTAAACATAATGCCTACCTCTTCCCCCTTAGTACAAAGTCTTTCTTTGCTTCTTATACTTAAGTAAGATTCATACTTATTATAGAATTCCTTAGAGATCTATCTTTTTCCACAATAAGTGTTCTATTATTCTTCTTGCTTTTGTTTCAAGTTTATGGTCTTCCCTAACTCTAGGTTTCTAATCATGAAATCATACTGTTGTTTGCTATATTTCTTTATTTAAAAACTTATAATACTCTCTTGAGTTTCATATCACCAAGATATTGTTGGGGCATGTGCCCTAGGTCAATCCATTAACTATCTTTATGAATACTTTTAGTTAATAAAATAGAGGATTTCATTTGTTGTTTATTATAATTAATTTGCATGTTTACATTATAATAAGATCCATGTGTATTTACAGAAATATCTTAAATTTCCCTAGTCGATCATTATACTGGGAACTATAATGAATTAAGACTAGTGTGAGTCTTGAGTGATTATCATATGATGATTATACGTATAGGGATACGAATCAAGATCACAAGTACTTGTTAGGGAACAAAGTACTGGACCGACCCGCTATGAGAACATCATATGGATTAAGTCATAGTTGTTTCTCATGATAGGTATATTTTTCAATCCTCTGACTTGAGATTACCAGAGACTTCAACATTAGGAACACAGTGATTTGACACAATCAAACGTTGTCTTTAATCGGACGATTATAAAGGTTGTGATTGGTTACTGTGTGAGCAATGTGATGAAGTTGTGTAATCGAGATAGGATTTGTCCCTCTCATATAAAAAGAGATATCTAGTGGATCCCTCGATGTGTTAGACTTTTAAAAGGCCTAGTCTAAGTGAATTGATATTGATCAATGTCACTTGGATGTTTTCGGTCTACCTAGAGATCGAGACTAGTACGATTGAACATGTTGGATGACAAATCCATGCCTTATGTTTGGTCGAAAGGATATCGTGTGACAAAAGGATGTTATATACACTATTGATTAGGTTGTATCGATTTGATATTCGTACAACTTGGGTAGTCATAATGTCTTGCTAGAGGCCGCTTATGACTTGTATACCAAAATGTGTTTTGGGACACTGCCAACGTTGTATGAGCATGTTGGGTCGCACACTAAGAATGGTCTTGCGAGAATTTAAGATGGTTCAGAAAAACAAATTTTATATGATAAAATTCATGACAGAAACGTCCTTGTGGTGTATTACACTTGTACTTCTTTAAGTAGGGGTAAATGTGTAATTTACTTAACCGTCTATATACAAGGGTTGTATAAATAAACGCTTTAAATTAGAGCACATGTATCAAAAGATTAAGTGTTGAAACTCTATTTTTATTTCAAAAACGAATTAGGGTTTTATGGTACGCTCTGGATCGTTTTGGAGAGAAACAAAAAGGTTTGGTATTCTCTCGAAGCTAGCACTTCGAATCTCGACCGTTTGTTATTGTTCGTGTGTGATTTCATTGGTAGAGGCGTTCGTCGTTGGCAGCGCCTTAGAGATCGATCAACCTTCAGAAAGGTATATTACGACCGAGGTATGATTAAGTTTTCATGGTTTAAACGTTTTTAATGGAATTAGATTCGGATCCTGTTGGGGTTTTTGTCAAAATTGTTTTGTAATTTCCGCTGCGTATGAACCCCAAAACCTAATAGTGGTATCAGAGCCTTCGAGTGCGATTCCATTAAATTCATTGCATGTTTTCTTCTGATATATACATGATATATGATCGAAAGCATTTTAATAGTTGATGTATATGTGATATACATAAGTTTTATGTGAGATTTATTATCATATTTTTTGTATATGATACATATATTCGTGATTTAATTGAAATCAATTTCGTACATGCTAGTAACCATGTTAGGTTAATTCGAATAATTTTAATGAATTGAATTTCATGTTCTGTGATCCATGACACCATTAGGTATAATCTTTATTTTTCGTGTATTGATGCATGGATGAAATCTCTGTAATTCAGTATGCATATTTAGGTTACATTGTTTTAAGTTTCTTAAATTGTATAAGTCTTAATATTAATTCGAAACTAATATGATTAGGTTCGATTGGGATAGTAGTTCATGATTCAATTACATGTTTGTGATTATTTGGATGAGGACCGAAATCGCAAATAATTATTTTTTGAAATTATTTATTTATCTCGTTATATCTATTATATTATGAAATTTCTATTTGATAAGAGATAGATAACAAATTAGATTAGGAGATATTAGCAAAATCGGTTTCGTTATCCCTATTGGATAGGAGATAAATATCAAGAATTTTGTTATTGGTGATATGCTAGGATTCAAATATCTTAAGCTCTAATTGGATTAGGATAAGATGATTAAGTTAGATGTGGGCCTGGGTTAATTAAAATGTTTTAATTGACTTAATTTTGGATAAATTAAGGGGTTAATTTAGGATAATAAAATCAGAGAAAAAAAATATGATTTTCTATAGCGAATTTTAATTTTTGGAATTGAAATTATTCTCCTAAGATATATATATATATACATGATATTTCCGTATTGACCGCCAATGGATTGAACCATCGCCTCGACTCAAATATAGCCAGCGACCGCCGTCTAACTAATCCTAGCGCACGTAAATTCTTTTATTAGTGAATAGTATAAAAATCTCCAAATTGTTTAGTGATTGGATAAATCAATAAAATATATGATATTTCATTGTTTACATAAAATCACTAAAACTGAATAAAATCCCTTTATTAAATTTTAAGTCTCGTGCCATCCATTTTAAACACCTGTCAAGGCCTCGATCACATTTATATAGTTTTAGCCATAGCTGGGTGTATTGTGTTATCTTGGTGAGACAAGTTGGGTAAGAGTTACCTAAATGTTTAAAATGGTCCGACTTAATAAAGCTATCAAAATAGTTTTGAGCTTTAGGCACATGATGAGATAAAAAAACATGATAAGACATAAGATGTCCCGTATCTCATAAAAGTATCTAAAATTACATAAGATGTAATTGGTAACTGTTACCTACCTAAATAATCTAGTTCTGTGTTTCATGCCATAGCTGTCATAGAAATAGGTGAAATATGGATTTTAGTCCCCTAAATAAACAATATGTTTTAGGAGGGTTGTTAATTTAGTGGGAGTCTATTCCTCTATACTAAAATAAACTTTGAATAATCTCTATTGTACATCAATGGCCTCTTCAAGTAACAATAATCCCCTGTCATTGCGATCCATCCCTGAGAAGGATAAGCTATCTGGACTAACTTTCTTGACTGGTTCAAAAACTTGAGAATTGTTCTCTAGCATGAACGGAAGTATGTCTTGGATTCTCCAATCCATGAGGACCCACCAGCCAATGCTACAAAAGCTGTGAAGGATGCGCATAATAAGCATGTCAATGATTCTACTGATGTTGCATGTATTATGCTGGCAACTATGGTTCCTGAACTTCAGAAGGACATGGAACTAATGGAAGCCTACGACATGGCTGTAACGCTGAAGGAAATGTTCCTAGAGCAAGCTAGGCAAGAAAGGTTCGAGACAGTCAAGGACCTACATTCTTGCAAGATGACTGAGGGTGCGTTAGTTAGTCCTCATGTTCTGAAGATGAAGGGCTATGTTGACCAGCTTGATAGACTCGGATTTCCCATAAGCCAAGAGTTGGCCACGGATTTTATCCTAAATTCATTACCAAAGAGTTATTCACAATTTGTGATAAACTACAATATGAATAATATGGAGAAATCAATTTACGAGTTGCATTTGATGCTCAAAACTGCTGAACAAAATATCAAGAAACCATCTAGTAATGTGTTGATAGTCTAAAAGGGAAAGGGAATGAAGAAGAAAGGCAAAGGCAAGGCTATAGTTGCCAAGGCTGCTGCTGCACCTGTCGCAAAGCCTATGGAACAAGTCAAGCCCCAGCCTATTCCTGATTCAAAACACCCAAAAGAAAAGGAAGGAAATTGTCATTTCTGCCATGCACCTGGACATTGGTTCAGAAATTGCAAACTCTATCTGGAAGATCTAAAGAAGAAAAAGGGTAGTGCGACTACCACTACAGGTATTTATTTTATTGAAATTAATTTATCTACTAGTGATTCCTGGGTATTAGATACCGGATGTGGATCTCACATTTGTATAAATGTGCAGGGACTCACCAGAAGTAGAAAGTTTAAGAAAGGAGAAGTCATCCTCCGCGTAGGGAATGGAGCAAGAGTTGCTGCCTTGGCTGTTGGATCATATGACTTAGTCTTACCTAGTGGACTTATTTTAACTTTAAATTATTTTTATTTTGTGCCTGCCTTGAGCAGAAATATCATTTATGTTTCATGCTTGGATATGGATGGTTTTGATTTTATTATTGCGAATAATAGATGTTCCATTTCTCGTAAAGACATATTTTATGCAAATGCTGATTTGTGTAATGGTCTATATATTCTAAGCATGAAAAGGTCCACTGATACTCAGTCTTTAACATAAATACAAAGAGATTCAAGTCAAATAATTTGAATCAAACCTATCTTTGGCATTGTCGTCTCGGGCATATAAATGAGAAACGCATAACGAAGCTCCATAAAGATGGACTTCTAGATTCATTTGATTTAGAAACATATGAAACGTGCGTATCTTGTTTACTAGGCAAGATGACTAAAAGTCCCTTTACTAGACACAGTGAAAGAGCAAGTGATTTATTGGGTCTAATACATACTGATGTATGCAGTCCTATAAACACAATGGCTAGAGAAGGTTATCAGTACTTCATTACATTTACTGATGATTTCAGCAGATATGGTTATGTATATCTTATGAAACATAAAACTGAATCATTTGAGATGTTTCGAACGTTTCAAAATGAAGTGCATAATCAACTTGGTAAAACTATCAAAACACTTCGGTCAAATCGAGGAGGTGAATATTTGAGCCAAGAATTTGATGATCATCTTAGAAATTGTAGGATTGTCCCCGAATTGACTCCACCAGCAACTCCACAATGGAACGAAGTTTCTGAAAGGAGAAATTGAACCTTATTAGATATGGTTCGATCTATGATGAGTCATGTAGATCTTCCATTATCCTTTTGAGGATATGCATTACAAACTGCAGCTTTCACTCTAAATAGAGTTCCTTCTAAAGCGGTTGATAGAACACCATATGAGATATGGTACGGGAAAAGACCTAGTTTGTCTTTCCTTAAGATTTGGGGTTGTGAGGCTTACGTAAAGCGACAAGTCTCAGAAAAACTAGCACCTAAATCTGACAAGTGTTTATTTGTGGGATATCCTAAGGAAACAAAAGGATATTACTTTTATAATCCCGTTGAGAACAAAGTGTTTGTTGCTCGGTATGGTGCCTTTATGGAAAAATAGTTTATTTCAAAAGACACTAGTGGGAGAGAAATAAATCTTGAAGAAGTTCAAGAATCACAGATAAACATTGAACCGCTATTGGAAGTTCAACAACGTTCTTAACCAGTTGAACCTCCACAAGTGACACAAGGCCCACGTAAATCTGGTAGGGTAAGACATAAGCCAGAGAGATTCGAATTTCTCATTACTGATAGTCGTGATGTGTTGCTTATGGATCAAAATGAGCCCACCACTTATCAGGAGGCTATGTCTGGACCATACTCAGATAAATGGCTAAGTGTCATGAACTCTGAGATGCAATCCATGTATGATAACCAAGTTTGGAACTTGGTTGATTTACCCGAAGGTGGTAAGACCATTAGATGTAAATGGGTTTTCAAGAAAAAACCTGACATGGATGGCAAAGTGCATACTTTGAAAGCAAGACTTGTAGCAAAAGGTTTCAGGCAGACTCAAGGTGTTGATTATGATGAAACTTTTTCGCCAGTAGCCATGCTTA
Organism: Stephania cephalantha; assembly: GCA_039657325.1. Taxonomy (NCBI): domain Eukaryota; kingdom Viridiplantae; phylum Streptophyta; class Magnoliopsida; order Ranunculales; family Menispermaceae; genus Stephania; species Stephania cephalantha. Next base: position 15,301,309 of record CM077579.1, read on the forward strand.
AATCCATAAGAATTTTAATTGCCATTGCTGCATATTATAACTATGAGATATGGCAAATGGATGTAAAAATAACATTTCTTAATGGAAAGCTATCGAGGACGTGTATGTAACACAACCTGAAGGTTTTGTACATCCTGAGATTTCTAGGAAGGTATGCAAGCTTCAAAGATCCATTTATGGATTAAAGCAAGCTTCTCGGAGTTGGAATCTTCGTTTTGATAAAGCAATCAAGGATTTTGGTTTTATTAAGAATGAAAATGAGCCTTGTGTATACAAGAAGGTCAGTGGGAGTGTAGTTGTTTTTATGGTACTGTATGTTGATGATATCATTGGAAATGACATCCCAACATTGCAGAATGTCAAGTCTTGGTTAGGGAAGTGTTTCTCAATGAAATACTTAGGAGATGCAGCCTATATCCTAGGGATAAGGATCTATAGGGATAGATCTAAGAGGCTAATCGGTCTAAGTCAGAGTGCTTACATAGACAAGGTGCGGAATAGGTTCAGTTTCCAAGACTTTAAAAGAGGATTGTTGCCAATGTCTCATGGCATAAGTCTGAGTAAGATTCGATGTCCTAAGACAAATTATAAGCGAGACCGTATGAATAAGATTCCATATGCATCAGCTATTGGATCTATCATGTATGCCATGCTATGCACTCGACATGATTTATCATATGCTTTGAGCACTACAAGCAGATATCGGTCAGATCCTAGTGAGAGTCACTAGATAGCAGTAAAGAACATTCTTAAATACTTAAGAAGGACTAAGGAAGTGTTCTTGGTCTATGGAGGTTTTGAAAATGATCTAGTTGTAAATGGTTACACAGATGCAAGTTTTCAAACTGATATAGATGATTTTTTATCGCAATCTGGATATGTGTTTACTTTGAATGGGGGTGCAGTAAGCTGGAAAAGTTCGAAGCAAGATACTGTGGCAGATTCTACAACAAAAGCTGAGTATATTGCTGCGTCCGATGCAACAAAGGGGGCAGTTTGGATCAAAAAGTTCATTTCTGAACTAGGTGTGGTTCCAAGTATTGCTAACCCTATTTGTTTGTATTATGACAATAACGGGGCAATAGCACAGGCCAAGGAACCTAGATCACACCACAAATCCAAACATATACTCAGGCGTTTTCATCTCATCAGAGAAATTATTGAGAGGGGAGATGTGAAGATTTTCAGAGTACCTACTGCAGACAACGTTGCGGATCCATTGACAAAAGCTCTTCCACAAACAAAACATGATGGTCATGTTAGATCATTAGGCATTAGATGCATGTATGATTGGCCCTAGTGCAAGTGGGAGATGTTGGGGCATGTGCCCTAGGTCAATCCATTAACTGTCTTTATGAATACTTTTAGTTAATAAACTAGAGGATTTCATTTGCTGTTTATTATAATTAATTTGCATGTTTACATTATAATAAGATCCATGGGTATTTACAGAAATATCCTAAATGTCCCTAGTCGATCATTATAATGGGAACTATAATGAATTAAGACTAGTGCGAGTTTTGATTGATGATCATATGATGATTATACGTATAAGGATACGAATCAAGATCACGAGTACTTGTTAGGGAAAAATGTACTGGACCGACCCGCTATGAGAACATCACATGGATTAAGTCATAGTTGTTTCTCATGATAGGTATATTTTTCAGTCCTCTGACTTGAGATTACCAGAGACTTCAACATTAGGAACACATTGATTTGACACAATCAAACATTGTCTTTAACCGGACGATTATAAAGGTTGTGATTGGTTACTGTGTGAGCAATGTGATGAAGTTATGTAATCGAGATAGGATTTGTCCCTCTCATATAAATAGAGATATCCAGTGGATCCCTCGACGTGTTAGACTGTTAAAAGGCATAGTCTAAGTGAATTGATATTGATCAATGTCACTTGGATGTTTTCAAACTACATAGAGATCGAGACTAGTACGATTAAACATGTTCGATGACAAATCCATGCCTTATGTTTGGTTAAAAGGATATCGTGTGACAAAAGGATGTTATATACACTATCGATTAGGTTGTATCGATTTGATATTCGTACAACTTGGGTAGTCATAATGTCTTGCTAAAGGCCGCTTATGACTTGTATACCAAAATGTGTTTTGGTACACTACCAATGTTGTATGAGCCTATTGGGTCGTACACTAAGAATGGTTTTGCGAGATTTTAAGATGGTTAAGAAAAAAAATATTTATATGATAAAATTCATGATAGAAACATCATTGTGGTGTATTACACTTATACTTCTTTAAGTAGGGGTATATGTGTAATTTACTTAACTGTCTATATACAAGGGTTGTATAAATAGACGCTTTAAGTTAGAACACATGTATGAAAAAAATAAGTGCTGAAACTCTATTTTCGTTTCATAAACGAATTAGGGTTTTCTGGTACGCTCTGGATCGTTTTGGAGAGAAACAAAAAGGTTTGGTATTCTCTCGAAGCTAGCTATTTGAATCTCGGTCGTTGTTCGTGTGTAGACTGCTGGTAAAGGGCGTTCGTTGTTGGCAGCGCCTTAGAGATCGATCAACCTTCAGAAATGTATATTGCGACCGAGGTATGATTAAGTTTTCATGGTTTAAATATTTTTAATGGAATTAGATTCGGATCCTGTTGGGGTTTTTGTCAAAATTGTTTTGTAATTTTCGCTGCGTGTGAACCCCAAAACCCAACAGATACGTGTATTCTTACTCGTCCTCAATTAAAGGCTTTAACTTTGCAAATGAATTTTTTATTCATTACAAATTACTATATATAACCTAATATATACTACTTAAACACATTCAAATAATAAGTAAATGAAAAATAATACACTAACATGCTTTCTTCTTTAATTGCTTCAAAAATAAAACTTTACGATCATACCTCTAGTGTTTATCTGTATTCATCTTTTTTTACCACTTCCCATAAGTAGATGCCCCCAATCTTAAACCAAACCTTGTCCTCAAGGTTTAAAAATAAGCATGAAACATAAAACATTAAACACACAAACATAATAATAACTCAAGACAAAATAATGCATAAACACAGAACATAAACAACAAATAAAGTGACAGGATTTCCCAAATGTAAGAGATAATAAGTTTAAATATATCACTCATTTCCCCAAGGTTTAGAGAAATCCTAAGACTCAAACTCTAGGACTGCGCATCAACATCATTATCAACCTCATCAACTCTGGTAAAAGATGGTGTCAAAGAACGCTATACCGTCCTACTCTACACCACATAAGGATCAAACATGTAGGTCTCATACGTCTGCTCCTATTTTATCTAGCTACGTCTCTCTAATGATCTGCAAATAACATAAAGTTCTATTTTCCATTCAGTCGATCTTACTTATATCTCACCAAGGCTTCACGACACTGAGCCCTATCCTTTCTGTACAATCTCATCATCTCAGCAATCCACAGCCTTTATTACCATGAAGTGAAGTTGTCATGTGGTGGTACTAGTGCTTGGGGTGGTGGAAGTGGTGGAAGAACGTCAGGAACATCCAAGTCCTGCACTCCTATTAGTGGGTCTACAAACTCGTATCCCTCAGCAAATCCTTACTAGTGATCCTCCTCTCCAAATTCTTCTTTCTGAGATTCTTTGGCTAACTCCGTTGCTGCTATTTTTGCATGATACTCTTGCTCTTTAGCCAACAATTCGGCCTTAAGTTTGTCTCTCTCGGCTCCCCTCTTTAATCCTTAGAGTCTTAGTATCTAATCGGTGATTTCAAGGTTAGCATAAACTCCTCATCTATTGTTGTTTGGACCTCGATATTAAATTTCTCATCCAAAATCAATTTCACTCCGGCCTTCAAGCACATCTGGGTAATCAAAATTGGAAACAAAAACTTGTTGTCTCTCTCAGATATAATAGACTCCCTCAAGTTCTTGTAGATGATCTTCCCCACGTTGATTTTCTTATTCTTTAAAATCTCATACAAGCAAGCTATAACGGCCCGAATCTCTAATTTGACTTTAATCTTTTAATTAGGATCAAATGACCAGTGATGTGGAACCCGCTTTGATTTACGTGTTGCGATGAAGGCTAGATGGCCAAGGTAAATATTTTATTTGTAATGATGTATGCCTAGTGTATTATATATGTGTAGACTACTAAGTCATTCTTAACTGTGAATAGATGTCGAGACATATGTTTGAACGTGCCACGAGTTGCGTGCCAGAGTGGGGCCGAGGTAGTGAACAATATGGTGAGTTGGTATAAGATTGATATTGCTTTTATAAGTGATATAAGTGGGGCTATGGTTGATTAGTAACAAATACACTAAAGTTAGTAAGTTAAAATAATAGCCACTTGATATTTCTCGAGACACGTATTGACCCATCTCAACACCAATTAAGTTACTTACTGGTGTCATTTAGCATGAGTTAGTGGGACATGTGTTAATAGATGTATCATTAGATAGGTCTCGAGATACGTGTGCACATTAGGATCAATGGCTATTAATCAATCATATCCAATTCATGAATATAAAGTTTGTGGTCAACTCAAGCAACTTAACTTATTCATTTCATTTGCTTAAGAGATAAGCAAAGTTGTTGGAGAAGGAGAGCTATTGGAGAAGAAGAACAACAACAAAAACTTGGTGATTTAGTGAAGGAGAAGTCAAGTATAGCTAATGTAGTCAAGTATAGCTAGTGTTCATCAAGTTAGGTAGCTCCTCTAAACCATAGAGTTAGCTTAATCTAATGAATTCATGAATTTGATGTATGGATTGTTGTTTTATGTTGTGGTTGATGTCATGGAACTCAAGAAGTGTATATGGAGGTTCTTTAAGCATTAACATGGCCTATGTTTAGCGAAAACTCAGAATTCTGATTGCAGAATTCAAGGTTTTACTACACATAGCGCTCTAGGTGGATCAGTTAGTGCGCTACCGTGGATTAGCACACTAGGTAAGGATTGGTAGCGCGCTAATGGCTCATTAGCGTGCTAATCCCAGGCATTAGCGCGCTAGGTCTATGACAGCATAAAAACTGCAATTTTTAAAAATCCCTTAAACATTATAAAAAAGTCTAATACCCTAAGTAAATGTTCAAACACACTCAAAAACCTATAATATAATATCAAGAACCTAGGGAAGTGTTTCGGGGATTCAAGTACGAGTTTTGAGGTGTCGGGTGGGCGAAGTAGCACATGAAATTGTAAGGATTGTAAGTAAATTGATTGAGATTTTTCTTTACATTTTATTCCTATTCATATGTTCATTGCCACTCATTTGGACTGAATTGCCTTTGTATTCCTTATGCTATGATTTATTGTTCGTTCTCATTATATGAGGTTGCTTTCGTAGTATAGTTTGTTGATAAAATGATTTCATTAACTCCAATTCATGTGCTATGTCATTATTGATTGTTAATACATGTGGTCAGTGAAATAGCATGCTATTATATAAGTGTTACATAGTATTGTAATCTATTTCCTTTGTGCATTAGTATGCAATGGTTTTGTTGGATTCTATTACTGTGTTGTTCTTGAATATGAAAGTAGTACTCGTATCTAGGGTCATTACATGATAGAAATTCGGCAGACATACGGGGGTCACTAGACTTTCCAGGGTGATCAGGATTTCTCCATTATCTTGCGCAGCACACGGGAAATGAGTCCCGAGGTTGTTGGAAAGCATAACTATTGCGGCACACGGGGTAAGGGATCTGGGGTTGTTGGCAAGTATATATCACAGGTGACTGGCACCAGCGAAATGTTATAAAGGCAAGAGCACTACTCAGACCTTCACATTGATATAGAGCTCATTTTCATCCTTATATAGTGGAATGGCTGATGTGATGAAGATCACGGCCGATCGGCCCTATATCATTACTACTTAGCCATGTGTTGGTTTCATGTTGTTTAGCTTAAGTATCTCTTTGCATGTTCTCCTTTTAGTATAGTTGCTATTATCATGCTTTTAGATACTTGTTGCATAATTGGGAATGTGAAAAATGTATATTTGTATTACTTTCTACTTTCTTGTACTCACCATCTAGTTTGTGACGGTGGGTGCAGATCCATCGAGTAGCAGACCGGGCAAAGAGAATATTAGGGATTACTATTGAGCTACGAGAGCACTGCTACACCCAATTTAGTAGGTTTGATTTTTGATGTGTTACTTTTATATGTATATGATATACTTTTAGGGTTGTATATTATGGGTTGAGTGATTAGTACCTTGACCAGACACATGTTGTTATGTATCACCATTTCATCATATATATGCATGCGATCTTGATTCCCTGGTTTTTCCATAATTGTTAGGCCTCGTGTTATAAGCTTCCACTAGATTGTTGAGACTTCCGCTGAATAAACTTTTAAGTAAACAAAATTTTAATTAACTCTGATTTATGAATTAACGTAGGATAAGAATAGGTTTATATTCATTTAAAAAAAATATAAGTAGGTAAATGGTTTTGGATAGGCTGACTAGTCCCTTGTTAGGTCCTATATAGTGAGATTAGGGCTTAATAACGGGAATAAGCCTGAAGGTGCCCTAATTTGAGAATGGTTCGTCACACAAGCCGCCTTGGACTTGTTCATCCATCCGTGCTGAGTGGTCGGGTACAATGAAACAACTATAAAGTGTTGCGACATTCTAAAGACTTTTCTCACGTTCCCCTTCTAAATGAATCTCAGCACATTGTCAGCTCCAATTACCCATTCTTGTTGTCCTTAGACAACCAATGCTCTCTCAATAACTCTAAAAGGGTATAGGTTATAGGGTCTCTTATACAAATCATCCGAGAAGGTTTGTAATTCTCCAACCAGACACAAGTGCTCTAACTCATAGATGATATTTATGCAACGCTTATTGAAGGGACCAATATTCCTCTAACCTTCACTAGGTCACTTTTCTTGGTAAACTTTGCATTGGCATAAAACTCATAAACAACTTCACTCACTCCATTAACATTGTTCGCTATATAGTCTTGAGTGAATTGCATCTAACCCTGTTGCCTAATAAAATCGTTTATTCCTTTCTCATACTTAGCCTGAAAGTTAAATCCTCTATCGCAAATGAGTTCTCAATGCTCAATGACCTCATATATGTATTTAGCCTCTCGACTAATGTAGTACTTAGACTTAAAAGGTCTCGGTTTATCCTTATTTAGGTCTTTTGAGGATGATGCCTTATAATCAATTGCACTGACTTCACTAATTAGACTTGTTTGCCTTGTTGTTCTTGGAATTTTGTCAATAATTCACACAAAATAACAACTCACTTTGTTGGACTAAGTGGTTAGTCACTCACACTCCGACCGAGATTTTGATGGAAACAAACAAGGTGAAAATGTACTAATAAACATCTAGTGTATTTCAGTTTTTGTTAAAGGATGCAAAACAACATATCAAGGGTACTCAAGAAATACAAGTTCAAGACTCGGCATTAATGAAGAAATGAAGATGAAAGTTCAAACCGCAATTTGTAATTTCAATGTAAGGTATACAAATTCTTTCACGCAAGCCAAATGCATTAGTCCATGCATATCAAGTTTCTTAAACCATTCTTCAAAAGTTATAAGTTTACTTCAAGTTTCAAAGTGGAATTTAAACACATAACTAGGACTATGAGTTTAAACAATGTGAAACTTTGTGTGGATGGTCATTTGCATATTACAGATCATTGTAAATGTTTTCGAAAAAGAAAAACTCGTTTTTGAAAGGTCTTCGAAAAAAAAACAAATTTGCGTAAAAGCCCCTAATACATTATGAAATCGTGAATTTCCGTTTTCGGGATTTGTAAAAATATCCGGACCACCCAATTAGGCTTAATGACTCATAATAAACGTGTATAACATGTTATATAAGGGTTGGTTAGGTCCCGGACGAGTTTAAGGGTCGCTAACACAAAGGGACAAAATAATTGTTTTGAGGTCCCTAGCTAGCGCGCGCTAATGATTTCATTAGCACGCTAAGTGCAGAGTTAGCGCGCTAGGTCTCATCATTAGCGCGCTAATTGCATATCTCGACGACTTTTTTTTACAGCTGGAAAACACACTTTAATTTGAATTCTTGATCTATTTTGGACCCTTGGATCCCTAGAACGGTCATAAACCTGTCAAGATGGAATACCTAACACTATAAAACCACCAAGAACATGGTTTTGAAAAGGGAAGGAAGAAACACACTCAAAAACTCAAAATCTACAAAGAGAAGAACTTTGATTTTTGTGAAGAAGCAAAAGGAGATCTTTGTGGCTGTTCTTTAGTTCTCTAATCCAAAGACTTTTGAGGCTTTAAAAGGAGTACAAGAATCTCTTCAAAGCTGATCTCTTTTGTCATTGTAAGAAAGTCCTAGATCTAAAGTCTTGCTTGTGCTTAATCTACATAGTTTTGTGTATTTGATTTGAAAATCATTTTGTTGTGTGTTTGAACACCTTCTTCTTGGGTTTTGCACTTAAATTTATTTTATCAAACCCTAAGATTGATTTGAACAAAAGTTTTGCACTTAAACTTGATTTTTGTTAAACTATTGTTCTTAGACTTGAAATCGGTTTTACACTAATATATTAAGTTTTTAAAACGATTTCACATTTGGGATTTGCAACAAAATCGGTGACATATATGCATATTCCATTTATTCTCATACTTGCATGCATAAGAGTTGTTAGGCTCTAGGAGGCTTGCTAGTGTTTGAATTTGATACCACTTTGTGTTGTAAAGTGTATCTCATTATTTTTCAGCAACTTATAGTATTTGTATGATTGTAAGACTTAGTGGAATCTAAGTCAAAGGGGAAGACCTAGTTGAGACTAGGCACAAATCCTAGTTGCGGCTAGGTGGGAAGTCCTAATTGTAATTAGGCACTCTAGGCTTGTATGCTTAGGTTGTAACACTTATTTGCAATATAAGTGGGGTTAAAAATCCTAACTAAGGGGAGGTTAGGTAGTGGACGTAGATCGTTGGATCGAACCACTATAAATTGTGTGTCACTTTCCATCTCTTCCATTCCATTCACTTGCATAGCATATATATATTCATTGATAGTGTATGCATTATAGTTGTAATTTGCGCATAAAGTTTTAAAAGGGCAATAACTACTTGGTAACCCAATTCACCCCCTCTTGGGTGACCTTCAATTGGTATCGTAGCGGGTTATTGCTCAAAGTATTACTAACGTATCTTTGAGTGTTCTTTTTGTGCAAGGATGCAAACCTTAGATCCGGCTCGCCTTCGGGAAGGCAACTCTTCGAGTAGGCCTCCGTATTTTGATGGAACTAACTATGCTCATTGGAAAGTGAGAATGAAATTCTACATTAGAGCACAAAATAGATTCTTATGGGATGCAATTGAAAGTGGCTATACACTCCACCGGATAATCCCTTGAAAGAGTACACCGCCGAGGAGATAAAGATTGAGCTCTCAAATGATCAAGCCATGAATCACTTGTTTTGTGCGCTAAGTGAAAATGAATTTAACCGAGTAAGTGCTTGTCAAACGGCTAAGGAAGTATGGGAGAAGCTTGGGGTACACTATGAAGGTACCATGCAAGTGAAGAAGACCAAGTTAAGAATTCTTGAGGAGCACTATGAAACTTTCCGAGTTGGGTCCGATGAAGACATAGCCACCGCCATCACTCGATTCACTAAACTATTGAATGAGATCAAGAATCTTGGAAAGAATTATGATCAAGAAACCTCGGTGTATAAATTCCTTAGAGGCTTGCCTAAGGAATGGGATGCCAAGAAGTATGCTATCCAATCGGCACAAAATCTTGGAGATTACACATTTGATGCATTGTGTGGAGAGCTAACAGTCCATGAATTTGAACTTAAAGACCGAGCAAGATTGGAAGCATTAAGTGGAGGTACTAAGAGTTCAAGAAAAGATATCGCCTTGAAGGCAAATAGCTCCCCTAGTGCATCGGTAGAGATCATTGAAAATGAAAAATCATGTGATGACAATGATCTTGAGGAGGAAGTAGCTATGCTCTCAAGAAAGCTCAACAGGGGCCATGTACAAGCGAGACAAGTATAAGAAGAAGTTTCAAGTGGAAGCAAGGGAGGAAAATCAAATGAAACCATATGCTTCGGTTGCGGCAAACCGGGTCACATCAAGGCGGATTGCAAATCCAAGAAGGTGTTTGACAAGAAGAAAGGAAAGAAGAGCTTCAAAGCAACTTGGGATGACTCATCATCATCAAGTTCGGAATCCGAATCGGAAAGTGAGAAGGCAATACTTTGTCTCATGGCACAAGGCGAGGTAAATTCTAACTCTTTTAACTTTGATAATGTTGATGATTTGGATGATGTTCCAAATCTTGATGAGCTTAGGAAAGAGTTGGAAAAGGAGGTCAAAAAGACCAAACAACTCAAAAAGAGCTTGACCATTGCAATTAGTGAAATAGAGTCACAAAATGAGACCATTAATGATCTCCAAAGTGACTTAAATGAAGTCATAGAGGAGAGAGATGCTTTAGTCAAGGAAGTAGAGGACTTGACTAGCACGGTGCATAAGTTTACAAATGGTAAAGAAATGTTTGACATGATGTTGGGAGCACAACGACGTGCACTCAACAAAAGAGGCATAGGTTATGGAGCAGACTTGTTAAGTTACAAGAAATTGCTAAATGATGATCGTAGATGCTCTAAATGCAACAAGACTCATGTGGTCGGGAAATGTGCATTACAAAAGGCCAAAGTGGGTAGAAGTTAAAAATGTTTACTACACTAACATTCTCGGACCCAAAGGTGTTTGGGTACCAAAATCTAGTGTGTTTCCCATTGTGTAGGATGCGAGGAAGAGCACCCCATGGTACTTGGATAGTGGGTGCTCAAGACACATGACCGGAGATGCACATCAATTTATTGAACTAAAGCGGCATGATGGTGGAAAGGTTACATTTGGAGACAACAACAAAGGAAGAGTTATTGGTCTCGAACCGTCGGTAACAATTCACTTTCTATTTCTAACGTTTATCTTGTTGATGGATTGAAACATAATTTGCTTAGTATTAGTCAATTGTGTGACAAAGGATTTCATGTTATGTTTGAATCATCGAAATGCATTGTTAGGAATGAGAAGCATGAAACCTTATTTATTGCATATAGAGATAAAAATGTTTATGCCATTAACTTTGATGAGATGAATATGCAAAATGTCTCATGTTTGAGTGCACAAAGTGAATGTGATGCATGGTTGTGGCACCGTAGATTAGGACATACTAGCATGGAGAACTTGTCAAAATTGACTAAGCATGATCTAGTTAAGGGTCTACCCAAATGCACGTTTAAGAAAGACAAGGAGTGTGAACCTTGTATCCTCGGTAAACAAGTGAAATCGTCATTTAAGACGAAAGTAACAAGTGATGTGACTCGAGCCTTAGAACTTATCCATATGGATTTGTTCGGACCCACCCAAACACAAAGCCTAGGAGGTAAATCATATTGCTTTGTCATTGTTGATGATTTTACTAGATATACATGGGTGTATTTTCTCTCTCATAAGCATGAAGTGTTTGAGTGTTCGTAAAATTTTGTGCTTTAGTTGAAAATGAAAAGGGATACAAAATCACCATCATTAGAAGTGATAGAGGTGGTGAGTTTGTAAATAGAAACTTGGAGGATTTTTGTGCTAAACAAGGTTATACACACCAATTATCCTCTCCTAGAACACCCCAACAAAATGGAGTTGTTGAAAGAAAAAACAGGACACTCCAAGAGATGTGTAGGACTATGCTAAATGAGTACAACATAGCTAAGCATTTTTGGGCCGAAGCCATTAACACGGCATGCTATGTTATAAATAAAGTAAATGTCCGAAAGCAAGTGAAAAAGACTCCTTATGAACTATGGAAAGGCCGAAAGCCCAACATAAGTTACTTTAAGGTGTTCGGTTGTACTTGCTATGTTCTAAATGATAAGGATCAATTAGACAAATTTGACCCAAAGTCAAAGGTATGTACTTTCCTTGGCTACTCTATGCACAAAGAAAGCATATAGGGTGTTTAATAGATCAACCAAAACCATAGAAGAGTCTATCCATGTGAAATTTGATGAAGTGGATCCCAAAGTTAAGATGATGCAAAACTTGGAAAAATTGAGGATCGATGATGAAGATGATGGCACCCTAGGACAAACTTCAAATAGTCAAGAAGTTGAGGCATGTAAAGAATCCGACACAAGTGCGCCTAAGAATTCAAGACTTCTAATTGGCCATTCATCCCAACAAATAATAGGTGATCCAAACAAAGGAGTAATCACTAGGTCCACATTACATCGAGATGAAGGACATATAGCTTTTGTATCACAAACCGAGCCCACTAAGATAGATGATGCCTTAGGAGATGAATTTTGGGTAATGGCTATGCAAGAGGAGCTAAGCCACTTTGTTAGGAACAAGGTATGGACATTAGTACCTAGACCCAAGGACCACACAACCATAGGCACCAAATGGGTTTTTAGAAACAAAAAGAATGAAAAAGGTGAAATTGTAAGAAACAAGGCTAGGTTGGTTGCACAAGGCTACAATCAAGAAGAAGGAATTGATTATGAGGAAGTCTTTGCACCCGTAGCAAGACTAGAAGCAATTCGAATGTTACTTGCCTATGCTTGCTACAATGGGTTTTTACTATATCAAATGGATGTTAAAAGCGCATTCTTAAATGGCTTCATTAATGAAGAGGTATATGTAGAACAACCACCGGGTTTTGAAGATCATGAACACCCAGTGTCATGTATATCATCTTCAAAAAGCCTTGTATGGACTAAGACAAGCTCCTAGAGCTTGGTATGACAGACTTAGTGCATTCCTACTTGAAAAAGGATTCAAGAAAGGAACGCTAGATCCCACTTTGTTCATTTTGATCGAAAAACATGATATGTTACTTGTTCAAATTTATGTTGATGATATCATTTTTGGGTCATCCAACACAAGTCTATGTAATGAATTCTCATCATTAATGACAAATGAATTTGAAATGAGCATGATGGGAGAACTAACATACTTTCTAGGCTTGCAAATTAAACAATCCAAACATGGCATTTTTATAAATCAAGCAAAGTATGTGAGGGACATGTTAAAGAAATTCAAATTCGAGAATCTGAAAGCATGTGACACTCCTAGTAGTTCCACCATCAAAATGGACAAAGACCAACTAGGAAAACCCATAGATCCTAAACTTTATCGTGGAATGATAGGTAGCTTCCTATACTTGACCGCTAGTAGACCCGACATTATGTTCAGTGTGTGCTTATGTGCTAGATTTCAATCCGATCCCAAGGAGTCCCACTTAAAATGTGTAAAGCGCATATTTCGATATCTAAGTGGAACACAAGACTTAGGATTGTGGTTCAACAAAACTAAGAGTTTCGAACTCCGAAGTTTTGTTGACTCTGATTATGCGGGAAGTCTAGTCGATAGGAAAAGTACTTCCGGATTTTGTCATTTGCTAGGAAATTCACTTATCTCATGGTTCAAAGCAAAAAGCAAAATTCCGTTGCTTTATCTACGGCGGAAGCCGAATATGTGTCTCTTGGAGTTGTTGTGCTCAAGTTCTATACATGAAACAACAACTTGAGGATTATCAAATCCTAGTTGGGTGTGCTGAAATTTATTGTGATAACACAAGTGCGATAAACATATCGAAAAATCCGGTGTTACACTCAAGAACAAAACATATTGAGATTAGACACCATTTTCTTCGTGATCACGTCCAAAAGGGCGATGTTAAACTCATCCATGTGCCCACAGAGGATCAACTAGCCGATATATTCACTAAGCCTTTGCCTAGAGATCAATTTTCTAAAATTCGGCGTGAGTTAGGCATGTTTCGAGAATCGGACCTTCTACATATGTTTTAGCTATTCCAAACCTTTTTATATGGTGTTAGTGAAGTGTCCATGAAGTTTGAGGAGAATCGGAGCTATATTGCAAAAATCCAAAAATTTTTGTCAAAAAATTCCAGAGAGGAATTAGCGCGCTAATAGTTACAATTAGCGCGCTAATGATGTACTGACCAAAAATTTCCAGAGGGAAATTAGCGCGCTAATAACACCCATTAGCGCGCTAATAGCGTGCATCGCCCCCGTAATATGAATCGACCCATTAGCGCGCTAATTTTATCATTAGCGCGCTAATGTCGTTCGGCCAGGCGTCTATAATTTCGTTTTTTTTGTCAAACTCATGTTTAAGCCACAACTATGCTCTCATTGCTTTATGCTATCTATATCATGAATTTTTTTGCGTATCTCTGAGTTTTCTATATGGATATTTCTTGCTTCACTATGTTTTATCGTCTATGCATTTGTATCGCTACCGACTATTGTTTATTGATATGCATAAAGTGAGGGGAGAGTATATTTCTCTCGTATTGTTTCTATTGTGTTTATTTATGGGGATGCTTGGCCCCACTTTTTGATGGTATCAAACGGGGAGAAAAATGTGGTAGAACTTGAAAAGGTTGATGTGTTTTGAACTTGCATATATGAAATATAAAATCATGAATGCGATATACATTTAGATTACGTTTTACACCTTTAAAGTTCACATTGTTTGTTATCATCAAAAAGGGAGAGATTGTTGGACTAAGTGGTTAGTCACTCACACTCCGACCGAGATTTTGATGGAAACAAACAAGGTGAAAATGTACTAATAAACATCTAGTGTATTTCAGTTTTTGTTAAAGGATGCAAAACAACATATCAAGGGTACTCAAGAAATACAAGTTCAAGACTCGGCATTAATGAAGAAATGAAGATGAAAGTTCAAACCGCAATTTGTAATTTCAATGTAAGGTATACAAATTCTTTCACGCAAGCCAAATGCATTAGTCCATGCATATCAAGTTTCTTAAACCATTCTTCAAAAGTTATAAGTTTACTTCAAGTTTCAAAGTGGAATTTAAACACATAACTAGGACTATGAGTTTAAACAATGTGAAACTTTGTGTGGATGGTCATTTGCATATTACAGATCATTGTAAATGTTTTCGAAAAAGAAAAACTCATTTTTGAAAGGTCTTCGAAAAGAAAACGTAAATTTGCGAAAAGCCCCTAATACATTATGAAATCGTGAATTTCCGTTTTCGGGATTTGTAAAAATATCCGGACCACCCAATTAGGCTTAATGACTCATAATAAACGTGTATAACATGTTATATAAGGGTTGGTTAGGTCCCGGACGAGTTTAAGGGTCGCTAACACAAAGGGACAAAATAATTGTTTTGAGGTCCCTGCAGTTAGCGCGCTAATGATTTCATTAGCACGCTAAGTGCAGAGTTAGCGCGCTAGGTCTCATCATTAGCGCGCTAATTGCATATCTTGACGACTTTTTTTTTACAGCTGGAAAACACACTTTAATTTGAATTCTTGATCTATTTTGGACCCTTGGATCCCTAGAACGGTCATAAACTGTCAAGATGGAATACCTAACACTATAAAACCACCAAGAACATGGTTTTGAAAAGGGAAGGAAGAAACACACTCAAAAACTCAAAATCTACAAAGAGAAGAACTTTGATTTTTGTGAAGAAGCAAAAGGAGATCTTTGTGGTCGTTTTTAGTTCTCTAATCCAAGACTTTTGAGGCTTTAAAAGGAGTACAAGAATCTCTTCAAAGCTGAACTCTTTTGTCATTGTAAGAAAGTCCTAGATCTAAAATCTTGCTTGTGCTTAATCTACATAGTTTTGTGTATTTGATTTGAAAATCATTTTGTTGTGTGTTTGAACACCTTCTTCTTGGGTTTTGCACTTAAATTTATTTTATCAAACCCTAAGATTGATTTGAACAAAAGTTTTGCACTTAAACTTGATTTTTGTTAAACTATTGTTCTTAGACTTGAAATCAGTTTTACACTAATATATTAAGTTTTTAAAACGATTTCACATTTGGGATTTGCAACAAAATCAGTGACATATTTGCATATTCCATTTATTCTCATACTTGCATGCATAAGAGTTGTTAGGCTCTAGGAGGCTTGCTAGTGTTTGAATTTGATACCACTTTGTGTTGTAAAGTGTATCTCATTATTTTTCAGCAACTTATAGTATTTGTATGATTGTAAGACTTAGTGGAATCTAAGTCAAAGGGGAAGACCTAGTTGAGACTAGGCACAAATCCTAGTTGCGGCTAGGTGGGAAGTCCTAATTGTAATTAGGCACTCTAGGCTTGTATGCTTAGGTTGTAACACTTATTTGCAATATAAGTGGGGGTTAAAAATCCTAACCGGGGAGGTTAGGTAGTGGACGTAGATCGTTGGATCGAACCACTATAAATTGTGTGTCACTTTCCATCTCTTCCATTCCATTCACTTGCATAGCATATATATATTCATTGATAGTGTATGCATTATAGTTGTAATTTGCGCATAAAGTTTTAAAATGGCAATAACTACTCGGTAACCCAATTCACCCCCTCTTGGGTGACCTTCACTCACAACACAAGTCTTCAAATCACCTAAAATCAAAATTTTCATCCACAAGGGTCATTCACATCCCAAATAAAGCAAAAGATATAGACTAGTTCACCATAAGCCACATTGATGCTCAAAATCTATACAACTTAAAATTCATATCCAATAACCTCATTACCACAATACATGCAATCTTATCAAGAATTTTCAAAAATTTCAAAGCATAACTAATGAAATTGTAAATTTACCTCAATGTCAGACTACTTTCTAGTGTAGATAGCTTCTCCAAACCTCTATCGATCAAAGCCCTCTCACTTTTCTCACAAACTAAAACCCTAGTGCTCACTCAAATCTTTTCTTCAAATCAATGACCTAGCTCTCCTCCTTGTGCAAATCCATAATGCACTCTCTTTTTTCATTCTTAATCACAACGAACTCTCTTTTCTTACTTAGAATTGCTCAATCTTGGGTTCTAGAGGGGTGTATTGTTGGTTAGTTGTGTACGGAATAGGTTTCAACTATGAGAAATATGGGTTAAAGGTGTTTAAAACCCATATATTGATGTTGGCACTGCCACAGTGTGGCAACGGCGTCGAGACTTATGTGAGCCTACTCTGCTCACAACTTGGTGCCCTGATTGCAGCGTCCCTGCATACCCATAGTGTCGTGTGTATATACACATAATGTTGACTTGTCTGTCTCTATAATTTTGCGAAGTTTTCATTAACTCCCTATTGGCGTTCTCCCTACTTTGTGTATTACTACATAAGGCATCGTGACAACGTGAAATACCCTGTATATATAATAGTTCCATAAAAACTTTTTTATGATTTATCTATGTACCCGACCTTTGCTACTTTAATTTTATGCTCTTTACTGTGTTAGTCGAGACTTTTCCATTCCGATGAAATGTCACCCGACAAATGGTATTTTCTTCACAATTAACACAAAACTTTCAAAAGTTAGAAAATTTCTAAAACATGTAGATTGTCCTAACTAAGCTAACTAGATCACTAATTAACTGAAATTTAAAAATAGAATTTTAAGAAAATCCCTGGGTTGCCTCCGTGTAGCGCTTAGTTTAATGTCATTAGCCATCTGCCTTTTCACTCATTTAGTCCGATTCTGAATCAAGATAATCCATTTATAGGTTGAAGATAACAATATTTATCCCATTCGAATGTACTTTTTGCATTTCAATAAAGACAATCTTCTCTGAATCATAATCGTCCTTGATACTCATTATGATCATTTTCTTCCTCGTGTGCAAGACTGCATTAGCAGTGTTCAAGAATGGCTGCCCAAGTACCATAGACACATCATCATCCATATCGTGATCCATAATCTCAAAGTAAGTGATGAATGTGAATCTACCACTTTCACATTCACATTTAAGACTCTCCCTATTTTTGGTACCAAATACCATCAACTACTTGCAAATCCGTCGTATCGAGACAATTGATTTTCAAATTACCTTATAACATGTCTTTTATAGGCATTACATTGACTGAGGCTCCCATATTACACAAGATGTTTCTAAACTGGTGCCCATCAATGCTCAATGGTATGCGTATATCTCCAAGATCTCTCACCTTGATTAGTTGATATCTCATTGTGTACTTGAATTTTGGTTCCAGCTTCTTTGGAACAACCTTAATATTATTTCCTTTCAGTGCTTCATCTTATTTCTTAGCTCAACATTGTTTGTTCCCTTTCTTGTTATTTTTTAAGGCATTGATATTTTGTTGTTTGAGTCCTTAAAGTTCATCAAGCCTCACATTCGTTCCTTTCTCCTGCTTAACTTCATATTTTTCATAGCTAAATTGTTGACTCTTTCAAGCTTGTACATCACTTGCTCTTGCATTGGCTCATTCGTCGACGTAGTGCTCATCATGTGGATAGCACTAACATTCTCCTTAAGATTTGCGATAGTGTTACTTGAAAACAGCCCTTCTTTCCTTGAATCCAAAATAGTGGCTAGCTAACCAATCTGTCTCTCTGGATTCTAGATGGACTATGATCTCTCATCGTCCATTCTTTTCATAGCTTGATTCACATTTTTCACCTCTTTCACATGCTTCTCATGGCGTTCTCTATTGCTCATGTTGACGACGTGCAAGAGTTTCTCAATTGACTCTAATGAAGTCATTTCTTTGCTTTGCCCTAGCTTCCCTTGTTGGACTTGTTGAACAAAGCCTGGAGGTAACTTAAGTGTATTAGAAGGATTTCCATATAAGAAGTTGGGGTTTATATATCCTTGATAAAACATTGAGGAGCCATTCCTTTCGGCGTAAAGCTATTTCCATAGTTTTAGTTGTTCATGAAGTTGATCTCCTTAAGTTCCATTCGTTTGTTGCATGTCCATTGGATTAACCACCATCACTTGGTGATTAACAAGTTGATGTATAGCTTGCAATTGTGTACTTTATTGTCCCATTTGAAGCTTCACCATTTGACAGCTCAAGTTGGATAGTCGTGCCGTTATCGTAGCTTGCGAATCAATGTCGTATACACCTGTTGGTTTTCTCCCTGCTGAACAAGTACCAGTTGTAGTGTTCTAGGACATATAATCTAGGAGGTCTAATGTTCAATTCTCATCCATGGTTAGTAGAGAACCACCTGTTGTGATATCTACTAGTGTTCTGATGCTATGATTTATCCTATAGTAGAAAATCTGAAGCTGTGCCCATATCACGTATCTGTGTCTTGGACATCTCCTTAGCACCTCCTTGAATCTTTCCCATGCCTCGTCAAGAGACCCGACATATTCCTATTTGAATTGATTGATATTTAGTTTCCTTTCACTGACCTTCACTGGGGGAAAGAACATTTCTAGAAATCTTTCATTGATTTCTGCCCAAGAAGTCATACTCCCTAGGTTCAGTCCTTGGAACCAGGATTTGGTTTTTCCACCCAATGAGAGTGGGAAAATCTCATCTAGATCACCTTCCTTGTAACTTCGGTAATGTGCACGGTGTCACGCTTCTCCAAGAAATTCTCTACTTGTGAAATGGGATCTTCATTCGCTAGCCTGTTGAAAAAGCTATTTTGCACAATGTTGATTAGAGATGGTCTCAGTTCAAACTCGGTGGTGTTGGCTGGAAGCCTCATCACTTCGTTATTTTTCTTTTGAACTTCTGACTTGAAGTAGTCACGAATGCATCTCTGTCCTCACGCTTTATCTTACAGTAGCATATCACATTTGGTTTGGTTATTCCCTCGGCCCTGTTTTCGGTTTCACGCTTGGTCCTCCACCATCTTGATTCCTTTCTATTTCTTTACCTTTTTAGTCTGTCAATCTTAAGATGGTAAGGCACTAAGTCATTCTCTCCTTATCTATGCATGGACTAATTTTCCTTAAAAAGAAAACACAAAAGATCAAGTGTAGATCGTCAAACATTAAACTTAAATTTTTTTTATAAACTTGAAACTAAATTACTTAAAATAAAACCTTAACAATTTTGTAAACTAACTAAATTAAAATGGCTACCTATCCCAAGGAACTACGCCCAAAACTTGATCATGGTCATAAGTATAACGGCTTGGTTGTAGTAATAATGTGATCAACTAATGTATGTTACGGGTATTATCCTCAGGGAAAGGTGTATTGCACTTAGTATACTTATTTAGATTTACTCTATTATTAAGAAAATTCCTTTTAAATTTGTGTTAACTAAAGTACTATATTCTAATAAAACAATGTAAATACTTGTGCTCTTATATTAAGAAGATTTTAGTTCACAACTTGACCTACGTAATGAATTACTATGTTTTTCAACTCACTTCCTTCATCTTCATTATGTGTGTGCAATGCTTAATTAGAATGGACATATTTCCTTCAAATCCACTTCAACCCACTATCGGGACGGAAAAGATTCCAATGTTCAAGCTAGAACTCCACCTTTCGGTGTGAGTAACGTAAGTTCCACATTGCTTTAAGTTCCTAATCTTTAAATTCATAACGAATTATGTTTACTATTTGTGCCTCCATAATTAATAACTATATATCGATGTTATATGTTTTACGATTGTATCATCCATATCCAACTTAAAAGCTCGAATGGCCATGGTAACTCCTAAAACCTCTAATCAATAAACACGTGATCAAGATGTTTATAGCAATATGTATAGAATGAATACACATTCTTACCATTGAACTTTTTACTTTATAATCCACTCAAACTACTTTAGCATAGCATTCATACCATAAGAACAATTGAA
Source organism: Stephania cephalantha (assembly GCA_039657325.1). Classification (NCBI taxonomy): domain Eukaryota; kingdom Viridiplantae; phylum Streptophyta; class Magnoliopsida; order Ranunculales; family Menispermaceae; genus Stephania; species Stephania cephalantha. Next base: position 15,321,911 of record CM077579.1, read on the forward strand.
CCTTAAGATTAATCAACTACTCATACATCATGGTATTCATTGCAATCAAAGATTGAATTAAACAACTTCAATTATATTTGTTCGAGGATGTGCCCTTGGTCAATCTACAAACAATTGTTTATCTTATAATTTTAGTTAATAAAATTAAGGTTTGCATTTGATCTTTTATTATAAGTGATTGCATGTTTACCTTATAATAAGATCTATGGGTATTTGTTAAAATATCCTAAATTTCCCTAGTCGATCAATATACAATGAAACATAATGAATTAAGACTAGTGTGAATGATCATGCTTGTAAGGATACGAATCGAGATCTTAAGTACTTGTTAGGGAACAAGGTACTAGGTTGACCCGCTATAAGAACACCACATGGATTAAGTCATAGGTGTTACTCATTATATGTATATCATTTAGTCCTTCAACTTGAGATTACCATAGACTTCAATATTAGGAGCATGGTAATTTCACACAATCAAATGTTGTCTTTAATAGAACGATTATAAAGATTGTGATTGGTTACCATGTGAATAATATGTGAAAGCGTGTAATCAAGATAGAATTTGTCACTCTCGTATAGAGAGAGATATCAGTGGATCACTCGATATGATAGACAGATAATGGCTAAGTCCATGCAAATTGATATGATTAATGTCATTTAGATGTTTTCAGTTTACCTGAAGATCGAGACTAGTACGATTGACCATTAAGGGTGACTTTCCATGCCTTATGTTTAGTCAAAGGATATCACACGAAAAAATGATATGATAGAGAATGCTTATGACTTGCGTACCAAAATGGTCTTGGTTCATTGCCAACGTCGCATGAACCTTTAGACCACACACAAAGAATGCCTTTACGCAATTTCAATTGGTTCATAGTAATGAATCTTATATGATAAAATTCATGACATAAAAGCCTAACGATTTATTATATGATAACTTATTAATAGAGGCATGTCTGTAATTTGCTTAAACTACCTAAATACAATAGTTGTATTACAAATAAGATTTTAAGTGAGGGCTTATCTACACATATAAATATAGGGTATAACCGTAAAACGAAATAAGATTTTTGATTTTGCAAATTTTGAGTTCTCTGGATTTTGGGAGGGAAAGAAAAACGTTTTTTGTCACTTTTGAGGCTAGTGCTCCAAATTGTGGTCACCGTCGTGTGTGGATTTCTGATAGGGGATGCGCACTTGAACATCTTAAAAATCGAATTATCAAAGAAGGGGATCATGAAATAAGGTATGATTTACTTTCGTAAATCTAGTTTAATCGAAGTTATTTTTTATCATGTTATGTTTTTTCAAAAATTATTTTGAATTTTCTAGGTATCAAAGCCTTAGGCTTTTTTCTATTAAACGTTTGCATGTTTTCTCTGATGTATATATGATATATATGTGAAAAAATGATCTTGATTAATGTATATAAGATATACATATAGGTTCTCTGATAACTATTATCAAGGATTGGTTTTAAAGCATGTTGTTAATTCATGTATATTGATTCATATGCATGATTTGATTCAATGATAGTATTCATGTTTAGAGTATTTCGATTAACATATGTTTTTAATATTGAATGATGCAAATTTTGTATGTTCATGGTAGAAGTCATGTTTGGGTTAATGTGATTCTGGTGTTGAATACATATTTCATTTTTTTTCAATAATTATATATGTCTCCATGATAGAAATCATTATTAGGTTAATATGATTAATTTAATATGATTTTGGGGTTGAATGCATGATTAATATTTCGAAATTGATTTTATCATGTATCTCATTGTAGTTATCCATTAGTATATTCCTATTAGATATGAGGTAAACTCGTAATCGGATAAGACTTACAAATCCTATAAGATATGTGAAAATTCATATTGGATAAGGATTCAAAGTATCTTAAATTCTAATTGGATTAGGATAAAATATTAAGCTAGAAGTGGACCCGAGTTAATTAAAAATGTATTAATTAATAATTCTCTAAATTAAAATAAGGGGCAGTTAAGGTCAATTTTATTGGCTAAAATAATGAGAAACTTAAAGTAATTTTCAATTTTTCAGAATTAAAATTCGTTGTCTAAAAAAATAGGGGCCCCTTTGTATTCCTATCTCTCTTTGGCCAATGGAACCTTCAATCTGTGACCAACCATCGGGACTACCTTCCACTCGACCGCCAATAGGATCGCAGTTAACTATTCGTTGGGAAAGGAAATTCGTATGATAGTCAATATTATTATAATTTTCTAACTTGTTTAGAGATTGTTTATGCATTGTAATATATGATATTTATCTTGTTTAAATTATGATCACTAAAACAAATAAAAATCCTTGTTCCAAATTTTAAGTCAAGTGTCATCCATTCTCAAACACTTGTCAAGGCTTCGATCACATCAATATGGGTCTGCCTTTGCAGAGTGTATTGTGTTATTTTCATGGGCAAGTTGCGTAATTCGTTACTCTATTGTTTAAAATGGTTAGACTTGATAAAGCTATCAAAACAGTTTTAGGCTTTAGGCACTAAATGAGATAAAACATGCTAAGATATAAGATGTCATAGTCTTATAAAAATAACTAAAAGTTACATATAATGTAATTGGTAATTGGTACTTACCTAAATAATCTAATTCAAAGTGTCATGCCTTAGCTGTCTTGGAATTATGTGAAATATGGATTTCAGTCCCTTAAATTAACATAGCATTTTTAGGAGGGTTGTTAATTTAATAGGAGTCTACTCCTCTATACTTAAATGAACTTTTGCATAATCTCTGTTGTAGATCTATGGTTTCTTCAAATCACACTAATCCCTTATCACTGCGATTCATCCTTGAGAAGAATAAGTTGTCTGAGACAAACTTATTTGACTGGTTCAGAAATTTAAGAATTATCTTAAGCATGAGCGTAAGTTGTATGTCCTGGATGATCCTATTCCTTAAGAACCACCAACCAATGCTTTAAGAGCCGTGAAGGATAAGTTGACCCTCCAGGTTAATATCACTCAGCTTCAACTTTTTGATTCAGGTTCCAATAACTTTTTTTACATGCTCAATATTCTAATTTGAGATTTTCAATCAATTTCCCCAATAATGCATCACTCACTCAATCATCTTTAGCTCAGCTCTAATATGAGCTCAAAAGAACAGACTTGTAGTTACCATCTAGACAACTTAGTTAATGATATGTCTGCGCAAGATTTCAATTGGTCACCAGTAAACATCTCATTCAAAATGTACTTCTGAGTAGCTTTTATCATAACTACAACCCCTATCATTTTCTTATTCAAAGTATTATCGACACAATCACCTTGATGAGTAATGTTTCAAAGTGAATTCATAACATTTAGGAAATCTAAGGTATCTATCTTACCTTCCATTTCTATCACTCTAACAATTCCACTTTTCAAACTTTCATAGTTTGAAATTTAATCCTTTAACCTTAAACCAATTAACTTGTTTGATATTTCCAAGTTGTCTTTTAATGATTCTTCTAATATTCTCATTAATCTCAAAGAATGATTAAAAGACTCTCAACAACCTTTCCTCTTATTTACAAATGATGTCTTTCCATATTTGGTACAACTATTAAAATAGCTATCTCGAGATTATCAATCTCTAATAGTTCTTCTCACAATTCTTGAGCTATATATTTAGATAGAAGTATAAGCTAAAATCTTACTTTATTGTGTCAGCACATAATCTTACCTCAGTAAGAAGTCTCAAGATAAACCTCTAACTTCTTTTATAATTCAGGTATCATCAAGCAAACATTGTAGTCAAACTATACTTCCATTTTCTTCCAATGCATCCTTATACTTGAGTTAACTGAGTAAATTACACAACGATATCAAAGATCCCTAGATCAATCATTTGTAATATTCAATTATTTCAAGCTTAGTTTCCTCTTTTACCTTTATGTTGAATATATAACAATTCTAAATTGTCTCAATCACAATCAAATCTCCTGATTTGCTATTAATATTCAACTTTCAAAAAATAAATTAACTTTTGAAAGTTAGCACTGGCACTTTGCAAAATCTGGTCAAAACCAATTTACCGTTACCAATTACAATTATGTACACTAATTGGTCATGCATTCTCTAAGTCTTCAATGATTCCATATTACTATTGATAACACAATAACAACTTAATTAAAAAAGGGTTTCCAAAACTTTACACCCTTCATTTATGAACATAACATGAGTTCTAGTAAGTTCTAATTATTTCCACCATCCACATAAAATGATACAGTAATTGCCTGCAATCATCTTTAAGTATATCTTTACCTCTAATCATGTCGCTGATAACCAAATCTCAACTAACTTTTGAGAGCAACTGATTTCACCCTATTATCAGAATGAGTTTTCAATACTGGGCAATGAATACTCATTCCCATTACTATACATTATTCTTTAGATTCCTTTAATCCACAGATTCATTGACCACTCATTCTTCTCAATTTAGACAATACCAGTCTAAAACATCAAACTAGGATATCTTACCAACTCATTCCCATGCTTTGGCTTAACTATCTTCTAGTTTTTAAATTCTCAATTTCACTTTTTATAATGCGACAAATTGTTTAAAACTCCAATACGAATTCACACCATAACTAGAATGTCCACTTCATAAAAACTTATGAAGTATAAATACATTAGTGATTTACTAATCTTTAATTAGTCTTTTATCATTAACCACAAATTCATTTACTGAATAACTTTCATTACTCCTCAACTAGTCTCAATACTAGTATTAAATCTCATCTCAAAATAGTCCACCATCTTTGAGTCCCGCCAAAGTCATTTAGTACTCCTTTGTTTCTTAATTTTCATTCTCGTAACATACGTCTCAAGGTATTGATCAATTAGAAAATTATGTACTGATTATTATTTATTTAATAATATCAGTAAGAACAACCCTTGACAACAGTTAATAGGAGAAGAATTTAATTTAACTCTATAAATTTTTTTTGTCTTTCCTTTTCAATTTTCACGACGTTAAGACTCTCCTGAGATCTTACCTCCAAAACTTTCTAATATCATAAGAAATCGATGAACTTCAACCATCTTGTTATCATTTAGGGAATGCATAACTCTTATATCTATCATGTAGATGTAGTATAACACAACAAATAACATATCTTAGTCTTTTATCTTTTGGTTAACCCCCAAAATCAAGATAAAAACCTTTTAGCAAACTCTAAGCTTATTCATAATTTGAGACAACTCTCAGAGTCAATAAACTTATGTTCTAGTACTAAGGTATATCAGAGTCAATAACCTTAAACTTTGATACCAACTGTATCCGTAATATCACTTGTTTCAAGTAATAAAGTTATTCTCTTAAGCCTATTATAATACAAAATTGTATTATAATTAATTACATTTAAGCTTTGGAGTAGGCTCTGAATAATCTTCGATACCAAACTATATCAGAGTTATTAAATGTAACAAAGCCCTTAAATCTAGGCTCTGATACAAAAGCTATAGAATCCCCTAACCCGATTAGGGCGATACCCAGCCTGAAACCCTTATTAAACAAAGATTACCTAGCCAGACTTAACTAGAGACAGCAGCCTCTCCTCTTACACACTCATAAGCACCACTATATATCGAATAACAATATAAAACAAAAAATAAATGCAGCAAAAATTTAAAACTTAATTGATTATTAAAATATGATATGCAGTATGAAATCAAATTGGAATAAACCTTGGTTATATAAATTCCCCATCATTTGTGTATTACAAAATTGTAATTCAATACAAATATATAACATAAGAGAAAACTCATTACATCGAAGACAAGATCAAGACTTTTATATCTCCTCTATCCCGTAGTTGTAGCACTCGTCAGCAATCCTGAAAAGTTATTTTGGGGTGAACGCTCCAACTTGCTCAGTAAGTAGGGATTCACATAGCCATCAATATTCCATATAATAATCAAGAACATTATGCAATAACAATATGCACCAACGTTAACTAACTAGAATATGGGAAAGCATATATTTCAATAAGTAACGGATGGGCAAACTGTCAATGACTATTAAATTGTGATCCCCATTTTATTTATAAAACTAGGGTTGATTACCCACTGATGCCATTAATACAATTGCTAAACCAACACAATGCTCATATGTGTTGTCTAAACAATCCATTAATGCCCGATGGTTCTATCTGAAACCCTCTAGTGAGTATGTATTCCACGCGACCTATAAACTGAGTAGGAAGTTACATATAGGCTGGGAAGGTAATCCATCTCCTATATAACCTGGTCTCGCCTAAACTTACTCTCGTAAATCACAAGAACACTATTTTCCATTTGTTGAAAACCATCACAGTGTATATAGTTCCCCATTCCTTTCCATAACTACATGAACTAAATATACTAAGATAGCCAAGCAACATTGATAAATAAGGGAATCCATACTTACCTCGGGTTAAGTCTCCGTAACCAAATTTCCTAACATTTTGGTTATCTTACGCTTTCTTGGTGTTCCTCAACCTATCACCAATCATTTGTAATCAATATAGGTATATTTCCCTATGTTTATAACCCCTAAGTTAGTCCTTAAAACCACAGGAAATTCTATATAAAACACAGCACAGTTACTTTTCTCAAGGGTAGGAGCGCTCTCCCTCAGCAGGTGGGGCACGCTACACCAACAGGGTTTGTCTCAATTGATGAAGGGAACATGCTCCTCTTCTCTATGGAGCACGCTCCACCCTGCACTGTCTTGACAGTGAATAGGGCAGCATCCACTGCTCCATTACCAACTCATCCCAACAACCTCCAAAACTCTCCCAAATCATCTGGTGGACCACTAGTGAGGTAACAACTCATATCCAATCATCAAACAACATAATTCACAGAGATTTAATCATCATTGTCGAATTGAACTTCAACTAACAAAAATAAAATGTATCAAAGTGATTATCTCTGACTATTATTTGCTCAAGCTCCTCAATCCCCGTTAATTCAGCTCCTTGAATGATCCCCAACGATCAAAAATCAAACCTAAACCTTCACTCTAGTCTCGAATGTTCGAATTTGAGGATAAACTTGAGTTTTTGATTTATATATATATAGTTTTTCCTCAAGATACACATCACGCTATCTTGAGACTAATCTAGTTATTGAAGTGTTAAAATGACATTCTTTAAGTGACACATTTTGACACCATCAAGCACTTACGCTCATCTTGAGGCTGATCAAACTATCCATGTAATTTAATCAAAACTCATAGTTTTAAGATATATATATATAATTATATGTCAAAAATATATCACTATATATACTTTGTGTATTTTCTCGCAAATAAATTCACTGGACATGACTACGAGCGTTCTCTGGCGTGCACATTCATTTCACGACCCCCTCTTTGCACTTGGTGTACCGAAAACTTATTGTTTATTTACATATTTTTCCAATTATTGGTTTGTATTAATCTCCTATTAATCCCACCACCTATAAGATTCATTCAATAATTGAAACAAACATAAATTAGCATGCAAACACACGCACATGTTAATCGAGGTACACCCGACTTAACCATAAGCTTAACTTGGGTTGATTAGGATTTGGACTATTACTAATCAATAGCTTAAGGTAACAGGTTGGTACATAATGTGTAGATGGTTCAGAAACGAAAAGCTATGAAGAAGAAGGCCAAAGGCAAGGCTAAAGTTTCCAAGGCTGTGGTGCTTGTCGCAAAGCCTATGGAACAAGTCAAGCCTAAGGATGCTTCTACTTCATAGTCCTTGAAGGCAAAGGAAAAAAAAGAAAATTGTCATTTCTACCTTGCACATGGGCATTGGTTTAGAAATTGCAAGCTCTATCTTGAAGATCTAAAGATAAAGATGAGTAGTGGGACTACTGTTTCAGGTATTTACGTTATTGAAGTTAACTTATGTACTTGTGATTCATGGGTATTGGATACCATATATGGATCTTGTATTTATATTAATGTGCAGGGTCTTACCAATAGTAGAAAGCTAATGAAATGAGAAGTTATCCTATGAGTTGGAAATGGAGCAAAGGTTGCTACATTAATTGTAGGATGCTATCTGTTAATTTTACCTAGTGGACTTGTTTTAGCTTTAAATAATTTTTATTATGTCCCTGCCTTGAGCAAAAACATTATTTCAGTTTCATGTTTGGATTTGGATGGTTTTAATTTCATTGTTGTGAATAATAAATGCTCCATTTCTTGTAAAGACATTTTCTATGCGAATGTTGATTTGCGTGATGATCTTTATATTCTAAAAATGAAAAGATCCACATGTACTCTTATTCTTAATGTAAATACAAAGAGATTCAAGTCAAATGATTTGAGTCAAACCTACCTTCGGCGTTGTCGTCTTGGCCACATAAATGAGAAACGCATTTTTAAACTCCATAAAGATGGAATTTTAGATTCATTTGATTTTGAATCATATGAAACATATGTATTTTGTTTATTAGGCAAGACGGCAAAGAGTCCCTTTACTGGACATAGTGAAAGGGCAAGTGATTTATTGGGTCTAATACATACTGATGTATGCAGTCCCATAAACACAATGGCTAGAGGTGGTTATGAATACATCATTACTTTCAATTATGATTTCAACAGATATGGTTACATGTATCTCATGAAACATAATGGTGAGTCTTTTGAGATGTTTCAAACATTTTAGAAGAAAGTGCAAAATAACTAAGTAAAACTATTAAAGTACTTCAATCTGATCAACTTAGAAACTGTGGTATTGTCTCACAGTTAACTCCTCTATCAACTCCATAATGGAATGGTGTTTCTGAAAGGAGAAATCATACTTTACTCGATATGGTTCAATCTATGAGGAGTCATGCAAAATATCCTATTTCCTTTTAGGGTTATGCCTTAGAAACTGCTGCATGTACACTGAATCGTGTTCCTTCTAAAAAGGTTGATAAAACACCATATGAGATGTGGTTTGGGAAAAGACCAAGTTTGTCGTTCCTAAAGTTTAAGGTTGTAAGGTTTTTGTACGACGAAAAATCTCAAAAAATTATTAGCAAAATCTACCAAGTGTGTAATTATTGGTTATCCTATAAAAACTAAAGGATACTACTTTTTAATCCCACTGAGAACAAATTGTTTGTTGCTCGGAATGGTGTCTGTATGGAATAAGAGTTTATTTCAAAAGATAACAATAGGAATAAACTAAATCTTGAAGAAGTTCAAGAACTAGAAATAAACACTCAACCGCCAGTGGAAGATCAACAAAGTTTTGAACTAGTTGAACCTTCAAAGGTATCGCAAGGCCTGCTTAGGTCTTATAGGGTAAGACATCAACCTGATAGATTTGGATTTCTTATTACAGATAGTAGTGAGGTGTTGCTTATGGATCAAAATAAACCTATTACTTAACAGAGGTTGTGTCTAGCCCTTAGGAAGATAAATGGCTTAGTGCCATGAATTCTGAGATGCAATCTATGTATGATAACCAAGTTTAGAACCTGGTTGATTTACCTGAAACTTGTAAGATCATTGGACGTAAATGGGTTTTCAAGAAGAAAAGTGACATGCATGGCAAAGTGCATACTTATAAAGCACGATTAGTAGCAAAAGGTTTCAGACAGACTCAAGGTGTTGATAATGATGAAACTTTTTTTCCTATAGCCATACTTAAATCCATTAGAGATCTAATTGTCATAGCCGCATATTATGATTATGAGGTATGACAAATGGATGTCAAAATAGCTTTTCTAAATGGGAAGTTACTTGAGGACGTGTATATGATACAACCTAAAGGGTTTGTTCATCCTAAGAATTCTAGGAAGGTGTGCAAGCTTCAAAGATCTATTTATCGATTAAAGTAAGCTTATCGGAGTTGGAACCTTTGTTTTAATGAAGCAATTAAGGAAATTGGTTTCATTAAAAATGAAAATGAGCCTTGTGTATACAAGAAGGTCAATGGGAGCTTGGTTGTTTTACTAGTATTATATGTTGATTATATATTACTCATTGGAAATGACATCCAACCTTGCAGAGTGTCAAGTCATGGTTAGGGAAGTGTTTATCAATGAAGGACTTAGGAGATGCAGCCTACATCAAAGGGATTAAAATATATATGGATAGATTTAAAAGGTTGATCGGTCTAAGTTAGAGTGCTTACATAGACAAGGGATTGAGTTGGTTCAGTATGCAAGACTCCAAAAGAGGGTCGTTGCCACTGTCTCGTAGTGTAAGTCCCTGGAAGACTCAGTGTCCGAAGACTAATGATGATCGAGAGCGCATGAATACAATTCCATATGCATCAGCTATTAGATCTATCATGTATGCCATGTTATGCACCCGACTTGATGTATTATATGCTTTAAGCACAACAAGCAGATATCAGTCTGATCCTAGTGAGAGTCATTGGATATCAGTAAGGAACATTATTAAGTAGTTGAGAAGGATTAATTAAGTGTTCTTGGTCTATGGAAGTTTGGAATACGATTTTGTTGTAAATGGTTACACAGATGAAAGTTTTCAAACTGATATAAATGACTTTATATCGAAGTCTACATATGCGTTTACTTTGAATGTAGGCACAGCGAGCTAGAAAAGATTGAAGCAAAAAATTATGGCAGATTCTACAACAGAATCTGAATATATTGCAGCGTGCGATGCAGCTAAGGAGGCAGTAGATCAAAAAGTTTATCTCTGAATTTGGTGTGGTTCTGTGTATAACTAACCCCATTTGCTTGTATTGTGACAACAACAAGGCAATAGCACAGGCTAAGGAACCAAGATCACACCACTAATCCATACATATACTTAGACTTTTTCATCTCATTCAAGAAATTATTGAGAGGGGAGACGTGAAGATTTGTAGAGTTCCTACAGAAGACAATATTGTAGATCTTTTGACGAAGGCTCTTCCGCAAGAAAAACATGATGGTCATGTTCGGTCATTAGGTATTAGAGACATGAATGATTGGCCCTAGTGCAAGTGGGAAACGTTGAGGCATGTGCACTAGGTCAATCTACAAACATTGTTTATCTTATGATTTTGGTTAAATAATTGAGGTGTACATTTGTTGTTTTATTATAAGTGATTGCATGTTTACCTTATAGTAATATCTATGGGTATTTGTTGAAATATTTTAAATTTCCCTAGCCAATCATTGTACTATGAACTATAATGAATTAAGACTAGTGTAAATCTTTATTGATGGTCATGTGATAATCATGTGTATAGGGATACGAATCGTGATCATGAGTACTTTTTAGGGAACAAGGTACTAGATTGACTTGCTATGAGAGCACCATATGGATTAAGTCACAGGTATTACTCAAGATAAGTATATCATTTAGTCATTCGACTTGATATTACCATAGACTTCAATATTAGGAGCATGATAATTTGACACAATCAAACGTTATCTTTAACTGAATGATTATAAAGGTTGTGATTAGTTACCATGTGAATAATATGTGATGGTGTGTAATTAAGATAGAACTTTTCGCTCTCGTATAGAGAGATATCAGTGGGTCCGTCGATATGATAGACTGATAATGGCCAAGTCCATGTGAATTGATATGATCAATATCACTTGGATTTTTCAGTTTACCTAAAGATCGAGAATAGTATGATTGAACATTGAAGGTGATTTTTCATGCCTTATGTTTAGTCAAAGGATATAGCACGACAAAAGGATATGATATATGTTACTTATTAGGTTGTATCAATTTTTATATTCATGCTACTTGGGTAGTCATAATACCTTGCTAGAGACTGCTTATGACTTGTGTACCAAAATGGTTTTGGTTTATTACTAACTTTGCATGAACCTATTGGGTCGCACACAAAGAATAGCTTTCCGCAATTTCAATTGGTCTAGAGTAATGAATTTTATATGAGACATTCATGACATAAAAGCCCTTGCGATTTGTTACATAATAAGTTATTAATAGGAACGTATGTGTAATTTGCTTAACCTGCCTAAATACAATAGTTGTATTACGAATAGGATTTTCAGTGAGGGCTTATCTACACATATAAATATAGGGTGAAACCCTAAAACGAAATAAGATTTTTTTTTACAAATTTCGAGTTCTCTGGATTTTTGGAAAGAAAGAAAAGCGTTTACTATCTCTCTTGGGGTTAGCACTCTAAATCATGGCCGTCGTTCATGCGTGGATTTCTGATAGAGGATGCACACTTGAACATTTTCAAAATCAAACAATCAGAGAAGGAGATAACATAATAAGGTATAATTTACTTTCATAGATCTAGTTTAATGGAACTTATTTTCGATCCTGTTGGGGTTTTTTTAAAATTGTTTTGAATTGTTGCTATGTACGAACCCCAAAACCCAACAATATTAATCAAGGAAACAATACCGAATAACCACACTTGGAGTCCTTAATGTCCTCCAAAACTCCTCTTAATACTCAAGAACAAATTAAAACGATACTAAACTATGATAAGTGGTTAGTCTTAATGGAAATTGGTAAAGTTTTTAGTTGACCACATTCTAATAACTTTTTATACCTCTAAGACACTTTAGAAAACAATTAGAAATCCTAGTAAACAATACCAAATGAAATAGAACTCTAAACTTTCTATATTCTACTTCTCGATACTGTCAATATGTGATCCATCACTATCTATGTGAAACCAATTGTTTTGTTTAGAATACCCATAACAATTGGTACAGTCAAGCTAATTGCAGTTAATAAAAGCGCTATATGGGAGACAACCCATATTATATAGATTATCCACTCTAGTGCCATTCCATAAAGTGAGTGCTCGGTCATTAATCGTTGGAGTGATTGTTTTGTTTAGAATACCCATAACATCTTGATTAGTGGCTACGAAAGGTTGTTTTAAAATTAAAAGTGAATCTTCATTAATAAAGTGTGGCATGACAAAAAAGTTCGTGGGTACGATGTAGTTGTTCACTTGAACTAGCACATCAGTGACCACTCCTGTTGGTTGAATTGAAGTACCATCCAGTAAAGAAACTTGTTTAGAAGCAAATGAGTTCAATTTGAATTGAGTATGTAGAAAGAAATGTATTTGCCATGAGATTTGCATGAGAACTCATATCACACTGAGCTCTGAAGTACCAAGCCCATTTGATTTTCATGTGCATGTGTATACCTCTCGGATTATTAAGTTTTATAGGGCTTAAATTTGATTTTTCTTTTTCTTATTGTCCTTGGATTTAGATGCTCTCATCTTGTTAATGTTTTTTCCATTCTCTGGTTGCTTAACAATAATGGCCCAAAATTTACTAATAGTAAATTAGTCCCTAATCAGAGTTACCAAAATCTAATATGGCCTGAGAGCGAGTATATTGTCCCTATACTCTATGTGACAACCGAGAAATATATTACTTTTGAGTGATGGATGCCTAGTGTAATGTATGTGTGTACACTATACCCAAATGTTTTTTTTGTTTTGAATAGTTTGTTATGTATAGGCGTCGAGATGCAAGCGAGGGCGCACCTCGAGATGCATGCCGACATGGGAACGGGGCAAAGAGGGATGTAGTAAGTCTTAATTTACGCTAGTGTGGCTTAAATAGCTAATTTGATGTGGCTATAATTGAATTGATATTAATATAACCTAAGTTAGAAAATAAATTAATAGCCATTGATTTTCCTCGAGATACGTGTAGATGTTATCACTAGGCAACTTGTGTTCACATGTGTGTCATCAAGGATGAATAAGTGGATGGATAATGGATTGAGGGGTCACATTATAAGCCATTAAATTATGCTAGACATGAGTGTACACATGAAGATCAAGTGCTCCAAATCCACCTCCCATGTATATATAAAGAATGGAATAGGTTTTTTCATGCAAATTACATTCATTTTGATCAAGAAAGAGAGATTTCTTGAGAGGGAGATTTATCATATGTGATGAAAATTCAAAGAATTATGAAGATGATGACTAAGCCAAAGGAGTTACACAACTAGGTAAACAAATCTACACAACTATTTGACAATGTTTGGGTAAAAATTGTAGATTTCGATTCAGTTTTGGTTTTTTAGAAATTACAGTGGCAAATGAATTTGTTTACGAAATATAATTCCATATTTGGATTCCTTGTGAAATTCCACTAATCCTACTATGAAGAAGTTCTGGATTTGGATTTATTTTCATAAATTTATGAATTATAGAAGTTGTATGACTAAAATTAAAATTCTGCATCTTGTATTATGAACCAGCCTCTGTAATTTATTCATAACTTCCTTATTTTAAATGGAAATGGACCCATGCTAGTGGAATTCAAAAGTTAAGTGGAACAACTTTTGCCAACCGAATGGTTTTGAAATTCGAATGTTTTCATGTCTTAAAATCCCTTTCAACTTTGATGATGAATCTGAAATTTATGGGTCATAATTTTGTAAATGTCATGTTGTTTTGAGCATAACTCTCTGATTTCTTATTGGATTGAACACATCTTTTAGTATGATGTTCTAAGATATGTTTTTAGGCTTCAGTAAAATAATTATGAGTTTTCAAGCTATAATTTTAGAGAAATGAATTTTTTAAAGTTAATGGTAAAAAACTAAAACAGTTTTGAGCCATTGTGGTAGAAGTTTCATATCTCCTTTAATTTTTATCAAAATTGCAAAAACCTCATAATTTTGATAGCTCTAAAAACTACTCTTTGTACTTCAATATAAAATTTTAACGTTTTAGTAGTTGAAATAAACTCACAAGTTGTTGCACCAAATCTTTCTTTATTTTAGTAAAGTAGATTTGGACATAACAAAATTATTATTGGGACTAATTTTAAAAATTTGGAATGTACAACCATTTCAACCAACTCTCATAGCTTATACAAGTCCTAAAGCACCATAATTGACCTCAGGAACGTAAAGGTGACTTTCGAGAGTTCAGGTATGTGTTATGGAATGTCGGGAGGCTGGATTAGCCTAAGATCTTTGGGTGCTATGTAAATAAACCTTTAAAGGCAATTCTCTCAAATTCATTCCATTAATGAGTTGATATTCAATTAATTGGATTTTTTTACTATTTATTTTATATTCGTAATTTCATGCCTTGTATATGTTTTCATTTCTATGGTTTCTTTTACTATAATCATTATGTAATGATTCGTCACATGGCATTCCTTGTTTTGAATTCATTCTATAATTGGAAGCCTTTGGTGTTTTTGATTTCAAAGCTATTAAATTGTCCTTGAAATAGCATGCTATGACTTGTTTGACTCTCTTATTGGTGTATGTACACGCCTATGTCATTATATTTGTTGTGTAATATTTGTTTGTACCTGAGGAGCCTACCTATGTAGGTGCCTTAACTTTATAAGTTGCACGATACCTGGGGTAAGAGTTCCTGGAGTTATAGGCGCTCCACATAGCTAACATAGTTCTATTTTATGAGATGTGTGGCTCACAGGGGTTAAAGTCCCTGGGGTGTCAACATTCCACAAAGCTGATGTTATTAGCGTGACACACGGGGTTAAAGTCTTTAGGGATGTTGGCTGACCTAAACCTATATTTTCCTGTTTTATCTATTTATTATTCATTGTAGAAAGTTGGCAACTATTTCCATACTTTCCTTTCAGCTTTTCTTTCTTCATAGCTATCATATGCATTAAGTTACCATTCTTGGTATATCTTGGAAATATGGATGAATAGCCTTCAGGTTTGACTTTCTACTTTACTGTACTCACCGTTCATTTTATGATGACGAGTGCAGATACTTTGAGTAATAGACCCAAGAAAGAGAAGATCAACAATTAGCTCTGAGTCGTTGGCGAGTAGTTCTTGCTCCTTTTGTAGGTGATCATTTTTTGTATGTATTACTTACATATTTTTATACAAATTCAAGTTGTATATTGGGTTGAGAGACTAGACATCCCTACTGATGCATGTATTACTTTATTGGTTTCATGTGATCATTTATTTACATAGTTTCCACAGTAGGTGATTTTATAAATGCTTACTCTAATTTTATTAAGTCTTTCGCTGATAAGATTAAGAATTTTTAATTAACTCTAAAAATTATGATTACGAGAAATGTATAATACCTTTGTTGAACATGTATACGATCTGAAAGAGACAAAAGGCTGACTAATACGTTGTTAAATCCTATGTAAAGTGATCAGTGATTATTGATGGGATTAGGCCGGGCGGTACTTGATTTTATGAACTAGCGTCACACTAACTCTCCATTCTTGAGTTACTTTCTTTTCTTTTGAAGTGTCTTCAACTTGTTCTTTCTTTGGAATCTCTTTCGTAGTTTCCATTATTACTCCATTAATTGCATAAGTCTCAAAATTAAGGTTATCATAATAGTTTAAGTCAAGAAAATCATTATCACTAGTTTTATTATCAAATGATTCATCATATTCTTCATAGGTATCATAGTTACGTTCTTTACTAATATTGAATTTGACAATTTTATCTTCAAATTCTATAGACATTGTTCCTTCATAAATATCTTAGTTCTAGCTGTTTTAAGAAAATGTCTACCTAATAGTATTGGTAAGGGACTGGGTGATATTGAACCTCCCATTTCCATGAAATAAAATTCATTTGGAAATACTAAGTCATGTACTTGTACTAAAATGTCTTCTAATAATTCGTACGATTTAATAATTGTATTTTCTATTATGGTAAGATCAATAGGCATATTAGGTAATGATCCTATTTAAATGATTCATAAAGTTTAAGTGATATAACATTAATTGATGCTCCGAGATCACACATAGCAAATTCAATAAAGGAATTTCATATTGTGAGGGGTTTGACAAACATTCCCGGGTTGGAACATTTCTCAAGCATTATCCTCTTTAAGAATTACATCTTTTATCTAAGTTTTCATTAGATTCTTCTAAAAACTTGTCTTTAGACTCAAATAATTCTTTAGTAACTTCATCATGATTTGATTTCGTTAAAATTTCATTAATTTCTAATTTCTTAAATAATTCATACATGTATTCTTTAGTTTCATCCTCCCTAGCATTTGCTAATCGTTGTGGAAAGGTAGAAATAGAATGCATGTCTTCATTTGATTCATAAACATTATCCTCTAATTTATCTTGATTAACTAATTAAGAGTTTTGTAACGATTTCTCACAGGCTTCAACTCTCGCTAAATATCATGAGTATAACCTTTCGAGAAAAGGTGTGTATTTCAATTGTTCAGCCATCCATTTTCTAGTCGAAATGACATTGGCGATCATCTCTTCTTCTTCTTGTTCTATTGTTTAAGGTATTCTATTTTTCTTTTAACCCTTTTTAGGTGTCTTTTCTTACGTATGTGTTTCTTTTTCATTTTCACGAAATAAGGCATTAACTTGTGCTTGATTAGTAGTGTTTGTAGTTTGATTAGATACTTTAGTTTGATTTTTTAACTTGTTAGTTTGTATATTCATTGATTTAATTGGTTCATAATCGCATTGACTTCTGCATTATCGCCTTGTCTTCTTCATTATTATCTTCTTTTTAAGTGGGACACGCATCCGTAAAATATATAACTTCATTACAAAATTCACATGGTTTCACTTCATTTGATCTATTTTTTAGTAGTAGTTTAATGATGCTTGATAATTTAGCAAATTTTTCGTCAAATATTTTTTCTTTCTTTTTTCTTCCTTTTCTTCATTTTCCTATTTAAAACTTGAAATCACAAAAATAAGAGAATATCTAGTGTAATATCATTATTTATACTAAAAATCAACCTAAATTACACTATAAATGTGTCTAATTATTGACTTGTCATCAGCAGAGTTGACGGAGTTGGAAAAAGAAAAATTACTTTGATTTTTGAGAGAGCAAAAGTCAGCCTTGGGTTGGATAATCATGGGCTTGAAAGGAATAAGCCCAACGGTTTGCATCCATAAGATCCTAATAGAAAAAAATCATAAATAGTCAATTGAAGCTCATTGGAAGTTGAATCCAATAATGAAAGAAATGGTAAATAAAGCTACAAGAAAGGATCACTTCCTGTTACCATTCCTTGATCAAATATTACATAGACTAGCAAGATATGAATACTATTGTCTCTTAGATGGATACTCAGGATATAATCAAATTGCAATAGCACCAGAAGATTAGGAGAAAATGATGTTTACTTTCCCTTATGGAATATTTGCATTTAGAATGGTGCCATTCGGATTATGCAATGTGCCAGCAACATTTCAAAGATGTATGATGGCTATTTTCTCTAATATGGTTGATGACATTTTGGAGGTATTTATAGATGACTTTTTTGTATTTAAGGCTTTTTTTGATCTATGCTTGCAAAATTTTGCTTTGGTACTAAAAAATGTCAAGACACAAACTTGGTACTTAATTGGGAGAAGTGTCATTTCATGGTTCAAGAAGAAATTATTTTGGGACTTAGAGTGTCTGCTCATGGATTAGAGGTTGATAAAGCAAAGATAGCGCCAATTGAGAAACTTCATATATTAAGAAAAATTGGAGACATAAGGAGTTTTTTAGGGCATGCGAGCTTTTACAAAATGTTTATTAAGAATTTTTCAAAAATCACTAAACTATTAATTATTGGAAAAAATGTCCCATTTGAAATAAGCGCGGCATGCATACAAGCATTTGAGACCTTGAAAGTAGCTTTTATTTCGGCACTAATAGTGGTAGTTCCAGATTGGGATTCTAAGTTTGAAATCATGTGCTATGCAAGTGATTATGCAGTAGGAGCAGTGTTAGGCCAATGGAGAGATGGAGTGTTAGAGCTATATACTATGCAAGTAGAACACTGGATCAAGCACAACAAAATTATACTACTATAGAAAGGGAGTTATTAGCAGTGGTGTTTGCGTGTGACAAGCTTATAGCTTACATAGTGAGATCCAAAGTCACTGTGTATTTTAATCATGTAGCAATCCGTTACCTTTTTGAAAAGAATGATGTCAAACCAATGTTGATTCGATAGGTGTTACTATTGCAAGAGTTTGACTTAGAAATTAAAAATAAGAAAGGAAGTGAAAATTTGATTCCAGACCATCTATCTAGGTTGCCTCATAAAGAAGGTGATACATGGAAGCCAGTAATCAAAATATTCGTAGATGAGCAATTATTTCAAATCTCCAAATTATAGGTGGAGTTTCTCAATTTAGACTCAGATTAGACGATCTAAAAAGGCGTCAGGTAAATGCCATTAAATTAACCGCTATTGGCAGACAGCCTAGGGGTTTTTAAATTTCAAGTGTTTAAATTTTCATAAAGTAGTTAGTTATATAGTTTAATAATTACAATTTAAACGTTATAGTTCTAACTTTCAAAAATCTTGTGTCAAATGTGCAGGTTAGACAATTTGTTGGGTGATAATTAATCGGAATTGATAAGCCTTAAGAATTGTGGCAATAGTCTTGACATATCAAGGAGTTACGTTTGGGACATTTTATAATATTTATTTAGTTATTTAAATTTACATATATATTTTGTGCTTATATATTATATTATAATTATATATGTTTCTGTGTTTTCCGATTTAAGTATTTTCATGGTTTCAGGCTTATTTTTGAACCTTAAGGATAAGGTTTGGTTAAAGTTTGGGGGCATCGACACTTCATTACACTATAGGATGTGGTAAGATAGGCTGAGAAACAAGGATAGACACTACAGGTATGATTGTTTAAATTTTATTTTGAAGCAATTAAGGAGAAAAGCATGGTAATGTATAAATTTTTCATTTTATTTATTGTTTGAATGTTTATCTAGTATTGATAGGTCATTATTTATGCATATTATATATAGTTTATTTATGTAGTTTTTATTGTTGAATCTTCGATATAGGGGCCTAATTATCTTTATTGTTCATTTTTAGGATTTTTGGAGTGCACGGTTGAGTTCGTGGCGAAAAACTGCATGAAATGGACTACTCATACACAGTGATCAGACACCAAAAGATATGCCTCGAGATATGCGCGTGTTGGGCGATTTCCACTGTTAGAGTCCACGTGTCACTCCGTCATTCGCTAGTTTCCTGTTGCAGTCCACGTGCCAAGTTCCGATTGGTCAGCAGACTCCAGCAAAAAGCTGTCGCACCTGCCCCTCGACGGCACGTGGCAGTCGTCCATTCGCCAGCCCCTCTCGCTCGCGTCAGCAGCTGAAGCATGCCCCTGCATAGCTGCAAAAGGCATCTGTCCCACCAATCAAAATGCGACACGTGTCAGCCTTCTTTGTCACAGCAGCGTCATCACAAAGAATTCGTCCAATCGTTTCTCGCCACGTCACACATGCAGCAAGCTTACCCAATAAAAATGCTGCCACGTGGCAGGGGCTGGGAGCAAGTTCATCACGACCGTTCGATCGTCATCGGCGCACGTGTCACAAGCAGTTTTGAAAAGGGTTTTCGCGAATCGGGACAGACGTTTTTGTTTTACTTTTTGGGCGGCGGCTTTGTTCTTCCTCTCATTTTCTCTTCTACAAACGATTATTTTACACTTGGTTTTTAGATTTTTAATGGAGTTTTTCACGACGATGGCCGGCTAAACTCATCAATCTGAACCAGAGGTGGATCAAATCACCCGTTTTGGCATAAAAACATATGTGAGATCTATTTATTTATTTATTTAATTTGTCTTTCATAATATTTTATTCCATTTGATATTGGTTGAATTATTGAGATTAAACACTTGTTTAAATCTTGATTTACCAGTAGGTTGTACACACCCGTACTTGTGCAATAAGACCACATTAGTGGCATCCGACCATACCAATTGATTAGACCCTTTTGGGACCGGTTGAATACCATAGGGATCTAGGCCAAACTGACACACTAGTGATCCAGTTGTCTAGGTGTCGTGCCTTCACAAAGCCCATTGCGGTCAACACATTAAACCTAGTTCATTTGAATATATGGTTATGTGTTTGACTAGGGAACATTGTCATACCTTGACCATCGAGATAGGGAAGTGCGAGGACCCGCGTACGTTACCGGGTCCATAGCTACACTAATTTATTATGGATTGCATGCTTTGATTAGATTGAGGACCGTATGTAAATTATTCCAAATTAAGGGGATTTGTGATACTAATGGTTTGGATTGTTTTCCCCCTTTATTGATACATTTACTTGCTATTTTTAGTCTAGTTGTAGTTAATTTAGATATTATTCCTGTGAACTCCCCGAGTTATTTTTAGTTTCGTAGCATAAGTAAGAAACTTGGTCTTCGTGGTTCGACCCCATGCTTGCCACTACTGCGGTTCTTGTTGTCATTGGTAATCTCATCGGGATTATATATTTTGACGCATTCGACACGCGTCAAGTATATATTAGGTTATATAAAGTACTATGTAATGAATATGTAGTTCATTTGCATGTTCATGCCTTTAATTGTTAACGAGTAGATAAAAAGTATCTTATTGATATCAAACTCAAGAGAGTGTTTTAAATTTTTGAAGAAGAAATAATGAAATGTAGCAAACATCGGTGTGATTTCATGATTAGAAACCTAGAGTTAGGGAAGACCTTGAACTTGAAACAAAAGCAAAAAACTAGAACACTTCTTGTGGAAAGAGTTAGATCTTACTTGATTATACAAAGAAAATAAAGACTTAGTGCAAAGAGATGAAGAAATAGGCATTGCAAATTAAAAGTTGGAGTTAACTTACTTAATTAAGTGAAAGTGAGAAGTGCTAACAAGAGTTTTAGAAATATAAAAAAAATGAGAGAATCCTACAAGTTCTACAGGAAATGGAGCAGAGAACTTGATGGTTAGAAAAAATGAGGAAAAACGGAGTCCATAGGAAAATGAGTAGAGATAGTAAAATAAAAAAAATTAAAAGAAGAAGAAGAATGAGAGAAAAAATTAAATGAAGAAAAAAAGGTTAAAGTAAAATAAAATTCTTCAAATAAAAGATTTAGCTCGAGTACGAGTATCTAGTTGAGTTAAGTTTCATTTCCAACTATGTTAAGTCATATAGACTCTTGAAGTACTAAAGTATACCAAAGATGAGTATGATCTATAATTATCTATGAATTCCTGAGCATAATGAGAAATCATGAGATTGCATACTTGCTACTTGAGTGTTAAGATGAAACAAACTTGTGAGTAGTGATGGTTTATGGTTGTGATCTACTTTGGTTTTTTGAAAGTGAAGTTATATGTGTTATTAAAACTACATGTCTTAATAATATAAGTTTTGTAAAGAAAA
The DNA here is from genome assembly GCA_039657325.1 of Stephania cephalantha. Lineage (NCBI taxonomy): Eukaryota > Viridiplantae > Streptophyta > Magnoliopsida > Ranunculales > Menispermaceae > Stephania > Stephania cephalantha. Next base: position 15,344,027 of record CM077579.1, read on the forward strand.
ACTCTTGAGTGGATTATTAACTTGAAACTTGGTGAATTAAAGGATAATCTATGAATGAGAACTAGTTATTAGGAGACTTAGTAAAATACATTTTTGCTCAAGACGTGCAAAATTCTATTATTGGGGGTATTTGATAAGCGATTATTTAGATTTATATATAGGGTTAGTTTAGTAGTATATTTAGTATAAATATCCCTAAATGAGCTCTAATTAATGGTGTTATTGCATTTTTAGGTAATTGAAGTGTAAAGGAAGAAAATGAGCAAAAATGAGAAGAAATGGAGCAAAACCATAAAAAAGCATGGCTGGCGCCATGGATACACATGGTGGCGATGTGGAGTGCTAAGGCACAATGTGGGAAGGAAAGGCACAGCGTGGGAGAGCAATGCAAGTGGAGAAAATGAGTCTGGAGGATCAGCGCAGTAGTGGCGTTGTGGACATTAAAGGGATGGCGCTGAGACAAGAGGGACAGCGCCAGGTGGACAAAAGAGAGGAATTTCACACACAGAGGTGGCGCACTGGCGGCGATGTGGCAAACACACAAGGCATCGGTGCATAAGTAACAACGCTAGTCGGGAAGAAAATAGAAAGTTGGAATCTTATTTCGAGTTAAATTGCAAAGTAGGGTTTCTAATTGTTATTAGGAAGTATAAATAGGTATTCGGACGTGGTAAACTCGAGACATATCAACTATTAGCCACTATTAGAGTAATTTAGCATAGGTTTACTTTGGTTTTGAGTATTAAGGAGTTTTGTGTGGAGAAAACATTAAAGACTGCACTTTTGGAATTCAAGTTTGGTTTCGTTGGTTTAATTGAAGGTAATATATTTATATTCATCTCTGATTTGCAATGACTTCAATTATGAATTGTAATGTGTATGTTTCAATGAAGTGTGAGTAGGTTATTAATCTTAGGGATCAAATGGATCTTATGGTTTGAATGATATGATATGAATATGAGTAGAAAGTGAATATAAAAAGTACGATGGTTAGAACTTGTATTGATTCTGATCATAATGCTATAGACATATTGGAAACATATTAATCTTAGGTTTTAGAAGCTATCATGGCCATTGAACCTTTTAATCCAGACATAAAAGGTGCAACCATAAAATACACAATGGTTTGTTACCTTAAGATGGTGATTATTACTAATCCAAATCCTAATTAACCCGAGTTAGGCTAGTGGTTAAGTTTGGCGTACCTCGATTAGCGTGTGAGTGTGATTGCGTGATGGATGCATTTGTTTGCATAGTTAAATGAATTTTCTAGGTTATGGAATTAATAGGAAAATTATATACAAGCCTATTAATGGAAAATACAATGAATTACCAGTACACCAAGTGCGACGAGGGGATCGTGAAATGAAATGAATGTGCACGCTTAAAAACACACAAAGGCATGCCCAGTGAATTTATTGGCGAGAAAATGCACGTGATATATATATTTCTATATATTGGATATATAAATATATATATTAAAGTTATAAAGTTTTGTTAATTTATATGGATCATTTGATCAACCTCGAGATGAGAGTAAGTGCTTGATATGTCAAAAATTTATGTCACCTTAAGGAGTGTCACTTTAACGCATCAATCGCTAGATGAATCTCAAGATAACACGATGCGTATCTCGAGTAAATTCCATATATATAAATCAAAATCCATCGTTATCCTCACACTCGAACCATCGAGAGAAATTGAGAGCATGGTTAGGGTTTGATTCGGATCGAATGAGGTTGTTCTAGGAGCTAAATCAACGTGAATTGTGGAGCTTAAATTGATTAAAACCCAGAGATCGTCATTTTGGTAAGATTTGTTTTTGAGTTAGTTGAAGTTCAATTGTTAGTTGGTGATGATTTCTTTGTGAATTATGCTATTTGATAATGGAAAATGATTTGTAACCTCACTAGAGGTCCTCCCTGATCATTTGGGAGTATTGTTATCGTTGTTTTGGTGATTCGATAGGGAAACATTAGCTGCTGCCCTACTTATTGTCAAGACAGTGCAGGGTGGAGAGCGCTCCACCAAGTAGTGAATTTCAAACTGTGGAATTTTGAAAAGTGAAATTGTCAGAGTGATAAAAATAGAAGGTAAGATAATTACAATGAAATTTCCAAAGTGTTAGGAAATTCACTTTGAAACATCACTCATCAAGGTGATTGTGTTGACAATACCTTGAATAAAAAAGGACACGGGCTACAGTTATGATAAAAGCTCCTTAATAATATCTCTTCATTGAGCGACCAATGGAAGTCCTGCATAGGCACATCATCAGCTGAGTTGCCTGAATTAATAACTACAAGTCTGTTCTTTTGAGCTTAGATTAGAGCTGAGCTAAAGATAAGTAATTGAGTCATGAATTATTGGGATAATTTATTGAGATTATCAAGTAGGTCAAGGTTTGACTACTAGTTAAGGATATTTGTTATGGATAATCTCATATCAAAATAGTGAGCATGAAAAAGAAAATTCCTAGATTTTGAAACAAAAAGTCAGGCAAGAATGTTGTGAGAATCTCATTGATTCCTTTGAAAATATTCATTCTGGCGAAATCCAAAGCTATTATGATAAAAATGAGCTATTGGTGACCTTGAATGAAAATTGACAGTGTTAATTTTATAAGGAAATATGAGATACATCAGCAGGTGGAAGTTGAGTGATATTAACCTGGAGGGTTATATTAGTTTTTGCCTTATATGAATGACATTTAATGCTCATAAGTTATGATAAACTAACATAAGTTATGATGACAACTGATAGGTTATTGATGATGAAATTGTAAGACTAATAGAGTACGAAAATTTCTTGCCAGTATTATGGTTTAAATTCTCATGGAAAAGTAAGTGAGATATATGTGTGTAGGAAGAGTTGGGAGTTATGGAGAACCAGAATTATTATTATTTTAGTAAGGAACCGAAAGTAAGCTTCCATTGAGAGGAAGAAATGTACAATAGCTAAGAATGACCTTTCTCAATCTTAACACAATATATCTACAGCTGATCTTAATTCCAGTTACTAGAAGAAATATTTACTGTGTGAGTTCTCTAGTATTGATATTATCAGGCTAAATATAAAGTTGAGATGTGTATCTTAGAAATTTGTATGTTTCACTTCTTCGTCAAGCGATGTGGGACGAGAAGTCAAGATACAAGTTAATTAGAGCCTGATTAAATTAGAACTATATATAAAGAAGTTAACAGACTATCAGTATATAATTTCAACTCAAATATATGGAGAAAATGTAGCTATTGCTATAGTTTCTCAGTTTAAACTTCTTAAGGAAGCATCTAGGATGATGAATTGTTTAAGATCAAGTGCTACATCATCAATTGAGAGAGCTAAATTCAGAGCTACTAATGTGATTTTCTGAATTTAGAATCAGACTGAATTGAAGATGATTCAGTGTTGATTAGTTATCAGAAAGCTAATCAGGATTACATAGTGTGTCAGAGATTAAAGGCTAGTATAGTTTATCCTAATTAGTCAGTTTATAATAATGGTGCGTTACGGATCAGGGATGGATTATGAATTCCAGCTCGGGATCAGTTGAGGCAGGAAGGGCTACGAAAATCTCATAGAACTTTTTATTATATTCATCTAGGTAATAATAAGATATATCGTGAAATAAGGCGTGTTTATTGTTGACTTGAAATGAAGACTAATGTTGTTGAGTTGTAAAGAGATATAAGACATGTCAGCATATTAAGGCTGGGCATAGGAAACTTGGATGGTTATGGCATTGCCTATTCCGGAGTGGAAATGGGAACAAATATCAATGGATTTTGCTTTCGATCTACCTCTGAGTCGGCATAAGCATGGTGCAGTATAGGTTGTAGTTAATAGGTTGATGAAGTTTGCACATTTCTTGCCAGTTTCAATGCGAAATCCTCTTGATCGATTATGTAAGATATACATACGCGTGGTTTAAGATTTCCCTCAATAGCGTGACCGAAGTAAGCTGGCTAGGCAGCGGGAAAACCTAGCAATATTCGGGTTTCGATGGACTCGGAAGGTTTCATAGGAATTACTTGCTGGACAATGCACCTCAGAGGGTTCGCAACACAGCGCGCGGAGGCTCGCGCATGTGGATGGGTAAATTGTATGCGGCATGGATGTGGCAGCGTGTAGGGGGGTGGACAAGGTCGCGCCTTGGCGCGCGCCTAGGCACGGCGGCTAGGCGGAGAGCACAGTGGCGCCTTGGCATAGACCTTGGCATGAGCACGGTTGGGCCTCGGCACGTTCCTTTGCACATTCCTTGGCGAGAGCACAGTGGCGCCTTGGCACGGGCCTTGGCACGAGCAAGGCATGGCCTCGGCAGGTTCCTTGGGCACGAGTGAGGCAGATTCCCTAGGGACGAGCAAGGTCGCGCCTTGGCACGAACAAGGCAGAACCTTGGCAGGTTCCTTGGGCACGAGCAAGGCAGGTTGCCTAGGCACGAGCAAGGCCACGCCTTGGCACGGACAAGGCATGCCTTGGCAAGGGTTGACAAAGCTTGACTTGGTCGTTGACCAAGTCAAAGTACGCTTGGTCTCATTTCGTGATGTTTCCTATTGGAGCTGAGGAAACGGCTTAACATCTACTATAAGGAGAGGTGGTCTCTCCTAGGGGCGGCATGGGCAAGGGAGCAAGGAAGACCTTAGAGCATGCCTTGGGCAGGCATGCCAAGGCAAGGCACATGGACGGACCATGGTGCCGGCCACCCCGAGCCAGTGGGACTCGAATCGGACCGAGCCCCGGCTAGCACCTAGGCACCACGAATCAGACCCTGTCCCTCGAGCAAGGTGAATTTTAGGCTTGGACGGACCAAGTCAAGAGCAGTTACAGGCGGTTATGTAACTACCTTGGTCATGGCTCATATCATGACCAAGGCACGTCCCAGCAACTACCAGGCACTTTGATCATTGTTTTTTTTTACTCTATCCAATACAATATAATCATGGTTTATTCCATATTCACCTCAGTTATCTATGTTTTATGTTATTGTTTTGAACAGATGGTTGAGTCTACTCCCGTTGGGTATTCCGTTATGTGTTCATGGAACGCTATACCATATCATGTGTATCAGTGTTCCTCGGGGAATGAAGATCTAAGCAACTTTTTTAGTACATGTGTCGATGCGTCGTAGGTCTAAGCTGGCCATCGAGAGGACCAGATGGTGGGCCAGTTGGGTGCACCCACCGAAGTGATCCTGAGAAGGGAATCCAAAGAATGGCATAGTCTGACCGGGACGGGCACACACATTTGTGTTCTATTGTTATTTACGCATGCGTTGGTCCATTTACAGTTGTGTGTTTACTTTTGGCATGTTTATTTTAGGGAGCGGCTAAACAGACCCCATTTTTTGCTTAGAAGACCCCATTACTTCAACATACCCCATTTTTGAATTTTTTTTACCAAACAGACCCCACTATTTTTTCAAAACCTCCAGAATACCATCATCTTAAACAAACTAAAAATAAACACCCAACCCATTTCCAACATTCATACTCCAAATTGAAACTTTCACAAAACCCAAAAAACCTATTCTTCTTTGTCTTTCACGGTCACTGAGGTCGTGGGAAGGTCTATTTTAGTCGAACCTTGGCGAATATGTCGTTTATGTACTAAAATTCAAAAATACAGTCTGGTGGGGTTCGTGTAATGGTGGGGTATAAGTTAGATTGCAGTTTAGAAAAACTGAAACCTCTACAGGCATAACGGTTTTTATTAATCGATATTGCCAGTAATATCGCGGACATGTAATTCCAACAACTACTTAAAATTCCAAAATACAATCGAGTGGGGTTCGTGGAGTAAACTGCTAGGGTATAGGTATGATTACAATGTATACTAATCGAAACCTTTACATGTCTTACGGTCTGTAGTAGCCGATAATGTTGGTAATATCGTGAACAACTGTTCCTAACAATAAAGTTAAAAATTCAAATATTCAATCAGGAGGGGTCCAAATAGCAACTATGTGGGGTATGTACAGTATTTCAGTCAAACAAAATCGATATGTAACTATACGTTTCAGTTCTTTTACTCCGCAGAACACGGGTGCAACAACAAAAAATGAAGGTTCTTCCTCGTTGAAAAAAATTCAATAAAAAACTATAAAAATGGCTCGACATTGTCAAGGTGCCTCATTGTGATGACTCCTTCAATATTTCGTACCAAAAATGTGGAAATCATCAACAAATCAAAAGCCCTAAAAACTAAACAATAACCAACATCAATAACAATGAAAACGATGGCCAAAAGCTCGAAAAAAAACCCCCCAAACTAGCGGAAACAAGGGGAGAACGGACTTATCGAGTCGATTTCAGGTGGATTCACATGTTTTTGGTCTGTTGGAGATGAGAGTGTGAAGTCGATTTGGGTTTTGGAATAGGGTCAACTCAGTCAAAGAGAAAAAGGGTAGGGTATGGGAAGAAAATACCCATTTATATGAAGTGTAACTTGGTCATTTTCTCTATGGGCAAAATTGAAACTCATAGAAAAAATTAAAATAGGGTCCTTAAGCAATAACAGGGGTCCGTTTAGTCGCTACCTTATTTAATAGTACTTATGGATTTCTTTAACATTATCATATGAATACTCAGTGAATTTTATGTGGTATTTTACTAACTAAACTCGTCATCTATTTTTTTATGATGACCGAGTGCAGATCCTTCTACGAGTAAGGGTAAGGGGACACTTGGCGACTATCTCTAATCTCGACCACTGTTCGGCACACTACTCGTAGGTGTTTATCTTCATGTTTTCTTATATATTTTGGGTTTATGGGAGACTTGTGACACCTCTTTTTGTATATATTAACTTTTGTCACCATATATATTAGGGGTGGGTAAACCGCGGTTTGGTGGTTTTCCGAGGGTCTACGGTTTGGTGATTTTTCAAACCACCACCAAACCGCGAATCACCAAAACCGCACCAAACCGAACCGCGGTTTGCGCGGTTTGGTCGGTTTGGTTTCGCGGTTTTCATGCACCCTATTTTCGAAAAAAAAAAAAAAAAAAAAAAAAAAAAAAAAAAAAACAAGCAAAAAAAAAAAAAAACAGCTAGCAAAAAAAAAAAAAACAAAGCCGGTGGCGGCACACCATATTCACAACAAGCCATTCCTGAAATATTGAGACACGTCGCTCCGCGACGGGCCGACGGCGGCGGTGAGAGTGCTCGAGAGGTGGCCTGCAGTGCAGGAGTGAAAGGAGGGACGGCGGTGAGAGGAGGAGCCGGGGTTGAGAGGACGGGAGTGAGGAGCGGCGGTGAGAGGGAGGTGAGTGAAGAGCGGCGGTGAGGGAGGTGAGTGAGGAGCGAAATGACCGAATGAGCGTCGAGAGGAAGAGGAAGATTAGTGTTTTTTTTTTGTTTTTAGGGTTTTTGGTTTGTATTTACCAAAATGCCATCGGTTTGGTTAAACCGCGGTTTTCCCAAAATGAAAACCGCGACCAAACCGCGATTCTGCGGTTTGGTCGTTTTCCAAACCGCGACCAAACCGCGAGCTTTAAAAACCAGACCAAACCGTGCGGTTTGGTCGGTTTGGGCGGTTTTTCGAAAACCGCTGCCCACCCCTAATATATATAGCGTACTTGTAGGGTTTACGGGTTCATACGCAGCAAAGAATTCATAACAATTTTTGAAAAACCCTAAGAAGATCAAAAATAAATTCCATTAAACTATATCTACAAAAATAAACCATACCGTAATTTGTAATTCTCTTATCTGATTGTTCGATCTATAAGATGTTCAAAGGTGCGTCCTCTATCGAAAATTCACATACGAACGGTGACCACAATTTGGAGTGCTAGCCCCAAGAGAGATAGAAAACGTTTTTCTTTCTCCCCAAAATCTTAAGAACTCGAAAATAGAAAAAATGAAATCTTATTTTGTTTTAATGTTTCAACCTCTATTTATATGTGTAGATAGGCTCACTTAAAAAACATATTTGTAATACAACTATTGTATTTAGGCAATTTAATCAAACTACACAAACGCTCATATTAATAAGTTAACATATAAGAAATCATAAGGGCTTTTATGTAATGAATCTTATCATATAAATTCATTACTATGGACCAATTGAAATTGCACAAATTCATTCTTTATGTGCAACCCAATAGGTTCATGCGGCGTTGGCAGTGAACCAAAACCATTTTGGTACACTAGTCTTAAGAGGTCTCTAGCAAGGCATTATGACTAGCCACGTAGCATGAATTTTAAAATCGATACAACCTAATGAATAACATATATCATATCCTTTTGTCGTATGTTATCATTTAATTAAAAATAAGGCATGAAAAGTCACCTTTAATGTTCAATAGTACTATTCTTGATCTTTTGGTAAACTGAAAACATCCAAGTGACTTTGATCATATCAATTCACTTTGAATTGGTCATTTAACAATTTAACATATTGAAGGATCCACTGTTATCTCTTTTTATAAGAGATGAACAAATTGTATCTAGCTGGCTGGAAAATGTGGTCTTTCAAAGCACTTCCGAGGGTTAGGATCAAGGGGGCGATCGAATAAGTTCAAAACTTCCTCTCTCCCAGCAAGCAAGATGAGATCACCACTTCTCTCAGTAATGGAATTCCTTGAATTCTTCCTTTGCCTTAGATGTCCTTTCATTGATTCTCGAACCTCCGACAGAAAGAATAAAATCTCTTGCATGCGTTCTTTCTCTCGTCCCCTCAGCCATACATCTCTTTTGTTCGCCGACATACCTTCACATATTATTCACATGGTAACCAGTCACAATCATATAATCGTCCGGTTAAAGACAACGTTTGATTGTGCCAACTTTGTCAAACATAAGCCACACTTGTAAATGGTATATTCAAAATAAAAGACTTGAAAATTCTAACTTGTAACTTAATGAATATCTTAAAGAACTGATATTTGGTATAGAGAATACAATGATTATAGCAAGCACATCGATGAGCGTCGAGGTGGCGACGGATGTCAGCAAGGATTCGAGACCTGTATAGTAGCTTACTTGGCGGGCTCGAGGCGTGGGTCTGCCATAGTTGGTATTAGAGCATGGTTCGAGGAACCTCATAAATTAATGAAAAAACATAAAACTCAATGAACAAAACCTTAGATGTGGAAACCTGATATACATGCCTTAAAACTCTGGTTGAGAAGTGATGGGAGGCGGGTAAAGTTTAGGTTTATATATTTGTTATGTTTTTTATTGTATGTTATATACTATATGCTTATATATACTAAAGTTGATCCAATACACGTTTCTTGATGTAGATCATGATGGACAGACAGACTACTACTCCACTAGAGATTGGTCAGACTAGTGATCCTGTTTGGGCCACTACTATCGCTACTTGACCGAATGTAGATGACCGACCTCCGGCACATGACACTTACTTGGTCGAGATTCTTCAGTTACTTAGGGCTCGAGCCGCAGTAGCCGTCGCAGTAGACGTCGCAACAGCAGCTCCCTTAAAGGAAAAGCCACGTTCTAATTTTATTGATTGAGCTAACCTATTTGAATACACAAAGATATTAACTTCATGCAATAAAACCGTAGTATACTTTATGAAAACTTCAAACTTCTAAATTTAACACCTTCAGAAAGCAACTTCAACATCAAATTTAAATCTCAAATTCACCTAGGACATTTAAACTGTGTTTGCCTTTTAAACCATCCTAGTTACTACTTCAAATAGATAATGAAACCAAATATCGTAATACACATTCTATACTATGCATGCAATACAAAGATCATGACTAAAATCAATAAATAATAACATATTATATCAATGAATCAAAGAATAAGATTGGTTTAAAGCATTAAGCACATAATCATCTCATCATAACTACATTGCAAAACGATTCTAGTTCACGTTCTGACTTTGTTTAGATCAACTAACTACTCACTCATAATCATAAAAAACATTGCAATAATATAAATAAAAGACATAAATAAATACATCTGGATTAAATACTTTAAATCTTCAAATCTAATTCAAAAGCAAATAATAATAAAGCAAATAACTAAAACAATAAATAATGGATCCTAGAGCAATGGAATATTGATTTAAGTACTCAAGGGCAACTAATTTTGTAACCTTAAGATTTTATTTATAGTATTTGAGGTAGTAAACATCCCAAACCAACTCAAACAACTCGTAGCTATCTTAAATTCTCAAAATCTTCTCCAGCGACTCGCAACGATTTATGTGGGTGAATGGAATCATTGTGAAAATCTATAATTATGAGGTCTCTAGTTTCAACAATTTGGCCAACGATTATGACTTCTTGAGAATCGCTGGGATTCGCTAGTTCAAAAATCTAGTTCTTCCATGCTTCCTTGGTGATGATTCGTTACATAATCTTTCCACATGATTAATTCCTTCATAATCCTCCCTTTTTCGTTTATTTCTTCATATCCTTCATTTATTACCTGAAATAACAAAAACAATAGAGAAACCCGTGCAATGTTGTCTTTTACAATAAAATTTTCCTAAAATGAACGATAAAATATGTTTAATTATTGACTTGTCAACCTTTGGTCTCTCTGTCACAGGTCAATTGCCTTAATGAAAATCGAAATCACTATTAATGATTCGAGCCGTTGCACATTGGGAGCCTAGGTGTCAAATATTCATCAATAATGGGATGTGGCTTAATGATCTTTATATCAACCTCGAGATCACGTAATGCATATCTTGTGGAAGCCCCTTACTTAAAAGAGAAGAAAATAATTTCTTCACCACTGTTTCATCAAACTAGTAAGCAAGAAGGAAAAAATGTGAAGGAATAGAGGGTTCAATTGACTATGGAAATGAGAGGAGAGTACTAAGAGAACTTGGTGGACTAGGTTAGGAGAACACTTGAGAGGTTCAAATGAGCCATTAAAGGGTAAATTAGAGCTGAAATGAATTCTTGGTTGTGTTTGTTAGTTTTCCTCTATTTTTCCTTAATTCTCTTGATTAATTCCATGGAATTTGATAAGGTTTTGTTGGAGAACTTTATTAGTGTTGGGAATTTCAGACACATACGCACACACAGTGGAAGCAATCACACACTAACGCTCAAATAGTCAAACTTTATTTACTTAGTAAAACATGTATTAACCTTGCACATGACACACTTACCTTGGGTTCTTTATATAGATACCTAAATACCATACTTGTAATCCAACTAGAGCACTAAAACATTATTCAAAAACAACTCTAAATCCTAATTTGATTTAACTGACAAACATCAATCCTACTTTGACTCACACAATTAACTTACTAATTAGACACAAACTAAAACACTAACTCCCAATTAAATTAGGATATGGAGTTTGAGCCAATAACCCAACAATCTCCACCTTGGCAAAAAACTCCACCAACTCGAACAATCATCCAACCCAATTGTTGTAGCCACCGCAGATAGCAACGAACCACACAACCATTCATCGGCATGTGCAATCATTCATCCAAAACTTGATCAACCTTCAACCACTCAGCTGTGCAACAACACACACAATCACACTAACTTGGTTGACCAAACACACAAACGTGCGCACACAACCACCCGCGCACATGCACAAATTGTTCCACCTAAATAAACATCTTCTTCAATCAAAGGAATAAAACTCAATGGATCACACTAACAAAGCCATCTCCACTATAAGCGTTATGATAGAAATCATCATCATGAACATAAGAAGTTCCTGCACCCTTATTTACAAATCCTTATTAGCAGTAGCATTAGACTCACCTTCTTTCTTCTTTGGAAAAAAATTAATGATATGTCTATTTTCACCGCAGTAGTAACATACTCTTTCCATCAAAGGCTTGAAATCTCCACCATACCTTTTACCAAGACCATATTTCTCATGTTTTCCCTTACCTCGAAAAGCCAAGACTTGAGAAGTGTTAGAAACAAAGAATTTCTTGCCTTCACCATCTAACTTTTCTATAGAAGTCAAATCAATTTTAACTCGCCCTTCAGTAAGATCATCTCTTCCATACAATAATGTGTTGAAGAGATGTCGATGTGTAGATCACACCGAGCATAGCAAAACAACTGCCTTGTCAACAGAACTTACAACCTTCCCGATGTTGGTGAGATCTCTAACTATCTTATTAAAATCTTCAAAGTATTGAAGTAAAGTCGTAACTTCCTTACGTTGAAAAGTGAAGAACTGCTATTTTATAATCAATCAATTGATGAAACCTTTACTCATGTAGATTTCTTCTAACTTGTTCCATATCTTCATGGTAGAAGTTTCTTCCATAACTTCATACACTACATTATCGGCCAAACAAAGATGAATTGAACTACTAGCCTTTGAGACTATGACACTCCACTTTTTTTCATCAATTTTAGTAGGTTTTTCCTCGTTTAATGTAAGCCCCAAACCTTATTGAGTAAGTATATCTTTCATCCTCTATTGCCACAAAGTAAAGTTTTGCTTACTATCAAACTTTTCAATAGTATACTTGACATCTTTGCTTGAAAAACCGATCTTAATTAATTGATCCCTCATAGTGATCGCTAATGTATAAGAAAAAAATCTAACTGATCTTTAATCAAATAGAAATGAACTAATCTCTTATGATTTCATTAAAAAAAATTAATGTAACAGAGACAAAAAAATTTCTTGTCTTGAAGTGAAAAAATATAATGATCAAAACTTACACCTCAAACTATGATCAGAACAATCAAAGCACAATTTCAATTCTTCACATCAAATAGACGAGTTTTGCAATCCAACGCAAAAGAACCCGCCTGTCTTTCGATAATACAATCTCGTACGAACTCTACGAACTCCTTGATTTCCACATTCTCTGATACCACTTGTTGGGAATTTCAGACACATATGCACACACAATGGAAACAATCACAAACTAACGCTCAAACACTCAAACTTTATTTACTTAGTAAAACTTGTATTAACCTTGTACATGACACACTAACCTAGGGTTCCTTATATAGATACCCAAAAACCAATACTTGTAATCCAACTAGAACACTAAAACGTTATTCAAAAACAACTCTAAATCCTAATTCGACTCAACTAACAAACATCAATCCTACTTTGACTCAAACAATTAACTTACTAATTAGACACAAACTAAAACACTAACTCCTAATTAAATTAGGATATGAAGTTTGAGCCAAAAACCCAACAATTAAGGTCAATTCTCGTGTTATTAGGAGATTATTATATAGGTTCATTAGAAAGGTAATGAACATAATATTTGAGGTTGTCTTGGTTTGTTATTGATGGAATGAGTTGAAAATTGGTAAACATGACTTATGTGATTGATTCCATGATAATCGATGTATTAGATGTTTATAGTGCGAGGTAAGTCCCTTCGAGGACACTCTCTCATAGATTTGAAGCCTTTTTTAGGGTAGGAATAGGTCCAAGAAATTGTCAGGGAAGTTGAAGACTCAAAAACCAATTTTTCATGTCTGTAGCAATAGGCGTCGCAAAGGGCGCCGTGGGCATGAATCTCATCGTGCCACCCACGACACCTATAACAACCCCAAAATTATTTATATTTTTTTGTGACATGCATTATCTATTTATACTCATGAAGTATGATTTCATAGTTTTATTGTTAATAGAGCGAGTGCGGATCGACATGAGATACATGCGAGCATGAATGGTGGGATTAGTTAAAATGGACATGAAACTCGGGTAAATCTATGACATAGGTCCTAATTTAATTAAGAGTCGTGCTATAGGCACAAAATGTTTACAGAGGGCATCCCATCTTTTGAATTAGTTTCTGTTCACAATGAAAATGACATATTTTCCCCTCTAATACAACGAGGTGCCTATATGCAAGATTGGGGACGCCTATAGAGTGACACTACGTTTCAGATATAGGTTGTTGTATCGGTTATCATCAACCAACACTATGTTTCAGGTCTTGGTGGGATATAACCAAACTTATGGTCTCAAACACACAAAATTAAGACATAGGTTGTTGTGTTGGTTGGTGTCAACCGAGATATACACACATATCTCGGCATAAGGGCATCGAGACCACTTGTATTTTCATGATGGTCATCCATCGAGTTAGGTATTGATTGATTTTGATCGATACTTTAATACGAGTCTCGACAAGACATAATCGAGATGACTTCATGACTCTCAAATAATGTGGTGGCATATGATGCTTGACATAAAGGGTATTTTGGTAAAAAATCAGGGTGCCCTAAGGAAATCGATGGGTGCCAAAAAAAAATAGGTTGCCCTCAATAAGTGCTTAGGGGCCTAAGTTAATAAATGAGTCTTATCATGACTTGGTTGATTTAAATCTCTAAGCTAGTTAAATAAGGCTTGCTTAATCAATTAAGTTCTTAAGTCAACTAATGAGTTAACGGACCTAAATTTTATCTCATGTGCATGAGTACATAGGTTGAGCTAATTTATCAAAATGACTTAAGTTAATTTAGTAGACTTATTTTGGTTGCACTTAGCCTAAGTGGCTCATAAGTTAGGTCTCATAATCGATTGAGAATAAATTGCCTGAGCTAAGGGTATTTTAAGATGATGGAATTATGACCATTAAATAGGGCTAGAGGTCTTGAATTAATGAAGATCAATGACCTTGATCAAATGAGCCAAGTATAAAAACCCATTGCATTCCTTGTTAATGCTAAGAAATAATCCCAGAGACAAAGAAATGAGAAGGTGTGGAGAGTGAAAACTAGATGAAATGAAGTAAATTAAGAAATTTTGAGATCAAAGTGAAACCTTGAACTGTTTCATTCAATGCATTGCATACTCATGGTGCATGGGGTTCTAAAAGGGAAAATAAGTTTTTAGACTTGAAATCTAGATAATGTTAAGTCTTTTATCACAGGGTTTTGAAGATATAAATAGCTTTGCAAGAATCAAATCATTTTTGTTTGGTTTTGTTTCAAAAATGAAAATGATGTTCTTAAGTTCGTGAATGTAAAAATCTGGTTTTAAATTCATGATCCAAATGCATAAATATTGTAATTATTGGTTCTTTTGAGCATTTGAAGCTCCCCGTGAGGTGTGGACGGGTTGTCCATGAAAAATAATGCCACAGTGACGCAGGTGAGGGAGCAAACCAAAATCCTTGAGTTGGACTTCTAGGCTCCCAACCTGCATTTGCACGTTAATGCAAGTTTGAGCAGGAAGCCCAACGTCGTTAGTGTGCTGATGAGCCCCATGAGCATGCTAACCAGGCTTCAGACAACAAAAATCTATGTTTTTGAAAAAGTTACTTGAGGGCATTCGAGGGTCCATTTTGGACCATATTATCTAGAATATCTCGATATACCATGATTTTGGTATCCCGAGAGTTGTAAGTTCATCTGAAATGTTTTAACCGCATTTTCGATGTGATTTATATTTAATAAAAAAAGGATTAAGAAATAGACTATTTTTGAGTCTTCATCAATTTTTAAAGGTTTTTCAATGATTTTCTCGCATCGAATACATAATGGTTTATGGGATTTGAGACTTGAACTAAGAGAAAAATCTCGAGGTCTTTAACGCACTTTTAAACTATTTTTGGGGTTAATAAACGTGTCGAAAAGTCTAAGTTTGGACTCATTCGAAAAATTAAGGGTCTAAACTGAAACTAAAAGGTTCTAAAACACCTAAATAATTCTAAAATGATACCAAGAGCCTAAAAATAGTTTCATATGTCGGGAGAGTGGTATAAGGTGTGTAGGAGCCACGGTCGCATGGATTGAAATGCTTATCAAGTAAGTAAGCCAGTCAGGGCCTTACCATGATTTCATTTGTGCATTTATTAGTTAATATCATCCCTCATGAGTTGTTTTATTGGTGGAGCAAAATTTGTCTCGGAATTACAATTCAAGATATCTTGTCTTGCTATCTTTGTGATATTCATATGCATGAATTGCTCCCTTGGTGGTCCGAGTTAATGCTATTCTTGTTGAATTATTGTGATGTCCGAGAATTTCATAAATTTAATTAGGATGCTAATTAATTATTTTTGGATTTAATTTGGGATTTAGGTATCCGAGGTGGGACCTATACATTATGGACCGAAGGACATTAGTCAAAATACAATTTTTGTGTGTCGTATGAATAATTGGTGTATTATACACTATTTTGAAATTGAAATGTATACTCAGTGTCTGTGAGCCTCGGAGCACGTTGAAAATATTTATTAATTTTTGACAAAATAAAGGTATTTTTTGAAATTTAGTTTGGATATAAATTGAAGAAATAATAACGAAATCAAATAAAATAATGAATAAATTGGTGGGTGCCAAGTGACACACAGGGTCAAGGGTGACACGCGTGGAATGTACAATAGTGTGCATACCCGAGGATGGTCGTTGGCGCGCGTGGTGAATTTATAGCCACGAAAATACATAGGTGTATACATATTTTTATATATAATATAGTTTATATATATATATATAAATCAATCCTATAGTTTAATTTAAATAAAAGTATACATTGGATTCACCTCAAGATACGCGTAATGTGAGCATCGAGGAGGAGAATGGTTGAATGTTGGTCGTTGGAGATGATTTGTCTATGCCTCAATATGTGTGCCATTCCATCTCAAGGAAAATCAAGTGGTGCGTGGATGTGATTGAGTGGTTAATTATAAAACCATTTGATCTACCTCAAAATACAAGATACGTATCTTGAGGAGATCAATACAATTGATCTTATGAAATTTGATTAGAGGTGGTGATGATCTTGTTAATAGTCAAAAGATCGACCTTGAGATACGCATCACATATCTCGAGGAAGATCAAAATATATAACGAAAATGAAACCATTAAATTTGTCTCGAGATTCATGCGATGAAAATCTTGAGGAAATCTTAGTATATGTCTCCAAATCAACATAAACTTATCACCCATTTTCGTTTCACACATACGAGAGGGTTTGAAATAATGGAGAGAGTTGAAATTGATGCAGAGAAAATGAGAGATCAAACGAGGGATCGATTCGAGGGTGTTTGTGAGTTGCGTGCTTGCATTTTTGTGGATTGGTGTTGTTCGTTGTTTGGTTTTTGATGATGTTGTTGGGTCGTTGTATTGTTGGATTGTTGTTGATTGCTAATATTGTTGTTGTTGTTGACAACGATGGAGAGGTCTCCCATGCTCTAACCCAGCTTGGGGTTAAGGTTGGGAGCCTAACCCCAATGAAATAAAAACTTGAAAAAATGATTGATTTGCAAATAATAGAATGGTAGGGAAGAAGATGAGGTTTGATCCCCAGATCGGACCGAACCGAATCTGGTTCAAGGGTCAAATCCCAATTAAACAAAAAGAGAAGAAATTGCTAAAAATACATAAAACTCTAGAATGTAAGAAACAAATTCAAAAAAATTATATTTTTGGAAAAATAAATAGAAATGAGGATTTTAAAATTTCCTCAAGGTTTGTACCGAGGTTTTCCTCGTAATACGTGCTATGTTACCTGAAAATGCCCAAATTTTGAAAAATTGTTTAAAATCCTAATCAATAATAATTTTCAATTCTAAACCACAATTTATAGTCAAAATTGTGATCTAAATGTTCGAAGAGTTGATTTTGGAGTTATTCTGAGTTTTTAGGACTTAAGAGTATTGAAATAACTCAAAAACTGGTCAAAAACTTACGAAATTTGAATAGGAAACTTATCCGGGTTTCTCAATGGTGTTAGGTAATGTCAAGGAACCCGAAACCAATTGAAATGAAGCTCAGATATTAGGTTCAAAGTACGTATGTCGAGAAAACATTGTGTAAGGTTTTGTATCCAACTTTGAGTTAGTTTGGTGGTAAGTGAACCTACAGTGCTCTTTACTAATTATTGAATATCTTTGTACTTGTAATTGTATCATAGTCTGCATTGCATTTTATCATTCTTGGTCATGCATACATAGAGAGAGTAAGGGGGATAAGCTTGTTGCGGAGTCTGGTTTATTTAAACTAGGTTTCAATCATGCCTTTACGCCGTCTAGTGAGACTAGCGGAGTCTAACACCGTCAAGTTATCTCTACATTTCATGATCTCTTAATATTATCTCTGTACTATTTTTGGAAGTCGGCATCTAGTTATGGTTAGGAGACAACGGCAGAGTGGATTACATGTCATGTTGATGGATATATTTTATTGTTTATTTGAAAGTGTAGTTACATGTCTTCATATATAAGACTAACAATTGCAGGAGTACAGATCAATGTAGGAATTTACTTACCTGACGTCTTCGAGTTGTTTTTATGGTGTCAGATTCTATAAGAAGACAAGGGGCAAATGGATAAAACTCAAAGATTGTGGTGATTGATTTTTAAATTTAAAGTGAATTCTTGTTTTAAATTGTTTGTATATATTATTTTGGAATTCTTAGGGTAGTGTAGGACGTGAAGTTTCGTTGAATGGTTATGAGAGTTTCCTTAGTTAGTTAAAAATAAATTGAGAGGTTTAAGTTTAGATTTTGGTTTATTTGAGAATTTTTTAGTTGTAATTAAGCTTTTGGACACTATAGGCTAAGTTATAAATTCGAGTTTGTTATATATTATGAACCGCCGAGAGTTATGAGTCCTTCTAGGAATCTCTCAATTATTAGGTGAGAATTTTTCGTCACGCCAATTTTAGGGAAGGTGCTGCCAAAATTTTTACAAAATACGAAAAATAATCTGAATGATTCCCCAATTCTCTCCAATGAAACAAATCATTATTTGAGTTTCAATGAGGATAAATTATAAGTTGGAGCATTATTAAGGTTGAAATAAATATTATTTGAGGTCAAAGTTGAAAGAATGGATTAGACCGACTAGATTATCAAGGGATTAAGATAAGGCTGGTCAATCGTCTTAATGATGAGGGGCTAACAAATTTGGTATCAGAGCCTAGGGTTGGCTTAATTAAGGATAAACTTTGGTTGAAAACCAAAGTATGATTGATCGCGATTAGTTGGGAAGTGACTGCGAGCTGGGATGTTTTTGTTATTATGTTATATTTGTGTCGTAGTAGGTATTATCGTTAGATATACGAATATGAAGTTTATTATCCTTGTCCGTTCGATACTTAACTCGTATGAAACGACGTGTAAGATTTGAAACGAATAATTAAAAAAGACAATAGACTAATGAATCAAAACTGAGCGTGACTCAAAGTGAAATAGACTCGAAAGGTTTGAATTCAAAAAGGTGTTTTAAGTAGTTTTGTACTAATATAACTGATGAAAGTATAAGTTTTGAAACAAAATAGGAAATTGGTTGAAAGGGGAAATCCAATTGATTCAGGTACGTAAGTACGAAACATGTAATTCTTGGAAATCGAAAATATTGAACTATTACATTTATAAGACGCTCAAGAAAAAGTTAAAATAGTTTAAATAAGGAAAATGGGGACACGTGATTTCGAAAGTAGACATTGATTAGATAAACTGAATTATGACTGAAAATCACAATGGGATTTTGATACAACTAGTCAAGTTGTCTAAGTCGATTTCAATGAAAATAAAATACTTTGAAGTAAAGTATTGTCCCATTTCCAAAATAAAACAAAAAGTAAAAGTGGAATAGAACCAAACTTGAAAACAATCAAACGAGTTTTGACAAGAAGTACTAAAACTTTTGATTGTTTATTACTCAATTTAATTATCAATAAACATCGTTAAGTACGTGGTTATATGAGTCAAACAAGTAAATGATAAAATGAAGGGAAATACACGAGTTAGAAGTAATCTTTATTAACACCAGATTAGGTGTTGTTGTGAAACAAAGATCAGTAAAATCTCTAACTTGAAAATGAAAAGTGTAATGATAAAATCAACGTGTTAGAAACTAAGGTGTTGGGGAAGTGGTCTAATAATAGCTTGGATTAGCTACTAACCAAAACATGAGTAGTTATGTTTTGATATTTAAAGTACCCAATAGTAACTTCTAATGAAATTAAGTTATGACGCCTATAACAACGAATTAAAATATAAAAAATGAAGAGATAGACGTATTGATTGAATATCAGTAAGTGATATGTATAGGACGTTAGTATGAGCTTCTATATTGTAAGAATTTCCATTTATACGACTTAAATAATTGAAATATCATATTTTAAGGATTTTATTAGTCATTAAGTTAATTAGAATTTTGAAATTCAAATTCTTCTATCTTTTCAAATTAATAAGAACAGACAAATGAATTTATCAAAAGTAAATTGATGATCAGTAAGATACAAATTTATCTTACACAGTCTTATAAAGATTACCGATTTTTTTAGAAGAAAAAAAGTCAAGAAATTTGAGACTAATTGAAATAACGCAAGGCAATAACAAACGATTTAACTGTTTGAGTCCCAAAATCTCTCTGTTTCGAATAAAGGTTAGCCAAAGAAGACTTCAATTGATTGAATGATCTTAAGAAGTCCTACCATCCTTAGCTAAATTTTTTGAAAAAAAAAATGTAATTTTCCTTTGTCAGTTAAGACTAAGGAGTTCTAAGTGGCTTGGTTGTTGAGTGAAAGTTGTGGTAAGTTTATAAAGGGACCAAGATTGAGATCAATATGAGAATAGCTAAGATTGACAAAAACCAAATGGAATAAACTCTGTGTATAAAATAAAATGAGACGTAGAGATGACTTCTGACTGATGGAAGTGATATGAATGGGTTCCTTTAGTTAAGGCCAGACACTGGAGTAGTTGTGCATGACCAAAAGTCTGAGTAACTCAATTTTGTAATCATGTTTCATTCACATCGTAGAAGACTGATGATCGTAATACTAGTCTTTGAATAACCGAATGAATTGGTGACAGACGTCGGTAGAAAAAAATCTATGAAGTTTCGTTGGAGTCAAGTGGAAGCTTAAGTATAGGAAATTAAATGGTCAAGAAATTCTCGCATATGCTTAAAAATGAAAATTTCAGGTTAACGAGTACCAACCATATTAGAATGTCAAACTATAAGTTTAATGGAAAGTGATATATCTTCACAAAGATCTTACAAGAAGCCATACTCCAAATGTTGAAAGTTTTGAACCAAAGTAATATGCAACTAATATCAATAAATATGTTGTGTATTGGTTCAAATATAGTGCTACACTACGTGATTAGTAAGTGGTGAAATTTTTAAAGCACTAGATTATCTTAAATTGGAGTTGACATAGGATACATGTGTGATGGTGAAAAAGTAAATGAAATAAAAGGAGATGTGTAACTTACAGCTCAGTCAGTCAATAGTATCCCTGGTAGTTTGAATTACTGGATAGAGGACGGTATATCTGACTAGATAGGTTTGAAGAACTGAATATTCTTCTACTATAATTAAGTAGAAATGAAAACTAGATAATATATTTATAATGCATACAAGTTTAAAGTTATACTATGATAGCATAATCATGAAATAAGTTGATATCTCTATTTAAATATGTATGTCTACTCAAATTAAGGATAAATGTCTCTATTCAGGTAATGAAATAAGTTGGTGAACAATAAGTGATTAAGACATGAGATTATGAGAGATCGCAGTAAGTGAAAGGACTAAGGTTCTATGTGAACTCGTGAATAGAAAAAAGTTTGACGAAGTTAGAAAAGTCATTAATTTTCTAACCGGTCAAATAGAATGTTAAGTGAATTGGCTGATGAGTTGGAATTGGTAATTGTTTTCTAGTCTACAATATAAATAGTATTGTGAATAGACATATAAAGAATGAGTGAGAGCTGCACGATGTGTCAGGTTTCATTTTCTTATCAGATTGAAACTGGTATCTCTTGTCATGGGATGACAAATGTAATTAAAGATCTACAGTCATGGGATGACTTATATAATTTTAGGTTATGTGGAGAAACAATAAATATAGTGATGGATCAGATAGACACGCAGCTCTACTTTGCATTTATGATGTGCTCAAATATTATTTGCATCACTTTATATAAATATTTAGACTAATGATAGTCTAAGAATTGATCGGCTGACAATTCAAATAAAAAGATGATAAGTGATGAGAAAGCAAACTAGTTAGTGTACACCAGAGTTTGGTGGATATGGAAAGAATTATCAACGATTTGCGAAATTATTATTAGTTATGAATGAGGAGTTTCATATGAAAAGCAAGATATGTTATATCTTGCTAAGTATTGATGTTTGAATGAGATTCAAACTATGAGGTGAGAAGTAAAGAAAAATTTATTAGATATTCCACAAAGTTGATTTTTAACTCGTCGAAAATTCGTAAATTGTCAGGATTGGAAAAATAATGGAGATAACATTTCCTTAAACAAAAAAGTTGGAAATGAAAAGTTGAAATGATTATGATCTCTGCCACTGAGTTGTTGATTACAATGACAGTGATTGGTTACACTTAACGATTCACCTTGGAAATAACTTTACATGTTTGGATTGAAAGAGTTGTATGTGAAGGATCATTTTCTCATATCTCTTTTGGTTCAGTAACCTGTAAGTTTAAATTTCAAGGATGAAATTTTTAATTAGTTGGAAAGATTGTTACATCCGAGAATTTCATAAACTTGATTAGGATGCTAATTACGTATTTTCGTATTTAATTTGGAATTATAAGTCAAAAAATAATTTTTTTTGTCGCAATAATTGTTCTATTATACATTATTTCGATGTAAAATAGGGTCAAGTTAAAATGTATACCCGGTATTCGTGAGTCTCTAAGCGCGTCGAGAATATTTCTCAGTTTTTGACGAAATCGGGGGTATTTTTCTGAATTTAATTTGGATATAAATTGAAGAGATAAACACGAAATTAAATAAAATAATTAATAAATTGATGTGCGCCAATTGACACACGGGGTCGAGGGTGACACGCATGGGATATACAATAGTGTGCATACCCAAGGATGGTCGTTGGCGTACGTGGTGAATTTATAGCCGCGAAAATATATCGGTATATATATTGGATGCTTCTACCATGGGTCTTAAGAAAATACCCATGTCATGGAGCCTTTCTATCATTTAATTCTTGTTATTTAATAATGCTTGAGAATTTTCCAACGCATTAAATGCAACATACTTTTTTTACATTGTTTCTTGTAGGAAAATAAGTTGAGTAATGTAATGTGGCAATTGGCAATGATTAGAAACAATTACAATTGATGTAGTTTCAAATTAATATTAATACCATGTACTACACTTTTATATTTTTTAATAATATATCAACAACTCTATGTTGAAAATAGTACCAATATAAATAAACTTCTTTGAGTAAAAAATATAAACTTTTTTTATATAAAATTAATTATTTATATTACTTAATCAAAATATGCTTATAATGAATGATACTTATTCATTTTATTAAATATTTAACAAAAAGTCTTTTTATATTTCTATTTTTGGATTATAAAATTATTAATTTTTAAATGAATATTTTTATTTATGGTCGTGTATAATTTATGAAAATTATGAAATTCTTATTTATTTTAAATCTACAATAATTAAAATAAGTAATAAATATAATATTAATGAGTCTTTTTATAGAAAAAATGATACATTTAGATTTTCTTTAAATCATTATATAACACAAGTAATTATCATAAAATTATACCACCAATTAATTTACAATTCGAAATTTTTTATAAATGTCAACTCGAATTACCACAAATTCAAATTTGGTTTCATTTTTTCCTTCTTTTTAAATGAGAATAGAAAATACATTGATCGTAATTGATATCAAAGAATATTCTAATATCACGTGTAAGAACTAGATTATTTTGCGGTAACAAGTGTAATTATAACAAAACTGCAATTATAAATAATTAATGATGATATCTATAACAATAATATATAACAGACATTTGATCGGTTTCAATAAAAAAGGTCCGACTACATGAATTTAATAATCAGTTGAGTTCGATTTAATGTAGTACATATTACACTACAGATAACTTTCAAATTCTTTCAATTATATTTTTGAATTCTTTTGACTTCCAACGTATTAAATTGTTTAATTAGGAACATATTCAATGAACATAATTTTTTTAATAAAATCAATTACAAGATTTTAAAATCTCAATGATGAAAGTATCTTCTTTTAGATAATATGATAATAAATAGTAAAGTGACAAATGTCTTTGGACGCCTCCAAATATTTTATAATTTGAACACTTTAATGTAATTTAATTTAATTTGATAATTTAATTATTAGTTTTTTAGACAATTGTGTACTATCTGTTAATTATTTCGTAATCATATAAATGCATCATGTATGATGTGAATATTAATGCACCGAAAAAAAAAGAATAATAACTGAAATTATTTCCTTAATTTCCTTTGATATTTTAAAAAAAATTAGATGATTTCGGCTCAAACAGCACCGAGTAATCCACGCTCGGATATTGACCTACTCATACATGTGGTGGCCCTCTCAACCTGATTTTTCCACCTATAAAAAATTCAAACCCGAAAAGAAAATCAAAGCACTTGCCACTCTAATCAATACTATATTTTTCTAATCTATCTTTGTCTTTTTATGTGATTCATATATAATTTTAGAAGCTAAATTAATCATCATATATTAATATGTTAAAATTTAATCGTTTTCCAACACAAGAGTTTTAATCATTTTAACTTGATTTAAATACTTTATTTATCTATTCTACTTTTGTGTTGTAAACATATGTTTAATTGTTTTTCATTTGAGGAAATAGTTAATTATTTAAATTATGAAGTAATAAGTGCAAATTATTTCTTCAAAAAAGAGACAAATTATAAATAGCAATGTTATAAGGAGTTGTACTAATTTTTTTTAAAAAATAAATTTTATTATTGATATTGGGTAATGCACATTTGCTAATAAATTTTTAGTTTTTAGCTTGAAGGTTACAGAGAAATTTTAAAAATGTCTTTATCTTCCACAAATTAAAAAAGAATAACGTTTTTAATTTTTAAATTTTTCATTAGTAAAAATAAATAGCAAATGGTCAAACTTGTGTTCTTTTGATTGAAAATGCATTTAAAGGTAATTAATTATATGTGAATCACATTAATGTGCATTAATTAGTGTTTTACAACCATTCTTTCTCTTTATGTTAATCCAATAGTTAAGAATTAGTATCCATGTCATGAGTATTTATTTGATACCCATGGTAAAAGTACCCATATATATATATGAAAAATATTTTGTTGATATCCTTTCAATGTAAAGTTGTTGAGGTCCCTTCAATCTTGCATCGAAATATGTATGCACATCTTTTCATGTATGTCTAAAGGACCTCAACAACTGTGTAAGCAAAAGGTTGTAGCAAAAGGATGTCACCAACTATCTAGCTAGAAACATGATAAATTCGCACAACTACTCATAAGAATTGATCTAAGTATAGCTCATTTATCTCTTAAGTAATTAGCTTTTGATAGTTTGATCAATTATACATTTGTAAAATAGTAACTTAAGTTCTATTTTTTGGTGCTTCTTGTAACGACTTGTTACCTTAAATTGGTGATTAGTACTAATTCTAATTCTAATTAACGCGAGTTAGGCTCAAAGTTAAGTTTGGCGTACCTTGATTAGCGTGTGCGTGCGTTTGCATGATGTATGGTGTTTGTTTGGATTGTTAAATAAAAATATAAATAGGTTGTAGTAAAATAAAGGATTATATACAAGCCTATAAAATAAAAAATACACAATAAACAATAATTCAACTTGACACTAAGCGTGATGAGGGAGTCATGACATGAATGTGCACACTTAAGGACACTTGTAGGCATGTCCGGTAAGTTTATTGGTGAATAGTACACGAGATATATATTTATATGTTTTTCAATATATATAAATACATATATTGGAAAATAAATGAATGATTGAAATATATGGATTGTTTGATCGTCTCGAACGGAGCATGAGTGCTTGATGTGTCAGGTTTGGTGTCACGATAAGGTGTGTCACTTTAACGCATAACTATTCAATAATCGCGTCATCTCGAGAAAAATCCATATATATAAATAAAAACTCATGCTCATCACTTCACTCGATCGATCAAATAGTAAATGAGGGTTAGGAGTTTTATTTTCAGTTGAGAAAAAGTGCTCAGGGTCTTGAATCAAACTTAGATGAGGAGCTTAATCAAACTAACAGCTTGAGAGAATCACATAGGTTTGATTTGTTCTTGTGTTTTTCAAAGTTCAATTCGATGGTGATACTGGGATTTTAGTTATTTAAGCTGTTTGTTGGTTAATTATGGTTTCTCACCTCACTAGAGGTTCTCCCTGATGTGTTTTGGGAGTTTTTATTGTTGCTTGTTGGAATTTGATGATTTTGTTTAAGGGACAATGGTTGCTGCCCTGTACGTCTATTTTGACAATCAAGTGTGGAACGCGATCCACGTCTTAGGGGAGCAAACTCCCTTCTTCAATTAGGATGAATTTAGTTGATGGAGTGCGCGCCATACCCACTGAGGGAGCGCGCTCCTACTGCAGAAAATAGCAAGTATGCTATGATTTCATGACGATTTCTAAGGGAATTAGGGGTGTGATTAAAGGTCCTAATTAGAGTATAATGGACCTATATTAACTATAATTAGTCTATGATAGGTGTTGGTTACCCTGGAAAGCGTCAGTGGCCTAAAAAGTTAGGAAATATTGACAAAAACCTGGATCGAGATAAGTATGGATTCGCTTATTTATCGATGTTGCATAGCTATTTAGCATATATAGCTCATGTAGTTGTTGGAACGGAATGGGGGATTATATAAACTGTGAAGATTTTCAATAAACGAAAAATGGTGTGTAATGTGACCACAGCTATAACTCCTAGTTTTGAGAATAGGTTTATAGGAGATTGGTTCCCTTCCCAGCCTATATATAATTCATGCTCAATTCGATAGATTCTGTCGATTACATATACATTAGGAGGTTTAGGATAAAACCACTGGGATTAATGGATGGGCTAGACAACATATCAGCCAATATGTTGGTCTAGCAATCGCATTAATGGCGCCGGTGGGTATTCGACCCTAGTTTTACAAAATAAATGGGGATCACAGTGTAATAGTCCATTATATTTTCTTTGCATCCGATTATGTATTGAATTTATATGATTTTCATATTCTTGTTAGATATCATTGGTGCATGTTGTTATTGCATGATATTTTTTATTATTATATCGAATGTTGATGTTTAACGTGAATCCATACTTACTAAGCATGTTGGAGCGCTCACCCAAATTTAATATTTTAGGTTCGCAACTCGGCACTTTAGCTAAGGGGAAGGAGAAGATTTAGGGTTTCGTATCTTCTCTACGATGTAATAAGTCTTCTTGTAATTATATACATTGTTTGATGTATTATGTTATTTATAAACAAGATGAGAGGTTTTAATGAAGGTTTCGAGTTTTGATAAACTATTTATTACCGTGTATTGATATATATCGAAAAGTTTTAAATTTTTCGTTATGTATTACTTTGTTTTGTTATTTCGATATAAATATATAGGTTGAGTTTATCAGGTATTGACAGAGAGGTTGTTGGCTCTAGTTAAGTCTACTTGGGTTAGCGGGGCTTACTTAAGGTTTCAGGCCGAGTATCGCCCTAATTGGGATAAGGATGCTACAGCTTGGTATCAGAGCCTTATGTTTATCTCTTTCTGAGATAAAGTGGTAAGATTTATATAGTGAGGTATCATGAGAAAGGCTCTGACCCTAATTTCACTTTTGAATGGTTTTAAAAGTGAATGATAGCATAATCTGTTGTACTAAAACCAAAGTTTATTGATTTTAAGAGTCGTCTTGAGTTACAAATAAGCTTAGGGTTTGATAAACAATTTTTGTCATGTTTAGGGGGAAAATGAAAATGACAACATTAATATACATTATTTGTTGCACATATTGTTATATATTTTATAGATATGATTCCCTTGAACTCTCTGAATGTTACCTAATTATCTTATCTCCTTTGACCACAAAATCTAATGGCGAATCAAGGACAGGTTTTTAGGTTTGTGTGCAGTTAGCATCTCTTTAGGAATTGTTGAGATGGTTTTGGGATGGATTAGAATATTGCGGAGCTAAGGTAATAATGGTTTAAGGATTTTAAAAATTTAAAATTAGTTAGAATAAATAAATAATTTCGTTAATGAAATATATATTGTTATGTGGTGGATTGTGAGTCCTTTGGCATGTCCAGCGAGCTGAGTAGGTTTTTTTGAAGATTTTTTAAGGCCGGGTTTTTCGGTGTAGGCTTAAAAACATATGAGGTGTTGTCGAAAAAAATTTACATGATTTTGAGGATTATTTAATCAATCTACGGAACTTTGAGTTTTACGATTTACTTTCAGAATCCTTTATGATTGATAAATAATTATATTTGATAATTAAGAAGATAGACTTTTAATTATTTATTGATTTAGAGGTTAAGACTGCTGGATTATCAAGGGTTTAAGGTAATCTAGGCCGGTCAAATGCCTTAATTAAGTAGGGTCTGACATATTTGCAGATAATAGAGAGGTGAGGAAGAAAATGGGTTTGATCCCTAGACCGGACCAAACCGGGATCGGTTCAGTTGAAGGTTTATGGGTCAAACCCCAATTAAAAATTCATAAGGAAGAGAAGAAATTGCTAAAAATTCATAAAAATTCAAGAAAATAAGAAAGAAATTCAAAAAAATTATATTTTTGGACAAATAAATAGAAATAAGGATTTTAGAATTTTCTCAAGGATTTGTACCGAGTTTCCTTGTAATACGTGCTATGTTACCCGAAAATGCCCAAAATTCAGAAAATTGTTTAAAAACCTAGTCAAGGTTAATTTCTGATTTCAAACCACAATTTGCAGTTAAAATTTGGATCCGGACATCTGAGGAGTTGATTTTGGAGTGATCCGAGTTTTTTGGACTCGAGAGTACCGAAATAACTCAAAAATTGGTAAAAAAAAAAACTTACCAAATTCGAATAGGGAACTTATCAGGATTCCTCAATGGTTTTACATCACGTCAAGGAACCTGAAACCACTCAAAACAAAGCTCGAAGAATAGGTTCAAAGTATGTGAAATTCGAGGAAACGTTGTGTAAGGTTTCGCAACCAACTTTGAGTTGGTTCGTTGGTAAGTAACCCTACAGTGATCTTTACTAATTATTGAATATCTTTGTCCCTATGATTGTATCATAGTATGCATTGCATTTTATGATTCTTGGTCATGCATACATGGAGAGAGTGAGGGGGATAAGCTTGTTGGGGAGTCTAGTTTGCTTGAAACTATGTTTCAATCTTGCCTCTACGTCGTCTAATGAGACTAGCAGAGTCTAACGCCGGGAAGTTATCTCTGCATTTTATGATCTCTTAATACTATCTTTGTACTATTTTTGAAAGTCAACATCTGATTATAGTTAGGAAACTGGGACAAAGTGGATTGCATGTCAGTTGACACATATATTTTATTGTTTATTTGGAAATGCAATTACATGCCTCCATGTATCGGACTAACAATTGCAGAAGTACAAATCAATGTAGGAATTTACTTACCTGACATCTTCAAGTTGTTTTTAATGGTGTCAAATTCTATATGAAGACAAAGGGCAAACAAACAAAACTCGATGATTCTGGTGATTGTTTTTAAACTTTAAAGTGAATTCTTGTTTTAAATTGTTTATATGTATATTTATATTATTTTGGAATTCTTGGGGGGAGTGTAGGACGTGAAGTTTCTCGTTGAATGGTTGTGACAGTCTCTTAAGTTTGTTTAAAATAAATTAAGAGGTTTAAGTTTCAATTTTTGTCTATTTATGAATAGTTGAGTTGTGATTAAGCTTTTGGAGACTCTAAGCTAAGCTATAAATTCAAATTTCTTATATAATTTGAACTGTGTGGAGTTGTGAGTCCTTCTAGGCATCTCCCCCTTTTGCTGCCTATTAGGGGAAAGTTTTTCGGCATGCCACTTTTGGGGAAGGAGATGCCGGAATTTTTACGAAATACGGAGAATAATCTGAATGGTTTCCCAATTCGCTCCGATAAAACAAATGATGAATTGAGTTTCAATGAGGATAAATCACAATTTGGAGCATTATTAAAGTTGAAATAAATATTATTTTGAGGTCAAAGTTGAAAGAATAGATTAGGCTAACTAGATTATCAGGGGATTAAGATAAACTAGGCCATTCAGCTGTCTTAATGATGAGGGGGCTAACAATTATTGGCTTTGCATTTTATGGATTCGTGTTGAGTGGCTTAGGGTCTAAGTAAGTGATAAGGTAGTCATGGTACGGTGGGAATGCTCTGTGATCTTTCCACAACCATGACTACACGGACGATTGGACTTACCTAAGCCCGCAGTTTAGGATTGGGGAGTCAAGCTGGGAGAAGTTGATGTGGTCTACTATAGCTAACGAACCCAATCTAAAATGTTACTCAAGTGACTTAGCTGATTCCACATGTCGTCTTTAAAGTCAAGTTGTGGGATTTTATCTCACTTGATGGACTTGGAATGCTTAGATGCCTTTTTTTTTGTGTACGCGACAATTATTTATTCGTTGATATGTCTGTTGAATTGGAAATCATGTTTTATTTCCTAGATTTTGTGGTAATTCTTGCATGATTATTCAACCAACCATTTATTTGACATTTGAAATATTGTTAAGACTCCTCTAGCTTTACTCACTGAGATTTTCTCTATTACAGGTGACAATTGCATGTCCCTCTAGTAGCAAGGGAAAGGAGCCGAAACTTGATGACTTCCTCTGAGCTTTCCTTAGAGACGAATTCTAATTTTGCTACCATGGGTATTTTTTGTATATATGTATGTATTGCTTTTGTTTAAAACTAGTAAATGGGTTGAGAGAACACTTGGATACATGTATATGTTATTTCCTCTTATGTGGTCACCATATATACATGAGATCAACTTTACACGATTTCCACTCATAGGGTTGTCCTAACATTGTGGTTATTTAAATTGTAGTCACATTAATTATTTATTTTTCGCCACGTAGTTTTTTGAGACTTGCAAAACTTAATATCAACTATAATAAATGACTAAATAGTAATTAATTGGTTTAGGAGGCCAACTACGCTTGCGTTAGCTTTACGAAAGATAGTCGTGGGTCTACGTAGGTTTAGCACAGGATGTGGCCTAGATTATGGGGGATAGGCCGTCATAGTGCCATAATGTGGATGTCCCTACCAAGACTGGCGCTGTGAAGTCCAAGCCACGACGCCGCCCATAGCGTTATTAGCTCATTTTAAAAAAAGAAAAGAAAAGGAAGAAAAATCTCAGGTCGCGAGACTTGGATGAGATTTAGGCTAGGATTCTATGAGGGTACTAGAACTAGTTTAAGACTAAAATTGATCTATCTTATCCAATGTTTATATAGATTTACTTCATGAATCCCTAAGAGGTTTGAGAAGTCTGATAAGCTTAGGAAACATGAATTAAGGTAAGTAGGACTCGTATTTTAGCGACCCCAACCCTATTAGGCCGCACTCGCCCAGCCTAGGACTACTAACTTGGACTTTGGAAACCAGACTGCCAAAGCTAGTAGGTTCTAATATGCCTTTAATCCTGTTTCACAACCTCTATAACTTGAAAATCGGTATATAAAAAAATATTTTGATAAAATATGCGGAAGCAAAATTAAATGGATATTAGTAGATGCTCTCAAGTTTCTAAAAAGTAAATCCAAGCAGGATCAAAACACATCGTGTCTACCCTAATATCCTTATCAACATAAAATAGTGAAACTAAAAGTACATAATAATAAAGCTGCCAATCATTACAACGCATGTCAAGAATATTGTTGAAACTC
Organism: Stephania cephalantha; assembly: GCA_039657325.1. Taxonomy (NCBI): domain Eukaryota; kingdom Viridiplantae; phylum Streptophyta; class Magnoliopsida; order Ranunculales; family Menispermaceae; genus Stephania; species Stephania cephalantha. The sequence goes on from CM077579.1 coordinate 15,375,677, forward strand.
CTACGCCTTCTCCCTTCTGTGATTTACCGCACGAGACGAGGAAACTGAAATATGGGGGTGAGTGTTCTAGGGCTCAATAGGGTAGAAGTCCACTAAGCCATCATTATTTTACTAATAACCTCGATGCAAATAGATAACTACATGAACATGAATATTTAACAGGGGAACAAAAAACACAAATAAATAATCAAGCATGCAATCATAGTCCATATCACATATGCATGTGAATTTTTTATTTAAAGAAAACCGTGGCTGATTACCCATAAGTCCATATTATGCAACTCACTAAATAAACACACTCATCGATGAGTTCCCTAGTCAAGTACACATATGCCTATATTATATGTCAAACTACCATAAGAAATGAACATTCTCATGATATTCTATATATGGAGGAGTACGATGTTCTGTTACCAATTCATGGGTGATCACATTGAGATGACCCTAAACTCTGTGGCAAATCGTGCACTGCCACATTGCTGGGCACGTCACCAAGTCATGTCACATCACTACACACCTGTCTACGATGGCCCGTGACCTTATCCTTTTATCTTAGGTATTTTATATCAACTTACTGATTCTCATGCGTACTATGACTTCTTAACATGAATTTACCAAGTTAAGTGTCTTTTCAAACTTAATAGTTCATTATAAGTTCATTAGTGAGCGGAAGTCTTTTAAACATGCAAATCAGGTGAGAAATAAAAGTTTGCACAAGTAAACAAGTCTATAGTGTAGAAAATTGACATGCGATACCATATATGTGATCGTAAAGGCAACAAAAGTACATAAGTGTATCATATATGTATCAAGCAAAAATAGTCTCCCAAAATAACCCAAAAGACGATAAATAAGTAATTACAAATACCTACAAGTACTAGCTATGGGAAGCTCTCTGGATCAGAGGTAATCGCCAAATACCGCCATCCCCCGACTCGTTGTAGGATATGTAATTCATCATTAAAACAATGAAAAAGTCCAGTGAGTAAATCCCAAAAAACATTAGTTAGTATTCACAAGAATCCCAAATAAAGCAGCTACAATCCATGCGAATAATTAAAGTAAAACTAGAAAAGAAAGCATGAATATAAGTCACAAATGAATAAGCAAAGTCAAAACGCATATGTAGTGAATGTCTATCAAACCCTGGTGATCGGATTCGTCAAACTGAGAAGTCCCCGTTAGCGAGGTATTTCCCACCAAATACTTCATGATTGAAATAGGACCGCATGGATGGAAGTTAGACATACAACCAATGCCTTTCGAGAAGAAACTCATGACGAAGGCAAGCCTCACACCAACTTTTTCTCGTATCAATTGGACTCGCGGAGACAAGTCTCGCGCGTAGTCACTAACAAGAACCTTACCGCATGAAAACTCCTAGATTGCCAACTATGGGGCTCCACGATTAGTGTCATGCCCGCCTCGTCGACCATACACGGACACACGCGGTAATGGAGTATAAGCAAGCCTAAAACTGACACAATTTATATCACACACTGTTAAATATGACAAAAATCTAAATTAATACTAAAGGATTTTCTCATGAGCTTATTTACCTCAACCAATCGCAAACACCATCTGAAAAGTCTCGCTCACACCTCGAAGTGCGCACTCAACACCCGATTGTAGTCTCCTAGGCCGCTAGAGTACAAATATGTTATTTTAAATAATTTAGGGTCAAATTAATTTGGTTTTTTATGAAAGACCAAAAAATAAATATTTTTAGTCAAAATATTTAGGGGAAACACGCTTTACGGGTTACATACCAGTGCAAAGCCCACCAAAATTTCTCAAAATTAAATTTTTGACTATTTTTTTCCAATTTCTTATATTTTTCACATTTTTTCTAGATTTTTCCATTATCTTTATCTATTTTCATAATTTTTTGTAATTTATTTCATTTTAAATTGTATTAATTTTTATAAATTTATAATTTATTTTATAGGGTTAGGCCTCTGAACCAGGCTTGGTTTGATTAGGCCAGGTTTGGCTCAACTAGGCTGGGTCTGGCCATCTGGGCCCGACCCACCGGTCGTAGCCCTTCCACCGGGGCTTCCGCTTTGTAGAGACAAATTGCATATCTCTCCATTCCCTCTTTTTTTAAAAATTTTTTTACAATAACATAACCAAACCATCTATATCAACAACAACAACAACTCACAGTTGGCATCAACAACTAAATACTTGACATGCATTTTATAAAAATATCAAGAACTTCGAAAACACATATTTTTGAGAAAAATCACTTTTGAATCTATTAAATTATTGAATTCAAAGTTCAATAGGACTACATTTGAGATCGGAATCAGTGATGAAACCTATCGAAAATACATTTGCAAGGATTGAGCATATATGGATGCCATTTTTCAACAAATTAATTTTGAAAGAAAGAGGGGTTCATTGCCTAGGTTTTGGTTTGCTTGGAATTGAAGATTTTGGTATGTATTCTCCTTCAATTTGACTTCAATAACACCTCAGAATGAAACTTCCAGCCATTAGAGTTCTCTTTCTCTCATTTGTTCTCTACAGGATGCATGCAAATGGTTTATTAGAATAAAACGTAGGCATTGTATATGTGTTTCAATTTGATCATATCCTTAATTACATCTCTCCTCATACACAAATCTCTATATTATTCCAGGATTGTGAATCAATCCTTCTATTTTCCTTAGAAGCCCACTAGATCTCCTGTGACTCGACAAATTTGTACATTACTAGATCAATTTAAGGCTCTAGTTTAATTCCTGCAACTTAGGTTTTATTAATATCTTTTAACTTAGCCTAATTGGCTTTTTTGTTATATTAATTCAATAAATCAACTTAAGTTATAGTATCCCTAGTTAATTTAGTTAGATTCGTATTAATCCAGGCGACCCAGCGACCCGCATCTTGCGGTAATGCGCATCTCGAGGCACACTTCAAGCTTTTAGTTAATTAGTTAAATTTTGTAACTTAGGTCTTACTTTGATAAATTATTTAAACATTAGGTTAGGGAAGATTAGTAGTAGCTTACTAGTTCAACCAAGCTTTGATTTGCCTAAGTTCTAACCGTCTTATACCCGCGCTATGCGCTTTCAAAGGCATCCATGCTCTCAAGGCACATACGCATAACGCGATAATGAAAATAAAACTAGTGCAACATAATTTAAATAATAATACAACAATTTATGAATGGCATTACACAACTATAAAAATTAAACCCTTAGTTCTTGTGCACGAGGTTTTACTCGAGATTCACATGTTGGCTCTAATTATGGTTCTCTAATCCTACCGATTAGGGCATAAACTTGGTTTAACTATATTCGGGTCGTCACACACCCCAAGTCCCCATAGCCCATCCATTGTCACAAAAAAAAAACATGCAACTCATCATTCCCATTTTTAATTGAAAACCAAAACAAATTTTTATGGTATATAGCTCACATTCCCATCAATAGATAGTAAATGAACTAAAAATAATTAATAATGTGCAAATAATTAATAACAAAGGAAACTACCACCTATCTCATGTACGTAATCCTAAATTTGAAGTTTTTTCGGTCGTCTCGAACTCCAACACGTAATTAGCTACATTGGATAATATTCAATAGTCAATTTTGAATCTAAAACAAGGTCTATACAAACATTATACCATTAGAGAAATCTCTAATAAATAACTAAAACTTGATGTTAGCTTTTTACTTTACTTGTAATGCAACTTGCTTAATTAACCCTTGGATATCAATCCATTTTAACTTTGGAAACGACCTATTTTATGAGATTTGAATTCATGAGAATTTTGATATCTCGTAGTAGGTTTCAAAAGATACCGGAATGTCAAAAATGGACTTAAATTGAGGTAGTTATGACCATTTTATTAAACCCCGTGTGTGGTTGTCCAATTCTAGAAATTTATTTTGACACTTTGCGCGCTTTAATATACGTCGAACCTTATAACGAAGGGGATATTATGAAAAATAAATTCCATTTAAAAATAACTTGAAAAATATATTATGAGATTATTGGTGGTCAAATACAATCAAAAATATATCATTATGAAAAATAGAACATTCAAAAATGAAGATTCAAAAGGTTCTTACCATGGAAGAATGGGCTCAATGAGAATCTTATCAAGCAATCACCTTTCTATTATAAATCAATGACAATTTTAACCGTTCATGCTCCTCTCGTATGTCAGTTAAAACAATTATATAGAAGCATGGAAAATTATCCTCTTCTACAAAGATCCCGCAGAAGGCCATTCATGGTATATAATATTCAAAAAATCACTACGAATTACCTTACCACTTTGGTTCCTCCATGAATGGTGGCCAAAATTTGGCCCAATAGAACAAATTCTACCATCTAAATTCATGACTTTATATGAAAAGGAAAATCTCTCATTCTTCCAATTTATTAAAAGATATGTCATTTCGTGGATCCTTAAGTGGGACTATAATACCTATAAGATCACCCACACGTGACAATAGAACTTCCCATTACTTAATCCAAGAAATACATGTTATGTGGTGGGATAAATTTGATGTCGACTCTATCAAAGAATGTTCATTTAATCCCATCCAAGATAAACCAATTCTCATAACACCAAAGATTTGGTTTTCGAACAACCATTTGATTTGGATTTCAAACAACCTTATACTCCTAAGACTTATAAATAACCCAGCCTCCAAAAAGAAGAAACACTTGAAAAACCAATTCAACCATCCTCCTCTAACCAATTATATCCAGACCTCGCTACAAAAATCCTTAAGCATCTTCAATGAATGGAAAAAGGAATGAAGAGAGTTGAAATACTTAAATCAAGAACATAAAAAAAGTAACTCTAAAGAAGGGGCTAGTTCTTCACTCCTAATTTCTTTGAACTCTAAATCGGGCCCATGCAAAAATTAATAATTCAGCCCATGCCTTCGTGCTCATGCCCGCCTTCAGGCCCATGCAATAAATCATATTAAGGCACGTCAACCTACCTCTTGGACTACGTCACTCATTCACTCAATAATTTATACAGGACCACCAATTATTCAGCTTACATTAGCATCACTCATTCGGCTCTATAATTTCTCTACAAAGGGCCAAACATGGGAATTGCATCATTATACAACTAGCATCATTCACCAATTCGAGCATACAACTATCCGTCAATTCATACATAAAGTATTTGTTGTCTACTTTTTTATTTTTATAAAGCGCTTGTCAAGAATCTACTTTATTAAAGTATATGCGTCGTGTTTTGTATGAAGATCCTAAATGTCAATGACTAGTTGGACTTCACTCCTTGTTAATAGTCGATCTAGAATCATTTTTTCGAGATGATGTGTCTTTTTCTTTCTTTTTCTTTTATTAAAGCATAGGTGAGTCGGTTGCACTATCTTTCCATCAAAGTGCGTCATTTGTCTTTTACTTTAGTATGTATACATTAAGTGTGGTATCTTTGATTATGAGCCATTCCTTTAGCATCTTTGTTAATGGCCACAATTTTCTTATTTGTTTGATTATAAATACAAGCTTCATTTGAGTAACTCCTCATTCAAAAGTTTAAGCTTCTTATTTCACTTGAAACTATTAGTCTTTTTTTTAATTTCAGTATTTCACTTGAAACCATTTATCCCTTTACTTTTTATCACGAAACCCTTGTCCAATACATTCTCACCAATACCGCCGTCAACCACCACCAATTTGGTATCAGAGCCAAATTCCTCCATCCTCATCAAGTAATCAATCAGTTCCTCAATCACTCCCAATTGTAAGTATAAATTTATATTTGTCAAAACGATTTTGAAAGGATTTTGAATTAAGACTTTAAGTTTGTGATTTTGATTTGAAAGTTTTTTTTTCATTTTTAAATTATTTATCTCTTGTTCACTCATAGGGAATTAAGTTTAGACTTTCCTAGTCGCATTGTAAGTCTAGCAAAAAGATGAGAGTAAGTCTAGTAGTAAACCGTTGACCAAGTTGAACCTTAAACCTTAGGAACAAAACATAAGTAAATTAATTAAGAAAATGAAAAGTGCACTATCATTTAAAATCCAAGTGTAAATTTTGAATCATCATCCTCTTCCGAAACCCTACAAAACCATAAATTAAAGCCTGAGCTAACAAAATCAAAAATAGATTTAAGAAAAATTAGTGAAATTTCTTGTAATGATATAGAACAATCTCTTCAATATTGGGATATGCCTATCATCGATCCAAAACAAATTTATACTCAAGGTTCTTTTTCAAAAAAATCAGGATTTTTTAGTTAAACTTGAAGAAGATACCAAATCAATAGATGAAGAAGGTCAAGAAATACAATTAATCTCTCTTGAGAAAATTAGATTATATAAAGAAAAATATAAATGTTTACATATAGGATTAATTCAAGTAGCAATAAAACCATTAACTAAATTAGGACTTAACACATCAGTTTTAGCATTGGTAAGGGATAAAAGACATATCGAATTTAATGATTCTCTTTTAGGAATAATTGAAGGAAGCTTGACCGAAGGTCCAATTTTCTTCAATTGTTTTCCTAACTTCACATTACGTCTTCAAAATCAATTCGCCCATGATGCATCAACACTAAGTCTCTATACTCAAAGGATTCAAAGTGAAAGGAGTATGTTCAAATGGTGTTGTTCTTTATAGGATTTACTATAAATTAATGCACACAATAATTCCCGTTGTTGCATACACTAATTTGCAAAAAGGGACTTCTACAATATTTTTAACAAATATACAAAATAAAGTGTTTACTAGAAAACAATTAAATTGGAAAGATTAATATACCAAAAACGTGGCTAATACATGATAAGAATAAAGAAGAAAACCCCCGATAATACAAATGATCAAGTACATACCATCATAACTCATGATGATGGGTTAGTAGAAATAAATTTTGCATCTCGAAAATCTTGCTCAACAACACCAACAATATATAACGACTATATATATATATATATATATATATATGAAGCACAACTTGCAAGAGCATCAACCTCTAGGATTCCAACTCATGTAGCTTATCCAAGCTTACACCTACGAAAGATAATGTTACCATAAATGATTTTACAGATTATCGAATAAATATGGTTCAAATAGAAAAAGAAGAAACCTTTGAAATGGATTACAAATATTTAAAAGAACAATTTCTTAAACATCCTTTAACTCTAATATTTTGTAAATGATGTTCTAAATCTCAATAAGCATCCATCGAGAAAATTACTTTGCTTATATACAATCAACAAAATAGAATATTCAATTTTTTGATTATTTAGCCCAATCTTGTCCTAAAATAATAAATAAAATTAACCATATATAGGAAGGATCTAAAGGAGAAAAATATATTTAGACTCATCCCCAGTTAGCTATTATTAAAATAACATAAAATAATAAAGCAGTTCCATTAAAAGAAAGTTTTGATGAAGAAAAATCTATATCACGAAAAGATTTAAATCATATTATCGAACAAAATAACTTTACTAATGTTTATCTATTGACCCTATCAAAACATTCTAAGACTGAAGCATCTACAAGTAAACAAACAAGCAATGAGCTTATTTTGAAAAAACCTATTGATAAAAGATACATTAGGGTCTCTACCTGGTATAAAATCAAAATATTCAGATGAATTAATACAAACAATAGCATCTAAGTTAGATACATTACAATTAGATTATGGAAAAACAGACATAAAGGATAAATCTCTAGTAGTATGTAATTTAGAAAATCAATCTACTATCTCGGAACCTCAATCAGAACAATCAGATGATTTTTTAGAGCTAAATCATATTAACAAAAACATAAACGAATCCGACCAATCATCTGATTTAGAAATTAATCATATTCATAGGCCTAGACGACATCCAACCAATAATGTAAAAAATTCCAAGAACTATTATTCTCGACCATCACTAGTTGATTTATTATTAGAAGAAAATCCATCCAAACGAATTAAATTTGAAATAAATGTTGTTTATGAATGGAATATAGATGGATTATTTGAATATCGAATTATCGATGTTGTTCAACATATGTTAGTTTATGCTAAGGCATGTAGAATATAAAATCACCCGTAAATTAATATAACTGGTGCAATAGCAATTGGTTTTACTAGTCAATTACGTAGCTGGTGGAACTATGCATTATATGTCGAACAACGGTTAGAAATTTTAAATTCAGTACAACGTAATGATAATAACAATCCAATTTTAAACGCGCAAGGACAAGAATAACAAAATGGTGTTTTATGTCTAAGTACTAACATAATATTGCATTTTTTAAGAACGTTATCCACTATAAATGAAAAACTAGAGAACAGTTACAGAGTCTAAGATGTAGAACATTAACAGATTTTCGATGGTATAAAGACACCTTCCTATCTAAAGTATATACATTAACCACAACATATGCATTATTCTGGAAAGAACGATTTATAGCAGGATTACCACCATCTTTTGCAGAAAAAGTTAAAATATTATTACGTCAAAAAGGTGGCGGAACTATAAATTATAACAATTTTATATATGGAGACTTGATTCAAACAATTCAAATGACTGGATTAACCATATGTAATGATATAAAACTTAAGAAGTAATTAAATAAAGACAATAAATTGAAAAATAAAGATTTAAGCGATTTTTGTTATCAATTTGGACATGATGCCAAAGAAAGAACATCATCAACAAATTCTTCAAATCAACGACGACTTCACCGATTGTTCAATAATGAAAACAAAGACATTTACTATAAGACTAATAAATGAAGAAAATACAAAAGGAAATATAATAAGAACAATGAAAGTAAAAATAAAATAAATAAATGTTATAAATGTGGAAAACCAGGCCATTACGCAAACAAATGTCATTTAAAAAAATTATAAGAAGAAAATTAATGAAATTCAAGAAACTAGTTCTTCTGAAACCTGTCAATGTTTAGAAAATATACAAAATATTTGTACTTCTGCCACTGAAATAGACAATGAAATAAATGTATTAACTGCACATGAAGAATTGATTTTAGAAATAGGAGAACAAATTGCAGATCCTACTTTAAAATATAAATATTATACAGAAATCTTGAATAAAGCAAACAATGAGGGAACAACATCTTAGGGAAAAAAGTCTAAAATTGATTTTCAAAAACAAATAGATTTACATAGTAATTATTATACTATGCAATATGTTTTAAATGCAGTCAACAAAAACAAGTTTTACCAACAGAATCTACAATTAACTCTTTACAACAAGAAATAAAATAATTAAAAACCAAATTAAAGACTCTTAAAAATAGATTGACAAAATTAGAAGAAGATAATGTCAATTCCGAGAATTTCTAAGTCTATGAAAATAATGTGTTTATAGAAACACTTACACATTATACTCATCAACGATGGTTTACCCCAAACACTTTCAAAATAAAAAAGTTTAAATATACAAGTCATGCCTTAATTGACTCTGGAGCAAACTTAAACTACATAAGAGAAGGTTTTATACCACTACAATACAGTAAACGACTAATAGTCGAGTTTCTACAACAGAAGGAAATAAATCATCATTAAACTTAAAATTCCTATGGCACATATTTGTAGAAATAAAGTTTGTATACCTACTTCATTCATTATTGTAAAAGACCTCCAGCATGATATGCTATTAGGTACTCCATTTTTACGAAAAATTCAACTATTTTATGTCACTACAGAAGGAATAAAATCTTTGTTGGAAAATAACAGAATTGTATTTCCTTTCATTTCACTACACAAGAATAGATATCTAAATCAATTAATAAACCAAATAGAATATAAACAAAATTATATAGGATTCTTAAAATCATAGATTAAAAATCTAAAGACATACAAAATAATTAACACCTCTTCTTTTCAATTAAAAATAAATACTTTTCAAGAACATTTAGTTACCAAAAGTTGTTCAGATATCCCATCTACATTTTGGGATCGAAGAAAGCATCAAGTATCGCTACCGTATACTAATGATTTTAATGAAAACCACATTCCTACAAAAGCAAATCCATCTCAAATGAGTGCTAGACTATTAAATCTACGTGGTCAAGAAATAAAAGATCTTTTGCAAAAGAAGTTGATAACTCTATCTAGATCTCCTTGGAGTTGTACCGTTTTTTATATCTAAAATGCTGCAGAAATATAACGTGGATCACCTACATTAGTAATAAATTATAAGCCATTAAATAAATTATTAAAAACAATTAGATATCCATTACCAAACAAAAATGATTTAATAAAATGAATAACCAATTCAATTATTTTTTTTCTAAATTTGATCTTAAATTTGGTTATTGGCAAATACAGATTAAGAAAGAAGACAGATATAAAACTGCGTTTAATACTCCTTTTGGTCAATATCAATGGAATGTTATGCCATTCAGACTAAAAAATGCTCCATCTGAATTTCAAAATTTGAAGAATGAAATTTTTCGTCCTTATCATGAATATATTCTAGTATATATTGAGGATATACTTATTTTTTCTAAATAGCTGGATCAACATTGGAGACATCTAAATACATTTCAATGGACTTTAGATCATACTTAATCCATTCAACTCATCAAGTCCAAAGTTAAGTCACTTCCATGTCTTCATCTAGCTAATCATGTTTATCCAAAAATTATCCAAATTGATGCTTCTAATTTAGGTTATGATGGCATTTTATTACAAAAACTTCCTTATGGAAATGAACAATTAGTCTGTTATACCTCAAAATTATGGAACGCCACCCAGAAAAACTACGCAACGGTCAAAATAGCGATATTAGCAATAGTTTCATGTGTTCAAAAATTTCAATCTGATATTTTGAATCAAAAGTTTTTGATAAAGTTTGAATGCAAATTAGCAAAAGAAATACTTATAAAAGATATAAAAATCTAGTTTCTAAACAAATATTTGCCGGATGGCAAGCTCTTTTAAGTATTTTTATTTTGATATTGAATATATTAAGGGAGAAAATAATTCTCTTCCAGACGTTTTATCTCGAGAATTTCTCTTAACTCCTTCAATTCATTCTATACAAATTATGGCTGATAAAGGAAAAACCTTCCTTACCTATCAAAAATCATTTTTTTCTAATAAGTTTTCTCCTCTGTTCACTCAATACAATAAACCTGATGACCGTTCCATCTATCAATGAAGTAATCACCATATAGTCATACTTCTAAAACATTCTTTTATAGAACAATTCCTAGAAAATCAATTCAAAATCCTTATGCCTCCCACTTATCATTTTATCCCAAAATGACCTCAAGTCTTAATGAAGTTCTATCAAGCTTTACTTTCTCAAAAGCATTATGTAATCTTTGAACATTTCAAGAAACCAGGGACAGAAGAAATAGCATATTCAAAAATGAAGATTCAAAAGATTATTACCATGGAAGAATGGGCTCAGTAGAGTCTTATCAAGCAATCACCCTTCTCTTATCAATTAATAACAATTTTAACCACTTATCTTCCTCTGTATGTCAGTTACAACGATTATATAGAAGCATGGAAAGTTATCCTCTTCTATAGAGATCTCGTAGAATGCCATTCATGATATATAACATTCAAAAAATCACTACGAATTACCTTACCAACTTTGTTCTCCATGAATGGTGGACAAAATTTGGCCTATTAGAACAAATTCTACCATCTAAAGAGAAGACTTTATATGAAAAGGAAAAACTTTCATTCTTCCAATTTATTCTAAAATATACCATTCCGTGGATCCTCAAGTGGAATTATAATACCTATAAGATCACCTATACAAACAACAGAACTTCCCATTATTTAATCCAAGAAATCCATGTTAAGTGGTAGCATAAATTTGATGTCGACTCTATCAAAGAAGGTTCATTTACTCCCATCCAAGATAAAACAATTCCCATAACACCAGCAGATTTGGTTTTCAAACAACCATCTGATTTGGTTTTCAAACAACCATCTACTCCTAAGACTTATAAAGAAGCCAGTCTCCAAGAAAAAGAAACACTTGAAAAACTAATTCAACCATCCTCCTCTAACCAATTATCTTCAAACCTTACTACAATAATCCTTCAGCATCTTCAATGAATGGAAGAACGAATGAAGAGAGTTGAAGAACTTCAATCAGCAACATCAAGAAATAACTCTAAAGAATGAGCTAGTTCTTTAGCACCTGATTTCATTGAACTCTAAATCAAGCCCATGCTAAAATCAATAATTCAGGCCCATGCCTCCAGGCTCATGCCTGCCTTTAGGCTCATGCCATAAATCATATTCAGACCCATGCCTTCAGGCCCATCTGCCTGCCACTTGGACTACGTCACTCATTCAGCTCGATTATTTATACAGGACCACTAATAATTCAACTTACATCAGCAACACTCATTCGGCTCAATAATTTCTCTAAAAGCGCCAAACATGGAAATCACATCATTATACAGCTAGCATCATTCATCTAATTCAGCGCATACAGCTGTCCATCAATTCATACATAAAATATTTGTCGTCTACTTTTATTTATTTTTGTAAAGCAGTTTATCAAGAATCTACTTTATTAAAGTAGATACATCGTGTTTGGTGTGGAAGATCCTTCACGCCAAGGGCTAGTTGGACTTCACTCCTTGTTAATATTTAGTCTAGAATTATCTTTTCAAGATGATGGATCTTTTTCTTTCTTTTTCTTTTATTAAAGCATAGGTGAGTCAGTTGAACTATCTTTCCACGATAGTGGGTCATTTTTCTTTTACTTTTGTATGTATTTGCTAGCACATTAAATGTGGTATCTTTAGTTTTAAGCCATTCCTTTAGCATCTTTGTTAATTGCCACAATTTTCTTATCTGTTTGGTTATAAATACAAGCTTCGTTTAGGAACTCCCCATTCGAAAGTTTAAGCTTCATATTTCTCTTGAAACTACTAGTTTTTGTTTTAATTTCAGTCTTTCACTTGAAATCATTGATCCCTTTATTTTTTATCATAGATACCCGTGTTCGATACATTAGCGCCAATATCGTCGTCACCCACCACCAATTTGGTGTAAGAGCAACTAATGGTATAGAAATATTACTGAAATTTCTTATAATGATATAGAACAATCTCTTCAAAATTGGGATATGCCTATTATCTATCCAAAACAAATTTATACTCTAGGTTCTTTTTCAAAAAATTGGGATTTTATAGCTAAACTTCAAGAAGATTCCAAATCAATAGATGAAGAAGGTCAAGAAATACTATTAATCTCTCTTGAGAAAATTAGATTGTATAAAGAAAAATATAAATATTTACATATAGGATTAGTTCAACTAGCAATAAAACCATTAACTACATTATAACTTAACACATCAATTTTAGCATTTGTAAGGGATAAAAGACATATCGAATTTAATGATTCACTTTTAGGAATAATTGAAGGAAGCTTGACTGAAGGTCCAATTTTCTTCAATTGTTTTTCTAACTTCACATTAAGTCTTCACGATCAATTTGCCCATGAAGCATCAACACTAAGTCTCAATACTCAAGGATTCAAAATGAAAGGAGTATGTTCAAATGTTGCTGTTGTTTATAGGATTTACTATAAATTAATGCACACAATAATTCCCGCTGTTGCATACACTAATCTACAAAAAGAGACTTCTACATTATTTTTAACAAATATACAAAATAAAGTTATTACTAGAAAACAATTAAATTGGAAAGATATTAATATACCAAAAACATGGCTAATATAAGATAAAAATAAAAAAGAAAACTCCCCAGATAATACAAATGATCAAGTACATACCATCATAACTCATAATGATGGGTTAGTAGAAATAAGTTTTGAATCTCGAAAATCTTGCTCAACAACACCAACAATAAATAACGAATATATATATGAAGCACAACCTGCAAAGGCATCAACCTCTAGGATTCCAACTCATGTAGCATATCCAGTTACACCGACGGAAGATAATGTTACCATAAATGACTTTACTGATTATCGAATAAATATGGTTCAAATAGAAAAAGAAGAAACCTTTGAAATAATTGCAAATATTTAAAAGAACAATTTCTTAAACAACCTTTAACTCCAATATTTTGTAAATTATGTTCTAAATCTTAACAAGCATCCATCAGAGAAATTATTTTTCTTATATACAATCAACAAAACAGAATATTCAATTTTTTGATTATTTAGCTCAATCATGTTCTAAAATAATAAATAAAATTAACACTATATGAGAAGGATCTAAAGGAGAAGAATATATTCAGACTCATCCCCCGTTATCTCTTATTAAAATAACATAAAATATTAAAGCAGATCCATTAAAAAGAAGTTTTGATTAGAAAAACTCATATCACGAAAAGATTTAAATCATATTATCGAACAAAATAACTTTACTAATGTTTATCTATCGACCCTATCAAAACATTATAAGACTGAAGCATCTACAAGTAAACAAACAAGCAATGAGCTTATTTTGAAAAAACCTATGATAAAAGATACATTAGGATCTCTACCTGGTATAAACTCAAAATATTCAGATAAATTATTACAAACAATAGCATCTAAGTTAGATACATTACAATTAGATTTTGGAAAAACAGACATAAGGGATAAATATCCAGTAATAGCTAATTTAGAAAATCAATCAACTATCTCAGAATCTCAATCAGAACAATCAAATGATTTTTTAGAGCTAAATCCTATTAAAAAAACATGAATGAATCCGACCAATCAACCAATGTAGAAATTCATCGTATTCATAGGCCTAGACGACATCCAACCTATAATTTGGTTTTACTGGTCAATTACATGGTTGGTGGAACTATGCATTATCTGCCAAACAATGATTAGAAATTTTAAATTCAGTGCAACGTGATGATAATAACAATCCAATTTTAAACGCACAAGGACAAGAACAACCAAATGGTGTTTTATGTCTAAGTACTAACATAATATGGCATTTTTAGGAACGTTATCCATTGTAGATGAAGAAAAACTAGAGAACAATTACAGTGTCTAACATGTAGAACATTAACAAATTTTCAATGGTATAAAGACACCTTCCTATCTAAAGTATATACATTAACCATAACAAATGCATTGTTCTAGAAAGAACGATTTATAGCAGGATTACAACCATCTTTTGCAAAAAAGGTTAAAATATTATTACGTCAAAAAGGTTTCGGAACTATAAATTATAACAATTTTACTTATGCAGACTTGATTCAAACAATTCAAATGACTAGATTAACCATATGTAATGATATAAAACTTAAGAAGCAATTAGATAAAGAAAATAAATTGAAAAATAAAGATTTAGGCGATTTTTGTTATCAATTTGTACATGATGCCAAAGTAAGAACAACCTCTAGGAATTCTAGAAATCAAAGATGATTTCACCGATTTTCCAATATTGAAAACCAAAATGCTTACTATAAGACTAATAAATGACGAAAATACAAATGGAAATACAATAAGAACAATGAAAATAAAAATAAAATAAATAAATGTTATAAATGTGGAAAACCAGACCATTACGCAAATAAATATCATTTAAAAAATTATGAGAAGAAAATTAATGAAATTCAATAAACTAGTTCTTCGGAACCTGTCAATGTTTAGATAATATACAAAATACTTGTACTTCTACCTCTGAAATAGACAATGAAATAAATGTATTAACTGCACATGAAGAATTGATTTTAGAAATAGGAGACCAAATAGCAGATCCTACTTTAAAATATAAATATTATTAAGAAATCTTAAATAAAGCAAACAATAAGGGAACAACTTCTCAAGGAACAAAGTCTAAAATCGATTTTCAAAAACTAATAGATTTACATAGTAATTATCATACTATGCAAGATGTTTTAAATGCAGTCAACAAAAAATGTGTTTTACCAACAGAATCTATAATTAACTTTTTACAACAATAAATAATTCAATTAAAAACCGAAATAAAGACTCTTAAAGATAGATTGACAAAATTAGAAGAAGATAATATCAATTCCAAGAATTTCTCAGTCTATGAAAATAATGCGTTTATAGAAACACTTACACATTATACTCATCAACGATTGTTTACCCCAAACACTTTGAAAATAAAAGATTTTAAATATACAAGTCATGCCTTAATTGACTCTGGAGCATACTTAAACTGCATAGGAGAAGGTTTAATCCTACTACAATACTGTGAAAAAACTAATAGTCGAGTTTCTACAACATAAGGAAATAAATCCATCATTAAACTTAAAATTCCTATGGCACATATTTGTAGAAATAATGTTTGTATACCCACTTCATTCATTATTGTAAAAGATCTCCAAAGATGATATGCTATTAGGTACTCCATTTTTACAAAAAATTCAACCATTTTCTCGTTACTACATAAGGAATAAAATTTTTGTTAGAAAATAACGAAATTGACTTTCCTTTCATTTCACCACCCAAGAATAGATATCTTAATCAAATAATAAACCAAATAGAATATAAATAAAATTATATAGGATTCTTAAAATCAGAGATTAAAAATCTAAAGACAGACCAAATAATTAACACCCCATCTTTTCAATTAAAAATAAATAATTTTCAAGAACATTTAGTCACCAAATGTTGTTTTGATATTCCATCCGCATTTTGGGATCAAAGAAAGCTTCAAGTATCGCTACTTTATATTGATGATTTTCATGAAAATCACATTCCTACAAAAGCAAATCTGTCTCAAATGAGTGCTAGACTATTAAATCTATGCGATCAAGAAATAAAAGATCTTTCGCAAAAGAAGTTGATAACTTCATCTAGATCTCCTTCGAGTTGTACAACTTTTTATGTCGAAAATGTCGTAGAATTAGAAAACAGATCATCTAGATTCGTAATAAATTATAAGCCATTAAATAAAGTATTAAAAACAATTAGATATCTATTACCGAACAAAAATAATTTGATAAAACGAATAACCAATTCAATTATTTTTTCTAAATTTGATATTAAATCTGGTTTTTGGCAAATACAAATTAAGAAATAAGACATATATAAAAGTGTGTTTAATACTCCTTTTGGTTAATATCTATAGAATGTTATGACATTCGGACTAAAAAATTGCTCCATCTGAATTTCAAAAAATGATGAATGAAATTTTTCGTCTTTATCATGAATATATTCTAGTATATATTGATTATATAATTATTTTTTTCTGAATCGTTGGATCAGCATTGGAGACATCTAAATACATTTCAATAAATTATAATAACAAATGGTTTAGTATTATCTCAAAGAAAAATAAAGCTTTTTCAAATTTCAAAAAAAAATTAGATTTTAAGATAACATATCAAACCATAACCCCTATAAATCGTGTAATCGAATTTTTAGAAAAATTCCCAAATCAACTCATAGATAAAAAGCAACTACAAAGATTTTTAGGATGTCTTAACTGTTTAATAGATTTTTATAAAGATGGAGCTAAAAATAGAAAAGTATTACAAGATCTTCTAAAAAAAGATATAAAATTTCAATAGCCTTTAGATCATACTAAAGCCGTTCAACTCATCAAGTCCAAAGTTAAGTCACTCCCATGTCTTCATCTAGCTAATCTTGTTTATCCAAAAATTATCCAAACTGATGCTTCTAATTTAGGTTAAGGTGGCATTTTATTACAAAAACTTCCTCATGGAAATGAACAATTAGTCTGTTATACCTCAAAATTATGGAACGCCAACCATAAAAACTACGCAACGGTCAAAAAATGATGTTAGCAATAGTTTCATGTGTTCAAAAATTTCAATTTGATATTTTGAGTCAAAAGTTTTTGATAAGGGTTGAATGCGAATCTACAAAAGAAATACTTTTAAAAGATATAAAAAATATAGTTTCTAAGAAAATATTTGCTAGATGGCAAGCTCTTTTAAGTATTTTTTTATTTTTATATTTAATATATCATGGGAGAAAATAATTCTCTTCCAGGCTTTTTATCTCGAGAATTTCTCCTAACTCCTCAAATTCATTATATACAGATTATGGCTGATAAAGGCAAAACCCTCCGTACCTATCAAAAATCATCTTTTTCTAATAAATTTTCTCCTATGTTCAATCAATACAATAAACCTAATGACCGTTCCATCTATCAACGAAGTAATCACCATATAGTCATACTTCTAGAACATTCTCTTATCCAACAATCCTTTAAAAATCAAGTCAAAATCATTATGCCTCCCACTTATCATTTTATCCCAAAATGACCTCAAGTCTCAATGAAGTTCTATGAAGCTTTACTTTCTCAAAAGCATTATGTAATCTTATTTGAAGAAACTAGGAACAGAAGAAATAGCATATTCAAAAATGAAGATTCGAAAGGTTTTTACCATGGAAGAATGGGCTCAGTAAAGTCTTATCAAGCAATCACCTTTCTCTTATCAATTAACGACAATTTTAACAACTCATTTTCCTCTGTATGTCAGTTACAACGACTATATGGAAGCATGGAAAGTTATCCTCTTCTACAACGATCTCGCGAAAGGCCATTCATCGTATATAACATTCAAAAAATCACTACGAATTACCTTACCAGCTTGGTTCCTCCATGAATGGTGGCAAAAATTTGGCCCAATAGAACAAATTCTAACATCTAAAGTTAAGACTTTATATGAAAAGGAAAAACTTTCATTCTTCCAATTTATTTAGAAATATACCATTCCGTGGATCTTCAAGTGGAACTGTAATACCTATAAGATCACCTATATAGACAACAAAACTTCCTATTATTTAATCAAAGAAATCCATGTTAAGTGGTGGGATAAATTTGATGTCGACTCTATGAAATAAGGTTCATTGACTCCCATTCAAGATAAAC
The DNA here is from genome assembly GCA_039657325.1 of Stephania cephalantha. Lineage (NCBI taxonomy): Eukaryota > Viridiplantae > Streptophyta > Magnoliopsida > Ranunculales > Menispermaceae > Stephania > Stephania cephalantha. The sequence goes on from CM077579.1 coordinate 15,394,477, forward strand.
CAATTCCCATAATGCCAATAGATTTGGTTTGCAAACAACTATCTAATTTGGTTTTCAAACAACCATCTACTCCTAAGACTTATAAAGAAGTTAGTCTCCAAAAAGAAGAAACACCTAAAAAAACCAATTCAACCATTCTTCTCTAACTAATTATCTCTAGAACTCGCTACAATAATCCTTCAGAATCTTCAACAAATGAAAGACGGAATGAAGAGAGTTGAAGAACTTAAATCGGTAACATCAAGAAATAACTTTGAAAACGGGGCTAGTTCTTCTGCTTCTGATTTCGTTGAACTCTAAATCAGGCCCACTCCAAAATCAATAATTCAGGCCTATGCCTCCAGGCTCATGCTTGCCTTTAGGTCCATGCCATAAATCTTATTCAGGCACATGCTTCCACGCCCATCAACCTACCTCTTGGACTACGTCACTCATTCAACTTAATAATTTATACAGGACCACCAATAATTCAGCTTACATTAGCATTACTCATTCGGCTCAATAATTTCTCTACAAGTGCCAAACATGGAAATCGCATCATTATACAGCTAGCATCATTCAACCAGTTCAGAGCATACAATTGTCCTTCAATTCATACCTAAAGTATTTGGTGTCTACTTTTCTTTATTTTTGCAAGGCAGTTTGTCAAAAATCTACTTTATTAAAGTAGATGCGTCATATTTTGTATGGAAGATCCTTCATGCCAAAGGCTAGTTGGACTTCACTCCTTATTAATAGTCAGTTTAGAATCATCTTTTCAAGATGATGCGTTTTTTTCTTTCTTTTTCTTTTATTAAAGAATGGGTGAGACAGTTGAACTATCTTTCTACGATAGTGCGTCATTTGTCTTTTACTTTTGTATGTATAAATTAAGTGTGGCATCTTTGATTGTGAGACATTCCTTTAGCATCTTCGTTAATGGCCACAATTTTCTTTTTTGTTTGGTTATAAATACAAGCTTCATTTGAGGAACTCCTCATTCCAAAATTTTAAGCTTCATATTTCTCTTGAAACTACTAGTCTTTGTTTTAATTTTAGTCTTTCGTTTGAAACCATTGATCCCTTTAGTTTTTATCATAGAAACCCTTGTTCAACACATTCCCGCCAATATCGTCGTCACCCACCACCAATTTCATATCAGAGCCTGATTCCTCCATCCTCATCAAATAATCAATCAGCTCCATAATAGCATAATTGTAAGTATATGTTTTATATTTGACAAAAGGATTTCGAAAGGATTTTGAATTAAGACCTTAAGTTTGTGATTTTGATTTGAAAGTTTTTTTATTCATTTTTAAATTAGTTCATCTCTTGTTCACACTTAGGGAATTATGTTTAGACTTTTCTAGTTGCGTTGTAAGTCTAGCAGAAAGATGAGAGTAAGTCTAGCCATAAACCGTTGACCAAAGATTTTTAGGATTAATTCAATTGAAAGTTTAATTGATTTATTTAACAAAACATGAGTGAATTAACTAAGAAAATGAGAAAAAAACTTTCAAATCAAAATCACAAACTTAAATTCTTAATTCAAAATCTTTTTAAAATTGTTATGTCAAATATAAAATATATACTTACAATTGGGAGTGATTGAAGAATAGATTGATTATTTAATGAAGATGGAGGAATCAGGCTCTGATACCAAATTGGTGGTGAATGACGACGATATTGGCGCGAATGTATTGAACAAGGGGTTTTTATGCTAAAAACTAAAGGGATCAATGATTTCAAGCGAAAGACCGAAATTAAAACAAAGACTAGTAGTTTCAAGAGAAATATGAAGCTTAAACTTTCGAATGAGGAGTTCCTCAAACAAAGCTTATACTTGTAACCAAACTGATTAGAAAATTGTGGCCTTTAACAAAGATGCTTAAGGATTGGCTCACAATTAAAGATACCACACTTAATATGCTGGCAAATACATACAGAAGTAAAAGACAAAGGACGCACTATCGTGGAAAGATAGTTCAACTGACTCACCTATGCTTTAATAAAAGAAAAAGAAAGAAAAAGACGCATCATCTTGAAAAGATGATTCTAGACTGACTATTAACAAGGAGTGAAGTCCAACTAGCCCTTGAAGTGAAGGATCTTCCATAAAACACACGACGCATCTACTTTAATAAAGAAGATTCTTGACAAACTACTTTTAAAAAAATAAAGAAAAGTATATAGCAAATACTTTATGTATGAATTGATGGACAACTGTATGCTTTGAATTGGCTTAATGATGCTAGTTGTATAATGATGTGATTTTTATGTTTAGTTCTTGTAGAGAAATTATTAAGCCGAATGAGTGATGCTAATGTAAGCTGAATTATTGGTGGTCCTGTATAAATTATTAAGCTGAATGAGTGATGTAGTCTAAGATGCGGGCTGATGGGCCTAGAGGCATAGGCCTGAATATGATTTATGGCATGGGTCTAAAAGCAGGTATGAGCCTGAAGGCATGGGCCTGAATTATTAATTTAGCATAGGTCTGATTTAGAGTTCAAAGAAATTAGGAGCTGGAGAACTAGCCCCTTCTTCAGAGTTATTTCTTGATGTTGCTTATTGAAGTTCTTCGACTCTCCTCATTCGTTCCTCCATTCATTGAAGATGTTGATAGATTATTGTAGCGAGGTCTGGAGATAATTGGTTAGAGGAGGATGGTTGAATTGGTTTTTCAGGTGTTTCTTCTTTTTTGAGACTGGCTTCATTATAAGTCTTAGGAGTAGATGGTTGTTTGAAAACCAAATCAAATGGTTGTTTGAAAACCAAATCTAATGGTGTTATGGGAATTGGTTTATCTTCGATGGGAGTAAATGAACCTTCTTTGATAGAGTCGACATCAAATTTATCCCACCACTTTACAAGGATTTCTTGGATTAAATCATGGGAAGTCGCTTGTCTGTATGAGTTATCTTATAGGTATTACAGTTCCACTTGAAGATCCACTGAATGGTATATTTCTAAATAAATTGGAAGAATGAAAGTTTTTCCTTTTTATCTAAAGTCTTGATTTTAGATGGTAGAATTTGTTCTATTGGGCCAAATTTTGGCCACCATTCATGTTGGAACCAAGCTGGTAAGGTAATTCGTAGTGATTTGTTGAATGTTATATACCATGAATGGCCTTCTGCGGAATATTTGTAGAAGAGGATAACTTTCCATGCTTCTATATAATCATTGTAACTGATACAAATAGGAGGATGAGTGGTTAAAATTGTCATTGATTAATAAGATAAAAGTGATTGCTTGATAAGACTCTACTGAGCCCATTCTTCTATGGTAAGAACCTTTTGAATCTTCATTTTTAAATATGTTATTTCTTCTATCCCTAGTTTCTTGAAATTTTCAAAGATTACATAATGCATTTGAGAAAGTAAAGCTTCATAGAACTTCATTGAGACTTGAGGTTGTTTTGGGATAAAATGATAAGTGGGAGGTATAAGGATTTTAATTTGATTTTATAGGATTATTCTATAAGAGAATGTTCTAGAATTATGACTATATGGTGATTACTTCGTTGATAGATGGAATGGTCATCAGGTTTATTGTATTGGTTGAATATAGGAGAAGATTTATTAAAAAAGATGATTTTTGATAGGTAAGGAGGGTTTTGCCTTTATCAGCCATAATCTGTATAGAATGAATTTGAGGAGTTACGAGAAATCTAGAGATAAAAAGTCTGAAAGAGAATTATTTTCTCCCTTAATATATTCAATATCAAAATCAAAAATACTTAAAAGAGCTTGCCATTTGGCAAATATTTGTTTAGAAACTAGATTTTTTTATCATTTAAAAGTATTTCTATTGCAGATTTATAATCCCTTATCAAAAAATTTTGATTCAAATATGAAATTGAGATTTTTGAACACATAAAACTATTTCTAATATCTCTTATTTGACAGTTGCGTAGTTTTTATGGGTGGCGTTCCATAATTTTGAGGTATTACAGACTAATTGTTCATTTCCATGAGGAAGTTTATGTAATTAAATGCCACCATAACTTAAATCAGAGGCATCAGTTTGGATATTTTTTGGATAAACAGTATTAGCGAGATGAAGACGTGGGAGTGACTTAACTTTTGACTTGATGAGTTGAATGGCTTTAGTATGTTCTAAAGTCCATTGAGATTTTACATTTTTTTGAGAAGATCTTGTAATACTTTTCTATCTTTAGCTGCATCAATATAAAAATCTGTTAAATAGTGAAGACATCCTACAAATCTTTGAAGTTGGTTTTTATCTGTGAGTTGATTTGGGAATTTTTTTGAAAATTCAATTACTCGATGTATAGGGGTTTTGTTTGATTTGTAATCTTAAAGCCTAAAAAATTTATTGAAATTTGGAAAGCTTTATTTTTCTTTGAGATAATACTAAACCATTAGTTATTATGATTTGTTGAAATGTATTTAGATGTTTCCAATGCAGATCCAGCAATTTAGAAAAAAAATAAGTATATCATCAATATATACTAGAATATATTCATGATAAGGATGAACAATTTCATTCATCATCTTTTGAAATTCAGATTGAGCATTTTTTTAATCTGAATGGCATAAAATGTCATTGATATTGACCAAAAGGAGTATTAAACGCAGTTTTATATGTTTCTTCTTTCTTAATCTGTATTTGCCAAAAACCAGTTTTAAAATCAAATTTAGAAATAATAATTGAATTGGTTATTCGTTTTATTAAATCATTTTTGTTTGGTAATGGATATTTAATTGTTTTTAATAATTTATTTACTGGCTTATAATTTATTACTAATCTAGGTGATTCGCGTTCTAATTCTACGGCATTTTTGACATAAAAGTTGTACAACTCCAAGGAGATCTAGATGGAGTTATCAACTTCTTTTGCGAAAGATCTTTTATTTCTTTATGTCAAATATTTAATAGTCTAGCATTCATTTGAGACGGATTTGCTTTTGTAGGGATGTTGTTTTCATGAAAATCATCAATAAAAGGTAGCGATAATTGATGCTTTCTTCGATCCCAAAATGCGGATGGGATATCTGAACAATATTTGGTAACTAAATGTTCTTGAAAAATATTTATTTTTAATTGAAAAGATGGGGCGTTAATTATTTGGTCTGTCTTTAGATTTTTAATCTCTGATTTTAAGAATCCTATATAATTTTGTTTATATTCTATTTGGTTTATTATTTGATTTAAATATCTATTCTTGGGTGGAGAAATAAAAGGAAAGTTAATTTCAATTTCTTTATTTTCGAACAAAGATTTTATTCCTTCTTTAGTGACAGAAAATGGTTGATTTTTTTGTAAATGGAGTACCTAATAGCATATTATGCTAGAGATCTTTTACAATAATGAATGAAGTGTGTATACAAACATTATTTCTACAAATATGTGCCATAGGAAATTTAAGTTTAATGATGGATTTATTTCTTTATGCTATAGAAATTCGACTATTAGTTTTTTCACAGTATTTTAGCTGGATTAAACCTTCTCTTATGCAGTTTAAGTCTACTCCAAAGTCAATTAAGGCATGACCTGTATATTTAAATTTTTATTTTTAAAGTGATTGGGGTAAACCATCGTTGATGAGTATAATATGTAATTGTTTCTATAAACACATTATTTTCATAGACTGAGAAATTCTCGAAATTGACATTATCTTCTTCTAATTTTGTCAATCTATCTTTAAGAGTCTTTATTTTGGTTTTTAATTGATTTATTTCTTGTTGTAAAGAGTTAATTATGGATTCTATTGGTAAAACTCATTTTTTGTTGACTGCATTTAAAACATCTTGCATAGTATGATAATTACTATGTAAATCTATTCGTATTTTAAAAATAAATTTTAGACTTTGTTCCCTGAGATGTTATTCCCTCATTGTTTGCTTTATTCAAGATTTATGTGTAATATTTATATTTTAAAGTAGGATCAGCTTTTTGTTCTCCTATTCTAAAATCAATTCTTCACGTGCAGTTAATACATTTATTTCATTATCTATTTCAAAGGTAGAAGTACAAGTATTTTGTATATTATCTAAACATTGGCAGGCTTCCGAAAAACTAGTTTCTTAAACATCCTTTAACACCAATATTTTGTAAATTATGTTCTAAATCTCAACAAGCATCCATAAGAGAAAATTACTTTGCTTATATACAATCAACAAAATAGAATATTCAATATTTCGATTATTTATCCCAATCATGTCCTAAAATAATAAATAAAATTAACACTACATGGGAAGGATCTAAAGGAGAACAATATATTCAGACTTATCCCCCGTTAGCTCCTATTAAAATAATAGAAAATATTAAAGCAGATCCATCAAAAGGAAGTTTTCATGAAGAAAAACCCATATCACGAAAAGATTTAAATCATATTATCGAACAAACTACTTTCACTAATGTTTATCTATTGACCTTATCAAAACATTCTAAGACTTAAGCATCTACAAGTAAACAAACAAGCAATGAGCTTATTTTGAAAAAAACCTATGATAAAAGATACATTTGAATCTCTACCTGGCATAAAATCAAAATATTCAGATGAATTAATACAAACAATAGCATCTAAGTTAGATACATTACAATTAGATTCTGGAAAAATAGACAAAAATGATAAATCACCAGTAATAGCTAATTTAGAAAATCAATTTACTATCTCAGAATCTCAATCAGAATAATCAGATGATTTTTTAGAGCTAAATCCTATTAACAAAAACATAAATGAATCTGACCAATCATCCGATTTAGAAATTCATCGTATTCATAGACCTAGACGACATCCAACCTATAATGTATAAAAGGCCAAGCACTATTATTCTCGACTATCACCAGTCGATTTGTTATTAGATGAAAATCCATCCAAGCAAATTAAAATTAAAGGAAATGTTGTTTATGAATGGAATATAGATGGATTATATGAATATCAAATAATCAAAGTTGTTCAACATATGTTAGTTTATGCTACGGTATGTACAATACATAATCATGTAGAAATTAATATAACTAGTGCAATAGCAATTGGTTTTACTGGTCAATTACTTAGCTGGTGGAACTATGCATTATCTGCCGAACAACGATTAGAAATTTTAAATTCAATACAACATGATGATAATAACAATCCAATTTTAAACGTGTAAGGACAAGAACAACCAAATGGTGTTTTATGTCTAAGTACTGACATAATAAGGTATTTTTTAGGAACGTTATACACTGTAGATGAAAAAAACTAGAGAACAATTATAGAGTTTAAGAAGTAGAACATTAACAGATTTTCGATGGTATAAAGACACCTTCCTATCTTAAGTATATACATTAACAACAACGTATGCATTATTCTAGAAAAAAACGATTTATAGCAGGATTACCACCATCTTTTGCAGAAAATGTTAAAATATTATTACGTCAAAGAGGTGTCGGTACTATAAATTATAACAATTTTACTTATGGAGACTTGATTCAAACAATTCAAATGACTGGATTAACCATATGTATGGATATAAAACTTAAGAAACAATAAAATAAAGAAAATAAATTGAAAAATAAAGATTTAGGTGATTTTGCTATCAATTTGGACATGATGCCAAAGTAAGAACATCCTCTCGGAATTATATAAATCAAAGACGACTTCACCGATTTTCTAATAATGAAAACCAAAACTCTTACTATAAGACTAATAAATGACAGAAATACAAAAGGAAATATAACAAGAACAATGAAAATAAAAATAAAGTAAAATAAATGTTATAAATGTGGAAAACCAGGTCATTACGCAAACAAGTGTCATTTAAAAAATTATAAGTAGAAAATTAATGAAATTCAAGAAACTAGTTCTTCTGAAACCTGTCAATGTTTAGATAATATACAAAATACTTGTACTTCTACCTCCGAAATAGAGAATGAAATAAATGTATTAACTGCACATGAAGAATTGATTTTAGAAATAGGAGAACAAATAGCAGATCCTAATTTAAAATATAAATATTATACGAAAATCTTAAATTAAGCAAACAATGAGGGAACAACATCTCAGGGAATAAAGTCTAAAATCGATTTTCAAAAACAAATAAATTTACATAGTAATTATCATACTATGCAAGATGTTTTAAATACAATCAACAAAAAATGAGTTTTACCAATAGAATCCACAATTAACTCTTTACAACAACAAATAAATCAATTAAAAATCAAAATAAAGACTCTTAAAGCTATATTGACAAAATTAGAAGAAGAAAATGTCAATTTCGAGAATTTCTCAGTCTATGAAAATAATGTGTTTATAGAAACACTTACAAATTATACTCATCAACGATGGTTTACCCCAATTACTTTAAAAATAAAAGATATTAAATATACAGGTCATGCCTTAATTGACTCTGGAGTAGACTTATTGTAAAGAGAACGTTTAATCCCACTACAATACTATGAAAAAACTAATAGTCAAGTTTCTACAGCAGAAGGAAATAAATCATCATTAAACTTAAAATTCCAATGGCACATATTTGTAGAAATAATGTTTATATACCCATTTCATTAATTATTGTAAAAGATCTCCAGCATGATATGCTATTAGGCACTCCATTTTTACAAAAAATTCAACCATTTTTTGTCACTACATAAGGAATAAAATCTTTGTTCGAAAATAATGGAATTGACTTTCCTTTCATTTCACCACCCAAGAATAGATATCTAAATCCAATAATAAACCAAATAGAATATAAACAAAATTATATAGGATTTTTAAAATCAGAGATTAAGAATCTAAAGACAGACATCCGACTACAATGGCGGACTGTCCCTGGTTGGACGTTCTCCGACGAAAGGGCAAGCTGACAAGCAAGAGTTATGTACGATGGGATGGAGACCTAATGACCAACTGTGGGACGCGGTGCTTTTGTTCCCAAAGGAAGCAATTCACAATCAGTTAACGGAGAGAAGGAGGGGTGGACATTGAAGTGGTAACCAGGGGCTCTATGTTCAACTTACGACTTGATAACAGAGAACGACAGTAGGTGCACAAGATTCTCCAAGGTCTGTGGGAGGCCCCGATATTGTTGAGGCGGTTCTACAGGGGAGACATCGGAGCTATACACTTACAGCCTGTGAAAAATCATATGGAAAATGTACTCCGACTATGAAGAGTGGAGCAAAGGGGTTGGAACATGATACCGGTGTCATGTGATGAAGGACAGAAAGGGTGGAAAGCATTTTATGAGGCTCTAGGGAAGCAGAGTTTAAATGAGAGGAGAATGGAAAACAAGGGACATATAACAACTAAAAAGCAATTGAATAGGGAGATACAAAGGATACACGAGGGATCTAAACAATGGGGGGACAGCCGGTGCGATCACAAGGGGTTCAACAGATGGTGATGAAACCTAATCCACTACCAGCAAACAATCCAAGTGAGAATAATATCGCACAAACAAGTAGCAACGGAGGGTAGATAGGTATGCAACCAAAGGGAATAGATCTAAATACCTTGAGAGGTTGGCATAAGGCTGTAGTGATTTGCCGAGTGTGCCGAGACACTGATGGACAATGGTGGAACTGATATTAGAGGCTGGTTTAGGATGCAATAAAAGGTGCGAGCAGGTAGGCGACGATCAAGCAATGGTGGTCTACAACACGCTTGAACAGAAGCAAAATCTCTTGTAGGAAGGAAAACTAATGGATGGAATGGTGATCGACAAGAGAGAAGATTGGTCACCTCGAAGCCATTAGGATTAGCGTAAGATCAGGCTTCAAGATGAATGGGTAAAGATCAAGGGTTTGCCATATAATATGTGGAATGGGGTGGCTTTCCAGATGATTGGAAATTGTTTGGGTGGTTTATTACCAGTTGAAAGGGCAACCATTAATAAAGAAAATTTAAGGGTTGCGTTCGTTAAATTCCAAGGATCATCTATCCGATTCTTTGATAGCATTCTGAAAATTCCCTGTTGGGGGGAGACGGTCCAGTTAGCAATTCTCAGGCCAAGCGATGAAGAAGTGGTGGAGTTGGAGTTCAAAACTGAATAGGCGGGAAAGGAAGAAGGGGACAACCACTAGAATGAGGGGGTGGGAGAGGTACAACTTGTGACATGTGGCAGTGTTGTACCAGAACAGGGCCAGGAAAATGACTTAACGATAAGGGGGATGGAAAGCATGAGTGAGAAGGAGACCGAGGAATAGAAGAAATCTCTTCAACCGTACCAAATGAGGTGGTGAATTGCGACCAACTGAACGATAACTGCACCGAAATAAAGGCTGATGCACAAGGGGGGTTCCAATATGGCTGCATGCCCATGAAAAAGGTAAGGGTATTATCGATGGTTTTTCACCTTCATTAAATGTTGTGATTTTAGAGATCTTGTTGATCAGGTGAATAAATTGCCTCGGGTAGCCTTGCTACGTGGGAGTCCATCAAATAGGGTTATACACAAAGAAGTCCAAAGCCCTACATCAGAGCCCAATCAGGCAGCCTTCAGGGGTCGTGCTAGTTGATTCAGATGAGGTAGTTGGCCTATCCTAACTAAATTTCACCCAAGGTACAATCTAGTCGGGTGAGGTTACAAGGGTGGGAGAAAACGTGAGCCTTCACCATGGGGAAGAATAATTATCGGATGAAGTGGCAACAGTTGATCTGGGTACAGAGCAGGGAGAGCATGAGACATCAAAAGGGGAGTCTATCGTCCAAGAGGTGAATGTTGATACAATCAAGCAAACTGAATGAAACATGATCGATTATGATCAGCTGGAGGAGATGGCGATGCTGGAGATTAACAGGCAGAACGGGATGCCTAAAGAGATAAACCAACAAGAGACTGAACGTAGAAATATTTTTAAGTATATCGGTGATATAGATGATGACCTTATCCGAGCTCTGTTTGAGCCAGGCAATGAGGCTAATGTACAAACCCTAGGCATAATCGATCCACAGTTGGGGACTAGAGCAAATGATGAAGCAAATCAAGCCCAGGGGATGGAAACCAATGTGCGAGAGAATACCCGAGAAGGCGAGCAGCCACAAAGGGAGGAGACAAGTATAGTAGAAAGAGTAGCACAAATAAATCATCAAATTTTATAGGCAAGTGGGCTCACAATTAGAAGGAGAACAACGAGAAGCAGTCTTGAGAGGGAAATATGGAGACTATCCTCCCGTGTGAATTACAATGCTCAAGACAAGAGGGAGAATGTGGTTCACCAATGAAGATTGTCTCATAGAATGTTAGGGGACTTGGGGCGAAGGGCAAAATGAGAGTGATCAAAAATGCATTACTGAAATTCATTCCAGACATAGTACTGATACAGGGGACAAAATGGAGGAGATAGATAGAGGCATGATGGCTAGTATTTAGGGAAGGCGATGTAAACAATGGGTGATTCTGCCGTCTACAGGCGTGAAAAGGGGAATTTTAGTTATATGGGATGTGAGGAGAGTGAAAGTTATCGATAGTTTGTTAGGGATGTTCTCAGTATCAATACAAGTAGAGGAGGAACAGGGATATAGCTGGTAGCTTTCAGCTTTTTATGGACCTTCCACACCAAGGAACAGGTTTTGGAGGGAGATGGGGGATTTGTACGGGTTGTGTGCTCCAAACTGGATTGCTACAGGGGATTTCAATGTCTTGAGGTTCTTGGGGGAGAAGATGAATAGCACCCGGGTTACCTCAAGTATGAGTGCATTCGATGCACTTATCAAAGTGCTTGCACTAATTGATCCACCATTACTTAACAAATAATTTACCTGGAAAAACGGGAGAGACTAGCCCATATGTTCACAACTAGACCGATATCTTTTCACAAAAGAATGGGGGATGTGTTTAAGAACGTTAAGCAATCGGTGGGAGTGAGGACTACGTCTGATCATACGCCCATACTTATGGAAACTAGACCAATTAAGTGGCCGGGGACCTACGCCCTTCAAATTTGAGAACATGTGGCTTCGACATCATTTGTTTAAAACAAATTTACACAACCAGTGGCAAGAGTGTACAAGTAATGGGGGAGTAGGGTATATGGTGATGGATAAACTACAACAACTGAAACTGAAGATCAAAGAGTGGAATAAGAGCGTTTTTGGGTAGATACAAACACGAAAAATGGAAATGATCAAAGCAATTGAGGCATTGGATAAGGAGGGGAAAAGGGGCTTGTGGACTCAACAGATGAAGCAATCTTGAGAAATATACAAAAAAGAATTTGAAGGGCTACTGATGTACGAGAGAAGAAGGCTCCATCAAAAAGCTAAATCAAAGTGGATTAGAGAGGGGATTCTAACACTGCGTACTATCACAGAATATTAAGTAGCCAGAAAAGCAAAAATCTCATTGATAGATTACATAATGAAGATGGCAACTACAGTGAGGACCATGAAAATATTATACAACATATTATATTTACACAGCTTAATGCAGAGGAAAGCAAGGAGGAGTGGACAGTAGAAGGAATCGAATAGGCTCCGATAACAGCTGAAGAGGCAAATAGGATTGAACAACCCTTTACAGAAGAAGAGATATGGGTTGGAATGTGTGATACAAGTGGGGATAAGGCACCAGGGGCAGATGGTTTCACAATGAAGGCAATCAAAGCGGGATGGGGGATATGGAAGAATGATATAACAAATGTCATAAAGGAATTCTATAGGAATGGGAAGGTTAGTTCGAGAATAAATAGAACCAATGTATGCCTAATTCTAAAGAATCAGCAAGCTTGCAGGATCACAGAATATAGACCAATAAGTTTAGTGACTAGCATGTATAAGATCATATTAAAATTTCTCGCCATACGGTTGCGTGGAGCGCAGGATAATACTCTTACAGTGGAGCAAACAGCCTTCATCCCAGGGAGGCAAATGGTGGGTCTTGTCTTAATAGCTAATGATGTTGTTGAGGAAACACGGGTGAAAAAAAATAAGGGATAGTGTTGAAGCTTAACTTTGCAAAGGTTTACGACCATGTAAGCTGGGGATTTCTTAATTTTGTCCTTGAAAAAAAAAAAGTTTTGGTACTACATAAAGAAGATGGATAGCATGGTGTTTGAGCTCGGTCAGATACTCTATTATCATCAATGGCAGACCATATGGGGACATCAAAGCCGAAAGGGGGTTACGATAAGGAGATCCCTTTTCTCCATCTTTGTTTATCATGGTGGCTGACGTGTTGGGAAGAATGATGGATACAATTAAACAAAGAGCAGAGGTTAAAGGTTTAACCATAGGCATATGAGGATTAAAAGTTAGTCATTTACAATTCGCGGATGATTCACTATTATTAGTGAATGGAAAAGAGAATGCAGGGTATAAAATATTCAATATAGTATAGGCTTTTGCGTACTATCGGGGCTCTAAATGAATAAAAGCAAGTGTTGTTTAGCAAGCATAAACATGGAGGAGAATGTTGTTCAAAATCTAGCATCTGGCATGGGTCAACTACTAGTTGGCCAATGAAGTACCTTGGATTACAATTAGGGGCCTCTCCACGTAAGAAGGAGTTATGGGAACCCATAATGTGTAAGATTGGCCGACATATAGAAAGCTGGAAAGGGGGTTGGTTATCAAGGGGAGGGAAACTCACTATGTTAAGTTCGGTGTCATCAACTCTACCAAATTTCTATCTCTCGCTGTTTCAAATCCCAGTGGAGGTTGTCAACAGGATTGAACAAATGATGAAAGCCTTCCTATGGAGTCGAATGGGGGACAAAGAACCGAATCACCTAGTCTCTTGGAAAAAAATAAGCCAACCAAAAGAAGTAGGAGGACTGGATGTTGGTGAACTTATCAACACAAACAAGGCTCTTGTAATGAAGTGGATATGGAGGTTCCAACATGAACCGACGGCCTTATGGGCACAAGTAATTCGGAGCAAGTATGGGATGGATAAAAATAACTCGGGATACGGGATATGCAAATAAATGGAGCTCTCGAAATCCATGGCGGTTTGTGATGAGTTGCCTTCCTGAATTCATGAGGGGTATCAGGGTGCAAATAGGAGATGGCAAACACATTAAGTTTTTGAAGGATCCATGGCTGGCCAACGGTAGGTTAGCTGAGGAGTTTCCTGCTCTCTTTGCCTCAACTACTACACAGGATCTTCTAGTATCGGAAGCATTTACTAATCAAACAAATGAAGGAGAAGGGGGCTGGTTCTTGAATCTAAGAAGGCGTCGAACAACCCAAGAGGAAAAAGGAAGCTAATTTACTGGGGGACAAACTACAAGGGATGAATCCGTTAAGAAACAGGGAAGATCAGATGGTATGGAGGGGCAATGGCAACGATACATTCAGGGAGGATGCAAAGATCCTAATGAGGGAAGGACAAGGAACAAATAGTTGTGGAGCATACAGGACAATATAGGAATCTTGCAGTCCCCCAAGTTCAAATTTCTAACTTAGTTGATATGGAGTAAAGGCATCGACACCATGGAAAATATGCAAAGAAAAAGGCCGAATTGGACCTGTTTGCCATTTAGATGCTCACTCAGCTACAGGGAGTGTGAAACATTAGATCACTTGTTCTTAAGGTGTCCGTTTACACAAAGGATATGGGGAAAATATGGCGAGAGATTAGGATCACGTGAATGCATGTTACAGAGGTCAGACAAGTACTGGCGAAGGAAGCGACACCAAACAATGGTATAAAACATAGGTTGTTATGGCGAGTAGGAGCTCAAGCAATTCTATGGGAGATATGGGAGGAAATAAATCAAAGGATTTTTGGTGATCGGGCAAGAACGTGGGATGATGTGTGGTTAAAAGCGAGAAACAAGGATGGGGGATGGATTCGGGTAACACTGGAAGCAAAGAAATGGGGATGGAATGGACTGGACCGAAGTTGGGCTCCTATGTTCGGAGGGTAGAAGGATTTTGTTTTTAAAGGTATGCCTCTAAGGGTGTTTACCCGGTTGTAATTTTCTTTCCCACTTTTGTAATCTCAGTCGTACAAGCACGGGTTCAACCAAGCTGATTCGGTGCAAGTACGACACCATCTTAGAAGGAGTTTTCCATATTGGCTCGTCTGATGTATGGAGGAACGGAGGTAGTTTTTTTGGGACGAAGTGTTTTTCCCGTACTACACTGGTTTTTTTCGACTTTATTTTGAGGGAAACACATTGTTTCCCGCCTGTACATATACTAGTGTACATATTTTGGCTATATTGAAATAAAGTCTCGTTCCTATCAAAAACAAATCTAAAGAAAGACCAAATAATTAACACCCCATATTTTCAATTAAAAATAAATACTTTTCAAGAACATTTAGTTACTAAATGTTGTTCAGATATCCCATCCACATTTTGGGATCGAAGAAAGCATCAAGTATCGTATTTTATATTGATAATTTTCATGAAAACCACATTCCTATAAAAGCAAATCCGTCTCAAATGAGTGCTAGACTATTAAATCTATGGAATCAAGAAATAAAATATCTTTTGCAAAAGAAGTTGATAACTCCATCTAGATCTCCTTGGAGTTGTATAGCTTTTTATGTCGAAAATGCCGCAGAATTAGAACGCATATCACTTAGATTTGTAATAAATTATAAGCCATTAAATAAAGTATTAAAAACAATTAGATATCCATTACCAAAAAAATGATTTGATAAAATGAATAACCAATTCAATTATTTTTTCTAAATTTGATCTTTAAACCCTATAAACAATAGTAATTACCAAAACAACCATTCCTACCATGGGATTCCATCACTCTCGCTCCCAATAGAACTGATTCAATATGAAGAACAATTAATAATAGTAGAATTATGAGATTAGAGAAAATTAAGATTCTTTTGGGCTAAGAATACACTTATGGTTGAAGGAAGAAGATGATTCTTGATTGTAAACTCCAAATCAATATCAAAGTTGTGCAAATCTTGTATTCTTCACTTCAAAATTGATATGGATGCCCTATAATTACAATTTTCAGCCCCTTTTCTCCTTTATTCCCCTCTTACACTAAAGAACACACAAATGATCTAATTCTCTCTCACCAACTTCATATGGGCCTACACACACAACCGAAATTTGAATATATGATTTAGATCCTATTTTTTTGCACACACACATAGACATACACACACACAAACTTAAATCGTTTCTTTAACTAAACCAAAAAGTGTGTGTATCTTATTAATGAGTCATAATCTTTTCAACCCATTTTTTTTCTCGATTTTTGTAATATTAAGATCTTAGGCCCACAACTTACTTTTCAATTGAATCCAACGGGTTATTAAATCTCATATTTTCTCTCCGGTCACCTTAGTGACTCAAATAACCACTTATTTAAGTGACTTAACCCATTTCCCGAGGCATATCAATGGTTATGGACATTCCCACCTAATTTCCTTGCTTAAAATATTCTTTCAAATCTTAATGCGACATTATCTTGCATCTTGAAATCCAACAAACAACTTAAAACATATGTTACACCCTTAGTCATTTATACCACGAGATTTTATCAATAATATATACATAATATACATCAATATTCACACAACAAGATATGATACTAACATGAATATTATGTGTAAGTACCAGTTTTTCGGAGTATACATAGTGTTATATGTTGAGCTTGGGTCACCCTAGACCAGAATGGTCGCACCAAAAGTTCGGGTTGTTGTACGTATTCTTATCAATTATGCTTCGTAAGTAAGTAATCTAATTCATTTATTTTATGGACTGAGTTACGGGGCAATGTAGTACTGTGACTTGACTGTTTTATCTCAACTATTCAGAAGTGGGCATGATAAGGTTGATTCGGACTAGGTGACTAAGAGGGTAGCCTAAGATGAAGTTCCGCCCTCTATCCTTAGTACTGTTGACTTACCTTAATCGTCATTTATCTAATTAGAGTTGATAGCTCAGTTACACCTGAATACACCGAATAAAATCACACATTGGCCAATGTGTGGATTTCTTGGTCAGTATTCCTAGGTAACGTGAGAGTACGACTCTAGCTTATTAACCGAATTACAAGTCAGGAAAACAGTTGCAATTTATTGTTTAACAAGCATTCGTTATATATTGATTATATTGTTTCCCATGCACTGAATAGTTATCGTTTGGGTTCATGTAGTTATTCATTGATTCACTGGCTATTAGTTGATTATTGATATGTTTACGAGCATCACTTACTGAGTAAGTTTGAGTACTCACCCCTCTTAACATTCATTAGAACAATTTTGACTTTTTATAAATAGAGGTTTTAACAAACCCAATGTAATAGGTGATCAAATCAACACAACCCTAACAACCCATCCCTTACAACTCGAGAGGAGCACAAACCATTTTGGTTTTTATTATTGAACCGCTACACGTCATTGTCTCAACTCGTCGAAACCCATCGATACTCATTTTCTGATCTTCTACAGGGGTGTATTCAATTGAGATTTTAATAGACTTTTGGTTACTTTTATAAGTGAATGACTTTTATGAAGTTTTAGATTTTGGTAGACTTTTAAAGACTTTGATAAACTTTTATGTAGATTTCATTATGATGACTTTTATCAACATTTAAGATTTTTAGTGACTTTTGCGAACTTCTTAAATATGATTTTGATGATACTAATAGATTATTGTGATTTTTAAAATGAAACAAATATTTTGCACTCTATTATAAAAAATAAATAATTATATTTTTTTCTTAAGAACTATTACTAATTTTTTAAAAAGTATTTTTGTATTTTAGTAAAAAAAAAATTAGACATATTAATGAATTACTCTCAAGGTAGTAGCATAACAAATAAATATCAACATAATAAATAGGTAAATAAATCATCCTTTAATGGTAGAAAAGAATCAAGTAAGATCATTGTAAATATTTTTTTTTTGAGAAAAGATCATTAGAAATATTAGTGTAAAAATTTGCACTTTATTTTTTCGTTTGGCTTATGCAAAAAAGTATATTTTTTCCTTAATAATGATAGTTTAAATTCTAAAAAATGCACTTCTTGCATTTTAAAAAAATTATACAATTATTTTCTTCAAAAATAATAATACTACAATTTTTGAGATTATAATAATACACTAAATAAACGAAACTTTTTATCAAAAAAAAAAAAAACTATCAAAAATGTATAGTGATGCAAGAATGAGATTTTGTTAATAATGACATCAATCCATTTTCATCAACATAGATATTAGAGTATAATGAGTGAGCAATGAAATCCAAGAGTTGTGGAGTGATTGTAGAAGTTGATAAAAAACGATTGATAAGAAAAGACCTCTTGTGAACAATGAAGTCCTTATTGAAAAATGTAACAAACAAAAATTAGAAGTCTCTAAAAGTTTCTGGGTTGAGGTGAGGAGAAGTTGAAGACTTCTTTATGTGTATTTTTATTCAAAAAGTCTACAAAAGTCAAGATTTGTAACTAATCTACAAAAGTCACCAAAAAATTAAATACACCTTACTTTTATGAATTCTCTAAAAGTTTAAATTGAATACCCCAAAACTTTTAGAAACTTTTTAAAAGTCTATAAAAGTTCACATTGAATACACCTTACTTTTAGAGACTCTCAAAAGTTTTAATTGAATACCCCTAAACTTTTTTAGTCAATAAAAGTAACTAAAAATCTATTAAAATCTCAATTGAATACCCCCCATAAGTTTTTAGGCTAACGAACAGCTACGGTTTTAATGAACCGCTACACATCATCGTCGAAATCCAAATGCCAGGACCCATCAATACTCATTTTCTCATCTACTCTCCTCGTCAACTGAAGAACCCTAGAAATCACGAATCGGGGTTTCAACTTCAACTACGAAGACTCTCTCTCTTCATCAGATCCTCCAAACCCTAGCTTCTCATGTACTCATTTTCCAATCCACTCTCCAAATTCTCATTCCACTCACTCTATCGTAGGTTTTGTTTGGTTTTCAATTCGATGATTCGTTTGCAAATTGAGATGTGATTGTTGGTATAGATCGATCAATTGGTGTGTAATGTAAGGGGAATTGGTTTTGGATTGATTTGAATTGGTTTTGGTGTTGATGAATGCAAAGATTGGTGAGGATGGGGCATTGAGAGAGTGATTGGTGATGCTTTTGACGGAGAGGGGAAGCAATGGAGTTGCGGAAGGGCCGGCGAGGTCGGTTGGAACCTCTCGCTGTGGTCTTTGCTCCTCTGCTCGCTTTCCTAATCACGTCAATTGTCTAGTGGTTCCTCCGCTCATGCTAGGGTTTTTTATGAGCCTCATCAAGTGAGTGGATCAAATTCAGTTAGTTGTGCAACAATTTGAACAGTAACACTAATTTTGTTGATTTTGTATGCTCATTTCAAGTGTTTGGGGATTTAATTAGTGTTATAGTAATTGCTTGGCATTTGAAGGAACACAACCAATATGATGGAGCTTAAGCCTACATATTGCAATTAGTGTATCCCCGTGTTCTCAAGGCTTTAATTGAGCTTAAGCCTACATATATTCAAATTAATTCCATAGACAATGCCTATTCTCATTAAGCAAAATTTGTTTTAAATCAAGTCTAAAATAGCATTCACTTCTGATTAGCCATGTTTAGTTTCCAAATGAGCATTTGAGACTGTCATGGCTAGTTGAAATGTGGGAACTTAAATTCAACAACGATGATAGATGGTTTGGCCATTTGATTCCGACGCAAGGCACCCGTAATGTAATTAAGATGCACGAAATTTAGATGATCAATGCATGGATCACTACAACAAGAGAACATTCAATCTTAAATCCTTCACCATTACAAATTTACAAGCCTAGCAAAGCATAAACCAAGTACTATACCAAATCACAGCTAAAAGATTAGGATAATAGTGAGAGCCAATGTAAAGCCAGAGCACTATCCAATAATAAACTTGAAAAACATAAAATTAACAAGATTTAGCTTATCAGTGATGTACCCTTCTATTACTTATTCTTTGCATGTAAAGTGACAGAAGTTTTGTTTTGGGTTGAACATGTTTTATTTTTCCATTCAAACATTTTGGTGCAGACATTTTACATATTCTCCTGTAACTAAAATTCATTCCTTGTTTACATTGCTACGATATTTAGTGGTGTTTAGTTTGGGTGGAACACTTAACACTCATTTTAGCAGCGTGTTATCCCAAATAAATATGGGTTTTATTTTGATTTTTTGTTTCATCAGTGTGTTTGTTTTAGGTTGGGGTGTAAGTATAGTTAATAAATATTGGTTTTATTTTGCTACTAGTACTAGTAGTAGTGGTAGTACTAGTAGCTAATGATCGAATGATGAGCTCATATAGTTAATAAAATGACTTGCTTTTATTAATTAATTAATTTTCTTAATTCAGTTTTATTAGTAGTGGGAGTTGAATTAATTTTGTACTTAATTCGGTTTCATTGTTTTTGATACTTAATAAAATGACTTGCATTTTTCCCATGAGACGTGAGTGACAATAACAATACACTGGTTCATGTGTTTAGTCACAATTAAGTTATATTTTGGTTCTTTTTCTTGACGAGTGTTTTTTAAGATACCCATGTTTCATTTTTCTCAGATTCTTTGATATCAGAACAAGATGGTGTTGTCAAAGTTGATTCTAGTAGAAAAGCTTCAATTTTCACTTCCATGCCTTATGGTTTGTGGGTTTTCTTCTTCTTTTGAATATTTTCTTGTTGAACAATCTACAGTGTTGTGTTTGATTTATGTCTCACTTTAATGCCCACTTTTGCTTTTCTGTTAAAGCAGGAACTCTTCAGTGTGACAGAACTGAATTTAGGACTGATACTTGTTTGATGAAAGGAGATATAAGAACTGATTCGAGTTCAAAATCAATCCTTCTCTTCTCATCTAATAAGACCCAAAAAAAGTTGGGAATTTGAAGAGGAAGAGATTATACAACATGAGAGGATTTTTTTTTTTTCTTCAAAAAATTGATTTTTTCGACTTCCTTTGACGTCTTAGCGATGATTGACTTCAAAATCAAGATTTTGATTATGTAACAAACATTTTTCCAGAATTATTTGCCTAAACTTGACGATTGAATCTGCATTGCTACTTGTTGTTGGTGTTTTGATTGTTTTCTGGTTGTTTCTAATTGAAATGTTTCTTTCGTCTATATTAAAATTGCGACCTTTGTGGTACAAGAGCTGAGAAGAACACATTTGCTAATCGATTCTTGATGATTGCCACCAGCGGAGGCTTAAATCAGCAAAGAACCGGGGTAAGTAACATTCTTGATCAACAATTTTTCAGCAAATACCACTTAGGAGTTCATTTGACAGACAATGCATGCCTTCTATATCTTTCTCATTTTTTAAAAAATAATTTCTAGTTAGCTATGACATTCAGATTACGCATGCTTACATTGAACGATGGTTTTTCACTACTCCAATTGAGTTTTGATTGGTTTTTATTATGCATATAAACATACTTCAATTTTTCGTATCTTTTTAATTGATAATTCTGGGCATTTTCACTATTAATTTTTTAATTTCAACTTTTTTAATTTCGACTTTCAAAAAATACTTCTCTGTTCTCCTTTGTTTTCTTCTCTCTCTCTCTTGTCCTTCTCTGAATCCTCTGTTATCATCGAGAGCATAGAGAGATCATCAATCAAGGTTTGATCAGTAAGAGTTGCATTAACGACGACATTGTTGGGCTCTGATCATTGAAACTTGAAATGGTAATGTAACTCATGTTGGTTTGATCGCATTGATTGAATTCTTCTACTACAGACTAGTCTCTATGTCTCTAGATACCTTTTTCATGGTCGATTGGGATTTCGTGTTTTTGAGATTGTTTGATTGATTTGGCGATGCAGGAGTCCTCAATGTTCGTGCCCTGTCGGTTAGAGCCACTGTTGTCAACTGGGTTCTTCTCTGTTTGAAGAACACATGGCGATTCCGCGAGGAGTGAATGCAAGTCTACCGCCTTGACTACAAATGCGACATCTTCTGCTTCTACTGTCGGTTTTCTAGGCATAAGGATCACCATGTGATTCAAGTGGGTAGTCTTGGTTTCACGAGAAAACTCTAAAGTTTAAATCTTTTTGAGATTTTGTTGTTTTTTATGATAGTGATGTTGAGTTGTTTGAATAAATGCCGATATGGCTGTGTTTTGATGGATTGGATTGGATGGTGTGTATGTGCAGATAAGGAGGTCTTCATATCACGATGTGGTGAGAGTGGCCGGGATTCAAAAGGTGCTTGACATAGGTGGAGTTCAGACATATATCATAACTTATGTGTATATTATATATATATATCTTGTCATTCTATTCTCTATTTGCATATGTTCCATGTTTAAGCACTGATGGATATTAATTTTTTTTAAATGATATTTGATAGGAGTTTCAAACCTTGAAGATATTATTAACAGTTCCAAACCCTTATGAAATCACTAGTATTCATAGGGGTTTAAAACCACTATATAAGCCTCTGACAATATTATAAAAGTTTTGAACCCCTATGAAATCGCTAGAATTGATAGAGGTTTGAATCCTCTATGTAAGCTTTGAAGATATTATAACGGCTTAAAAGACGACGTTTTTTATAGAGGTTGAAAACCTCTATGAAAGGTCTTTCATAGAGGTTCAAAACCTTTATTAAAAGTCGAATTTGTTCTATTGATTTCAGGTTCTTCATAAGGCACCTAAGCGAATGATAAAGAGAAGATTTATGAGTTCGGAATTTTCTTTCATGTAATAAACTTTCTTTTGTATTTATGTACTGTGTGAACTACTTTTTGTATATGTAACAGGGTTGGGATACATTTTTGTAACTGAGGTTAATATCAATTTTATGTATTTTTGTATATTTTGTATGTTATCGAAAAAAAATGCATCGATTAGCGACAGATTTGCGAGGGAGATTTTTGTTGACCTGTTGACTAAATTAATGTGGCAGTAGGGCCCACACTCTCTCTTCCACCACCAAACCCTCTCTCCAGCCTCCTTATCTCCTCTCTCCCCACCTCCCTCTCCCTCTCGATCAAGTGACCCACCCGCCGCACCCGCCACGGAGGTCGACTCCACCAACGTCGCCGCTGCCTCGCCATTGCCTTTCCCGCCTCCGCTGCATCCTCCCCGCCCTCCTCCACCACTTATGTCGCGCCCTCTCCCTCCTCCGTCGCCGCCCCTCCCTATCCTCCTGCGCCGCCTCCCGCTCCTTTCCTTCTCTCCTTCCCCACCTCTCTCTAGCCGCCTCTCTTCCCCACCTCTCATGCCTTTCCAGCGGCCTCTCTCCCCCACTTCTCGCCTTTACAGCCGCCTCTCTCCCATACTTCTCGCCTTTACTGCCGCCTCTCTCCCCGACCTCTCAAACCACCTCTCTCACCTCTCCAGCCACCTCTCTCCCTCTCCATTTCTCCAGTCGCCTCCTCTCTCGTCCCTCTCCAAAGCACGCCCACCGCCGGTGTCGGTGCCGGTGCCATCACCATTACCGGATTTCCTCGCCGGTCGACTACATCATCACTATTTTCATTTTAAAAATAATATTTAAAAAAAAATATTTTTTTTTGTCAATCTGTCATAATATAGCGACAGGATTTAGCGACGGACCCGTCGCTATTTCTGACACTGTCGCCTCATCGCTAATCCTGTCGTCGCTATTTCGGTATAGCGACGAATTTTACATGATTAGCGAAGGGTTTCCCGCTAATCATGTATTTTTTTTTAGTGTTAAGTTTTTGTTGCATTTAATATTATTATTATTTCAATATTTGATATACATGTTGCGTTTATCAAATACCTAAAGACAAGCTTCTGGCTCCTAATTAAGTCGAATTGGTGTAGCGGAGCTTAATTTGGGTTCAAATTAAGTATCGCTTTAATCGGAATAGGGGTGCTATAAAAGCCACTAGGTAACCCCATGCACTTAATTAAGCATATCCCCAAAGGCTATGTGATTTAACCACGGGTTATTTTGGTTGATGCGTGATGACTCGAATCACCCGTATGTCCAAAAAGACTATATCGTGATTTAATAAGGATCCGTCGAAGTACATGGCAATCCACATTCCATGTCTAGACTTACATGAGACCTATATATGTTTCTAGTAGTTCTAGGTGTTATTCTACAATTTTTCATAATTGAAATTATTTTTTGACACCACCTAATGCACACTCGAAACTCACATTGGCCTCACGACCCATTCGTATGTGCCTCGAGATATGCAACTCGTATGTTATGTATCGAAAATTATATGTGTGCACACATCTTGAAGCATGCACGAACGGCTCATGAGGCCCATCTACGTTCCGGTTGTGTTTTGGATGATGTCAATATATAGCACTTCTATCTCTTTTTCTTATGGTACCACACCTATATAAAATAAAACCCCTAAGCATGCATGTGTCCCAAAAACTGAATTTTCCTGTTTCGTTTCTATTATCATTATTTACATATAGGAGTGTACACGGATTGGATCCATTCTAATTAGGTTCAATCCACAATCCAATCTAATTATTGCATAATGAAAAATTACAGTCCAATCCATTCCAAATAATTTATCAATCCAACTTGTAAAATGCGGACTGGATTAGATCAAGTTCTGCAGATTGACGTTTTTCTATCCAAAAATTCATGAAATTAAACTTTAATATATGAATCACAAAAATCATGCATCCCGTGAATGATAAATTTATAATATATATCCCACAAATTTATATATAGCATATTTTCCACAAACTTGTCATTACAATAACCTTTAAAATGCAAGTTCCAACATAAATAAATATGTTATCAACAAATTCGCACCATACACCCTTACAAAAGCACATAAAAGGTGCACGTTGTTACATACAACATAAAAAAATGTATGAAGTTTAATTAAAGAGTTAAGAACAAACATAGTCTTTAAGATACTACAGTTTCTACTTGATAGTTTGGGTTAATGCTATTTAATTTGAGATACTATAGTGCATATGATTAGATATGTATATGTGTTGATGTGATAAACGGATTGGATTCGCGGATTTTTAATGTAGGATTCGTAATCCGGTCCAGCCCAGCCAGATTAGTAGTTTTTCAGTCCGGTCCAGTTCAAAGAATTAAAAAATTGATTCAATTAATTAGTGATAATTGGTCGGGATTGGACTGGATATGTGGATTAGTGCAATCCGTGTGCACCCCTTTTTACATGTACCCCTACAAACAAACAGAACACAATAGCCTTGATCAATCAAATGGCGACAAATATATAAGCACACCAAAAGCTACGTAGCCACCACCTTCAACTTCACGCCACACGCCCAAGGCACCCCAACAACACACCCATGCAAACCGAAAAGTGTCCTCAATTTCTCGGCCACCACCTAATGTGCCAACACCCACCACACCCCTTCCCTCCTATAAATAACTCCCCACATTACACTCCCACATCGCCACTTCCCTTGAAACCACAACACCTCTCTCTCTCCCACAATGTCTTCTAAGCTTACTCTGCTTGGCCTGTTCGCGGTGGCCGTGTTGTTCCATGTTGGGTTAGCCCAGCAGGCCCGCTCGTGCCCGGGGAGGCAGCGGTATGGGCAATGCCAGTGCCAGATCCAGAAGCTCCAGGCTTTGCGGCCAAGCCAGCAGTACGAGTCGGAGGGTGGCTTGATCGAGGTCTGGCTCCAGAACAACCAGCAGCTTCAGTGCGCTGGCGTTACGCTTGTTCGACAGACCATCCGCCACAACAGCTTTAACTTTCCTGGATACAATAACGCTCCTAAGCTCACTTACGTTGTTCAAGGCATGCATCAAACATATCTATATATATATATATATATATAATGGAAATACCTTAGGATTTTCTTCAAGTCAAAATATCCTTATTGACCGGACCAAATTACTTTCCAATGTTAACATTATTAAATTAAATAAAAATTTAAAAATAAAAGTAGAGGAAAGTAGGTGTGTTTAGCACTTGCACATGAATATTTTTAGCAACTTGACTAATTAAATCAAAAGATTTTCTCTCTTTCTCTCTCTCTTTACATTGTATCACTTTTAAATTCACACACACTCTTTCTCTTTCCACGAGTATCATTTTTAAATCCACATTTTTATGTTAGTGTTAGTTAAGTCGAATTTACATTAAACATTCCTACTTTTATTTTTTCAAAGATTTTTTTATCCAATCAAATCTTAACATTGAAGGGTACTTTGTTCAATAAGACTATTTTGTCTTGAAGAAGATCCTAGGGGTATTTCCATTATACGTAAGATATTGACCCTTCTCATTAATATATAAAATGTGCCTCGAGTCACGTGTTTCTCATGATTTGAGAGACGTCGTAAAACTAAGTTTACCAATTATTAATGTGTGTTTAACAGGTAGGGGTGTTCACTCCGTGGTGATTCCGGGGTGCCCTGAGACGTACCAATCAACTGAGCAATTCCAGGGTCAACGTGAACAAGGAGAGCAAGCACGAACCATCAGAGCAGATGAACACCAGAAGATCCGCCGCATCCGCCAAGGCGATGTCGTCGCTAACCCTACCGGTCATGTTCACTGGTTCTACAACGACGGAGAGGAGCAACTAGTCTTGATCCACCTCATCGACACCGGAAGCAACTCTAACCAGCTTGACCAGCAATTCAGGGTAATTAAGTAGCCTAAGAGAAATATTGTTATGATGATACCCAAAATGTCGCAATAATAACATGTATATTGACAATGTTTGTCAATTTATGTGGGTGTCATGTGCAGAAGTTTTACTTGGGAGGCAACCCACAAAGCGAGAGAGAGCATGGACAACACCAACAAGGACCATACCAAGGAGAGGAGCAGACCTACTACCAACAGAGGTTCGAGAGCAACAATATTTTCCGAGGCCTAGACGACGAGATCCTCCAGGAAGTCCTCGGTGTGAGCAGGGAAACCGTTGAGAAGGTCAAGGGCATCGGCGACGTGAGAGGGCACATGGTGCAAGCAAGGCAAGGGCTTCAGCTTGTCAGGCCATCCAGGATGGAAGAGGAAGAGTACAGGCACGGTGGATCGTCCTCGTATGGGAATGGGTTCGAGGAGACCATCTGCACCGCTCGGATGAGAGAGAACATTGGCAACCCGGCTAGAGCTGATGTTTACAATCCGGAAGCTGGGTACATCCGCACTGTTAACCGAATGAATCTGCCTATTCTCAACTATCTTCAGTTGAGTGCGGAGAGAGGAGTCCTTTACAGGGTAAGAATATATAACAAACATATATACAGACTCGTACACTCAACAAAAATTATACTAATTTATATAAGATTGCACATGCATATATACTATAAATTTTCCAATTTATAAATCCCCATTTTTATGACAAAGAATTTGTTAAGATCTTTTTTTTTTTTTTTTGACTCCCCACCTCTCCAAATCATGCCTTTAGGCATCACTAGCTGTTAAAGATATATTGGATTCAATAAAAATTATAAAAGTAGTACAAAATATTGCAATATTAAATTTTGATTAAAATAAAATTATTATTTTTATTATTTACTAAGAAAATCATCTTTTACGTACATCTTTTCCACATATCAAAATAAATTATTTAATTCATAGCATGGAAGGAATTTGCTAAAAATGCAATAAAACATGAAAAAGTAATGGAAATTTAATAAAAAGTTTTTTCAAATTAATTTAATCTGGATTAAAATAACATGTTGTATTTTATAAAATATTAATAAATTGCATAATTCCTAAGAATTAATTCATAATTATTATAAACAAACACGCGTGATGAAACCATGTTCAATCTTTCTTAATTTGACATGCAGAACGCCATCTACGCTCCTCACTACAACTTGAACGCCCACACCATCATCTACGTGACAAGGGGAAGCGCGAGAGTCCAGGTCACTGGAAACTACAGACAACCCGTCTACGACGGCCAGCTCAGTGAAGGCCAGGTACTGGTTGTACCACAGAACTTTGCCTTGACTAAACAAGCCGGACAGGGAGGATTTGAGTGGGTGTCGTTCAAGACCGATGCCAACGCAATGACCAACTCACTCGCTGGAAAGACATCGGCATTCCGCGCCCTTCCCGTGGACATGTTGGCCAGTATGTACCAAATCTCCAGGCAGGAAGCTGAGAACCTCAAGTACAATAGGGGCCAAGAAGTTATGATCTTTGCCCCCTCTTCTACTGGCCGAGGAAGAGCTTTGCCTTGAACACCTCTTTAGAATACTGTATGGCGGGACTATAACAGGACCAATAATGAATCATATGTACGTATAGTAGTAAGTAGTGTATGTTTGACAAATAAAGGCCTTCAATATATAGAGAAGGCTCATGTATGGGAGAGTGAGACCTACTTGTCATGAGGTTCAATAAAATGCTCCTTTTTTTGTTGAATTTGTTGGATCATAAACTTGATCCATTATAGGAGCCCAAACCCAAATCAAATCAAATTGGAGTCCAAGTCCATAATCAAGGTCCAAAACTACAAGTCTTCTATCTAGAATCTTCTAGGGTGTGGTAATTATGTTAGAAGGATGGAGAAGGATGTAGAAGAATGGGGTGTAGATTTGTTCTTAAGTAGTATAAATACCCCTCCCCATTTTAGTTTAGGCATAAGAAAAATTAAGAGCTTCTAAGTGAGTGAAGAAGCAAACTCTAGTAAGAGTGAGTTGTAGTATCTTGTTTTTTGAGTGAGTGTGCTCTTGTAAAATTTGTTTGAGTTTGAATAAAAGTTGTTTTGTGTGAGTTTTCATTTCCAACAAAGTGGTATCGAGCAAGTTGGAAAGTATACACTATTGCATATCAAATCGAAGGTCTCGACGAGAGGAATCCGACGCCGCTTGAATCTTCCCAATCTGAGTTCTGACGCGCCACCACGAGCCGCCGGAAGACTGCTGCCAGAAAATCGAGTTGACTCACCGAGTTGAGCCGAGTCAGCCGAGTTGGAACCATTGACCGAGCCGTAAGCTTGTTGACCGAGCCGTCCAAGCGAGTTGACTGAGCCGTCAAAGTCATTGACCGTCGACTGACCAGTCCCTCCCAAGGTTTTTTCTGGCGTTCGATTCATCCGTGCAATTGGATTTTGCAAATTCTCATTATATTGAGAGATATGGCAAATGGTATGGCACCATTCCAAGTTCCGACACTCAACAACAACAACTACGACAATTGGAGTATCAAAATGAAGGCACTTCTTGGATCACAAGATGTGTGTGATATCATAGAGAAAGGCTATAACGAGCCTGCGGATGATGCTGCTTTTGCTGCTCTTACACCAGATCAAAAGACAACTTTAAAGGATTCAAGAAAGAGAGACAAGAAGGCTCTCTATCTCATCTATCAAGCATTAGATGATGATGGCTTTGAAAAGATTTCGAGTGCAAGCTCTAGCAAGGAAAGCGTGGGAGAAGTCGCAAACCTCTTACAAAGGATCCGAGCAAGTGAAGAAGGTCCGTCTCCAAACATTAAGAGGTGAATTCGAATCCTTACACATGAAAGTATCTGGAGTCTATTTCAGATTATTTCTCAAGAGTAGTAGTGTTTCTAATCAATTAAAAAGAAATGGTGAAAAGTTAGAAGATGTGAGGATAATAGAGAAGATACTCCGTTCGTTGGATCCCAAATTTGAGCACATCGTCGTGACGATTGAAGAAACTAAAGACTTGGAAGAAATGACGATCGAGCAACTCCAAGGATCATTGCAAGCATACGAAGAGAAGCATAAGAAGAAGCAAGGGTTTACTGAGCAACTCCTCAAGCTGCAACTCAAGGATATGCATGAAAGCCAAGATAGAAACCAACGTGGCGAGCAGAGGTAGAGGCCATGGACGAGGTGGAAGTCGCATCGTGGACGAGGCTGAAATTACAACAACAACAATTCCAACAACAACTATGAGAAAGGAGAAAGCTCAACACGAGGCCGTGAAAGAATCAAACCGAACTCAAGGTATGACAAATCTCAAGTTCGATGTTATAATTGTCAGAAATTTGGGCATTATGCTTCAGAATGTAGAGCTCCCAACAACAAAATTGAGGAGAAGGCCAACTACGCGGAGGAGAAGACAGAGGGGAAAGAAACTCTTCTTCTAGCACGAGAGGAAACTGATGGTGGCCAAGCAAATTCCTGGTATTTTGACAGTGGTGCAAGCAATCACATGTGTGGAAGGAAAGACATGTTTGTGGAGCTAGACGAGTCAGTAAGCGGAAATGTTTCGTTTAGAGATGATTTCACAATAGCAGTGAAAGGGAGAGGTAACATCCTTATCCGTTTGAAAGATGGGAGACATCAATTTATTTCCAATGTCTACTATGTGCCCAATATGAAAAGTAACATCTTGAGTTTAGGGCAATTTTTAGAGAAAGGTTATGATATTCATATGAAGGATTATAATCTTTCTATAAAAGATGATAAGAATAACTTCATTGCTAAAGTACCGATGTCAAAGAATAGAATGTTCTCAATCAATATACAAAACGATGTTGCAAAGTGCTCTCGAAAGCTTGCTACAAAGATGCATCATGGCTTTGGCATCTTCGATTTGGGCATCTCAACTTTGGAGGTCTAGAGTCTGCTATCTAAGAAGGAGATGGTGAAGGGACTACCTCGCATCAACCATCCCGACCAGCTTTGTGAAGGGTGTCTAGTTGGGAAACAATTCAGAAAAGCTTTCCAAAGGAGTCGAGTCAAGAGCCAAGAAGCCACTCGAGCTCATCCATACCGATGTGTGTGGTCCGATCAAGCCAAGCTCTCTCGGTAACGTAATTATTTTCTTCTCTTCATTGATGATTTTTCAATAAAAACCTGGGTATACTTCTTGAAACATAAGTCGAAGTTTTCGAAGTCTTCAAGAAGTTCAAAGCTGCGTGGAGAGAGAAAGCAGAAAGATCAAAGCCATGAGATCCGACCGAGGTGGAGAATTTACTTCTAGGGAGTTTCAAGAGTTCTCAAAGCAAATGGAATTCGTCGACCAATGACAGTTCCTAGATCCCCCCAGCAAAATGGCGTGGCAGAAAGAAAGAACAGAACAATCCTCGACATGGCACGAAGCATGCTCAAAAGCAAGAAACTACCCAAGGAATTTTGGGCAAAAGCGATGAGTGTGCGGCAAGTAGCCTACTTGTCAAACCGATCTCCAACAAGAAGTGTATGGGGAAAGACACCGCAAGAGGCATGGAGTGGAAGAAAGCCTGACATTTCCCACCTGAGAATCTTTGGAAGTATAGCCCATGTTCACGTACCGGACGAGAGAAGAACGAAGCTTAATGATAAAAACGAGTTTTATCTTCACCTAGCTATGATGCTAACTCGAAGGGCTACAAGTGTACAATCCAGACAATAAGAAGATTGTGATTAGTCGAGATGTGGTCTTCAACGAAGAAGGAGAATGGGATTTTGAATCTCATGCAAATGACTTAAATTTCTTTCCTCAATTTGAAGAAGATGAGCAGACAACGAGGAGCAACTAGGACCTCAACAAGAGCCTCAGCAACTCCACCCACTTAACCAACATCAACCACTCAAGGAGACTCATCACCTTCGTCATCATCAAGTGGGAGTCAAAGTGAAAGAGTTGTGCAAAGTACAAGAAGCCTTAGAGATCTCTATGAGGTAACTGAACGACAAGATAATCTTACATTATTTTGTCTGTTTGTCGATTGTGAACTAGTGAGCTTTCAAGAAGCAAGACAAGAAAAGAAGTGGAGAGATGCGATGGACGAAGAAATCAAGGCCATTGAGAAGAATGACACATGGGAACTCACCTCACTTCCCAGGGGACATAAGGCGATAGGTGTCAAATGGGTGTACAAAACAAAACAAAACGCCAAAGGAGAGATTGAAAGGCACAAGGCGAGGCTAGTTGCTAAAGGCTATAGTCAAAAGGCTGGAATTGACTATGATGAGGTATTTGCTCCTGTTGCTCGATTGGAGACTATCAGACTAATCATTTCTTTGGCAACTCAAAACAAGTGGAAGATACAGCAGATGGATGTAAAGTCTGCCTTCCTAAATGGAGTTCTTGAAGAGGAAGTCTACATTCAGCAACCATCGGGCTATGAAGTCAAAGGCCACGAAGACAAGGTGTTGAAGTTGAAGAAGGCTCTTTACGGGCTAAAACAAGCACCAAGGGCATGGAATAGCCGAATCGACAAGTACTTCCAAGAGAATGGCTTCAACAAATGTCCCTACGAGCACGCTCTATATATCAAGATCAAAGATGGAGATATTTTGATCGTGTGCCTCTACGTGGACGATTTGATCTTCACTTTGGAAGCAACCCAAGCATGTTCAATGAATTCAAGGAAGTGATGACGAAAGAATTCGAGATGACCGACATGGGGCTTATGGCATACTACCTTGGCATTGAAGTTAAGCAACAAAAGGATGGAATTTTCATTTCACAGAAAGCTATGCAAAGGAGATCCCGAAGAAGTTCAAGATGGAGAACTGTAAGTCGATAAGCACACCGACGAATACGGAATCAAGATGTCCAAACATGAAGAAGGCGAAAGTGTAGATCCAACATTCTTCAAAAGTTTGGTGGGAAGTCTACGCTATCTAACTTGCACGAGGCCCGATATTCTTCACGCAGCTTGGATTGGTTAGTCGCTACATGGAATCTCCAACAACCACCCATTTTAAAGCCGCAAAGAGAATTCTTCGCTATCTGAAAGGTACAATTGACTTTGGCTTCTTATATTCAGTTTCTAATGGTTACAAGCTTGTTGATATAGCGATAGTGATTGTGGTGGAGACATAGATAATCGAAGGAGCACTACCGGATTCGTATTTTCATGGGAGATATCGCTTTCACATGGATGTCAAAGAAACAACCGATTGTCACATTGTCCACTTGTGAAGTGGAATATGTTGCTTTGCTACCTCATGCGTTTGTCATGCAATTTGGCTTAGAAATCTATTGAAGGAGATAGGTTTGATACAAGAAGAGCCTACCAAGGTTTGGTCGACAACAAGTCAACTATTGCCTTAGCAAAGAATCCAAAGATTCCATGATCGAAGCAAGCACATCGATAATCGCTACCACTATATAAGGGAGTGTGTTGCAAGAAAGGATGTGGAAATTGAATATGTGAAGTCACAAGATCAAGTTGCCGATATATTTACAAGCCACTTGACAAGCGAAGACTTCATAAGATTAAGGAACTTACTAGGGGTCACAAGATCAAGTTTAAGGGGGGGTGTTGGATCATAAACTTGATCCATTATAGGAGCCCAAACCCAAATCAAATCAAATTGGAGTCCAAGTCCATAATCAAGGTCCAAAACTACAAGTCTTCTATCTAGAATCTTCTAGGGTGTGGTAATTATGTTAGAAGGATGGAGAAGGATGTAGAAGAATGGGGTGTAGATTTGTTCTTAAGTAGTATAAATACCCTCCCCATTTTAGTTTAGGCATAAGAAAAGTTAAGAGCTTCTAAGTGAGTGAAGAAGCAAACTCTAATAAGAGTGAGTTGTAGTATCTTGTTTTTTGAGTGAGTGTGCTCTTGTAATATTTGTTTGAATTTGAATAAAAGTTGTTTTGTGTGAGTGTTTCATTTCCAACAGAATTCTTTCTTTTCTCCAATTTTTAAAACTGAAAATGCTTTTCTCAAAAAGGAAAAAAAGAAAAAAAGAAAAAAAAATACTGAAAATGCTAACATAACACAAATGGAATGAACATTTTTGAAGGAAAATACTGAATGAAGACAATGACAGAGTGCAAAACGTGCATGTTAGGCACCTAAGAATGCCGTAAAATAAATTGGTACTAGAAAGAATAGCAATTCAGTTAATTCTTATCACCAGACTCATCAAACTGTATATTTTTTACGGTACAATTTTTTTTTCATGATTTTTTATGGTACAATATATGACAAAGCACAACAGAGTGATTTTTTTTTCAGGAAACAACAGTGTTCTTGTTTTAGAATTAAAGTTAAATATTCTTAACTTGTTAATGTATTTTGTTGTTTTCAAAAGTTTTCATTTTATGTCTTGCTTATCGATGTATGTTCTGCATCGGTTTTGCCCCATGCATTTTGGCCCTGAATGATGTATTGTAGTACATTCACCAAATCGTTTTTATAAGAACTCGCCATGCATTCTTGAGTCCATCATTTAACTTTCATAAAAAAAGAAATGTACCAAAGAGAAAAATAATAGAGCTCCAATGACTCTGTAACCTGAGGTCCTTTGCTTTCAAAGCTAGGTTGTATGACTAGTACTCAAGGCAAAGATCGCTTGAAAAGTTATGGCAATAATGGCATGAAATAGGGCATAGGTGTGTATATATATATAGTTTTATATAGGATTTTATGCCAGTAACAAAAAACATGAAAGCTTCGTAGAGAAGCTGTGATGAAGAGAACTCAAAGTGAGCTGAGAAACAGTGTCTTGATTTCCAATCTCAATGAACATTATTCTGTTACAGTCCTTATATACAAGAGGGATTTTAATCATGACCATACATCTGTGACTTACACACATCTCTAATACTACTGTATATGTGACTTACATTACACACTCAGTCAAAACTGTTACACTACATTTGACTGAGTGATTCTGCTCAGTGAGCTGTCCTAACATTATCCCCCCCTCAAGCGAGAGGGTAGATCAACTACACCAAGCTTGCATCGAAGAAAATTAAATCGATGGTGAGACAAAGGCTTTGTCATACAATCAGCAATTTGATTGGCAGTTGGAACATAGCGCACTTCAAGCTCCTTCGAAGAACTTTGTTTCGCATGAAATGAACATCAAGTTCAATATGTTTAGTGTGAGCATGGAAGATAGGATTAAAAGCAAGTGAGTTGGCACTAAGGTTATCACACCATATAACGAGGACAGAACTCGGAGTAAAATGAAGCTCCTGCAATAAGGATTGTAAAAAAGCTAATTCTGCAGCGGAATGGGCCAAAACACAATACTTCGCTTCTGTGCTAGATCGTGCAACTACATGTTGCTTCTTTGATTGCCATGAAACAAGAGTTGACCCAAAATAAATGATGTATCCTGCAATGGATCGTCTATCATCTAGGGAAGATGCCCGTCATCATCAAAAAATGCTATAAAAGCTAATTGTGAAGAACCTTTGATGTGCAAAGAACCAAACTGGGTACCCAATAAATATCGAACAACCCTCTTTAATGCCTGCTAATGATAGACAATAGGGGACTATTGAAATTGACTTAGCTTATTGATGATGAAAGCTAAATCAGGCCTAGTGTGAGTGATAACCTGAAGGTGTTTTTCCAAAAGTAGGGTTGGTTTACAATTTATTTCACAAAAATAGGGAGGTTTTTTTTTTTTTTTTTTTTTTTTTTTTTTTTTTTTTTTTATTACCGAAGTAGGCAATAACGCTTTTTGAAAAGGCGTTATTGGGTGTGGTTGGTTTGGTTGGCGGTGACGTGGCGATGATGTGGAGGCGATTTGTACAGATAGCACATTTTGAAAAGGCGCTATCTGTACATGTGGTCGCCACGTAACGCCACCTCACCGCCAACTCACCAACATCCGATAACGCATTTTGAAAATGCGTTATCGCAGGAAGTCATGGCGGTGAGGTGGCGGTGAGGTGGCGGTTACGTGGCGGTGCCAAATATAGATAGCGCCTTTTCAAAAGGCGCTATTCGTACAAGCCGCCGCCACGTCACCGCCACCTCACCGCCACGTCACCAAATGGACTCGCCGATCATGTCCGCCACCGCGCCATGCCGCTGGTCCGCGACGTCCTCGCGGACGTTGTCGCTGGTTTGCGTTGTATTCGCCGCTTCGTCCCTCGCCGGCGCGCGTCGTTGTATCGTAGCGAGCGATCTCGACAATCACAACCAAAGGAGTTTATATTTGTATAAAAAAGAAACCAATTTTGAATATATATATATATACATTGGTTTCAACCTTCAACTTTATTTTCTAAACCTAACCTAACTAAACTAACTAACTAACTAACTAACTAACTAACTAACTAACTAACTAAGTAACTAACTAACTAAGTAACTAACTAAACTAAACTAACTAACCTTAACTAACATAACCAAACCAAAATAAAGTAAATAACTAACTAACCTTAACTAAACTAAATAACTAACTATCTAACTTAACTTAACTAACTAACTAACTAACTAACTAACCAAAGTAAACTAAACTAACTAACCTTAAGTAACCTAACCAAACTAAACTAATTAACAAACTAAACTAACCTTAACTAACTAACCTTAACTAACCAAAATAAACCAAAATAACTAACCTAACAAAACTATACTAACTAACATAACTAACTAACTAACTAACTAACTAACTAACTAACTAACTAACTAACTAACCAACTAACCTAACCTAACTAAACTAAACTAAACTAACTAACCTTAGCTAACCTAACCAAACCAAACTAAACTAAATAAGTAAGTAACCTTAACTAAACTAACTAACTAACTAACTAACTAACTAACTAACTAACTTAACTAACTAACTAAGTAACTAACCAAAGTAAACCGAAATAACTAACCTTAACTAACCTTAAGTAACCTTAACTAAACAAACTAAACTAAACGAACTAACCTTAACTAACCTAACCAAACTAAACTAACTAAATATAACTAAGTAACTAACTAACTAACAAACAAACAAACTAACTAAACTAAACTAAACTAACCAACATAAAATAACCTAACCAAACCAAACTAAACTAACTAACTAACTAACCTTAACTAAACTAAACTAACTAACCTTAACTAACCTAACCAAACCAAACCAAACTAAACTAAGTAACTTACTAACCTCAAGTAAACTAACTAACTAACTAACTAACATAACCAAACTAAACTAACTAACAAAGTAAACTAAGTAACCTTAACAAACCTAACCACCTAAACAATACAAACTTAGTAAACTAAAATAACTAACTTAACTAACTAAACAAACAACCAAAATAAGTAAATCATTACCCAAATAATGAGTCATAACCTGACGTGGCCTAAGTCAACTAACAAACGTGACCTAACTAATTATACTAACCTAAAATTGCCTAACAACATAACCGAAGTAAACTAATCAAAAGTAGCACGTGTGATGCATACCTAAAATAATGCATGACATTGTGGTGTGTTTTGTGTTGAAGTTCAATGAAGACCGTGACGATTCTCACACAAACAACAAAAAATAAACTAACTTAATTGAAAACTAAACATACTAACTAAATGGAACTAACCAAAGTAAACTAACTAACCTTAACTAACCTAACTAACCTTAACTAACCTAACCACCTAAACAATACAAACTTAGTAAACTAAAATAACTAACTTAACCAAAGAAACGAACAACCAAGAAACGATTAACTAAACAACCAAACGAAACTAAACAAACAACCAACTAGCTCGATATTTACTTGCTAACAACCTAACCTAACGTAACTATGTGAACTAAACTCGAATAACCTAACCTAACCTAACTATGTAAACTAAATTAACTAAACTACACTAAGGAACATACCCTAACTCAACTACACTAAACTAAATTAACCTCAACACCTAAACTAAACTAACTTAACTAACTAAGCTAATTAACCTAACCAAACTAAACTAATATAACCTAACCACCTACACCTAACTAACTAAGCTAACCACTTATGTTAAATTAAACACTATAATCTAAACTAACTTAACAAACTAAACTAACTATTGAAGTGTAATCACAGATACGACATTATAATAATATGGAAAACATGAGAAATATGTTTTTTCAATGAGAAGGTTGTATACACGTACTCCGTGAACCCAATATATAGTTATCTACAAATCACCATGACATCAAGAAACTCATCATGCAGTTCTATTTTGGCGGTTACGTTGACGTTGTTGCTCGGTGATGCAAACCGGACGTACTCTTTGTCTAATTGGACGTTGTGTTTGTACATCCCATTGAGGTTGTTGAGGTGGTCGGTCTTGCATTGAATTACGTCGAGTAGATTGATGCGTTTCATCCGGTGCTTCACTCGACTCACCTCTCTACATCGATGCTCCCAAAATAGGAGGTGGAACCATCCCAAAATATTGGCTTCCCGTATGGGGTTGGGGGAAAGGAACATGAGGCATGATAGTCAACAAGTTCATGAATGAGGGATCTCCACTATATGGCATATTGTAATTATAAGGAGTAGGAGTATATGGACTAGGCATGTATGGAGGCAGTGACGGATACATTTGATGATGAGGCATTCCATGAACCACATATGAAGACGACGGCCCGGGTGCGTAAGGATCAAACTGGTAAGGAGGAAGATTCACGCCGGGCGGCCTGGGTACAAACATTTGAGGTTCTGCTTGGGGTGTGGACGATGCAGGAATGTACCCATGAGAAGAATGAGTTGGTGGGGATGATCGTTGGCTACTCTCGCCAACAGTTTCTGTTCTACTCACTCTCGAACGAGATGTACGTGCTGGAGGAGAACGTATGCTACTCTCTCGCAGCAATCTCGGCCTGGTTAGATGGACGTGATGGACGAGGACGTCGGTGCGTTCCCGCACGCTCAGTCGTGTCTGTCTTCTTCTCACCTCTATGTTTGGTTCGCCCCGATCGTCTTCTTCATCTTCCTGTTCAATATCCTCAATTATGCCTTGTTCGACGTCATTTCCGTCATGCGAAAGATTAGACCGTTGCCTTTCATCTTCATCTAAAATTTTAATCCCTTCATCAATCGCCGCAAGACCTTGCTCATACCCATCCTCGATAAACACTCGCCTCAGTCGATGCACCAAGTTACGCTGATATACAAAATATAAGAGGTCAAAGCACGCAATATAAGATATTGGATGTTCGAGGAAAATAAATAGTTAGGAGATTACCGAGTAGTCACGTAACGCCCGTCGTGTCCAATGAATCTCCTAGTGACCGAGCGATACCACGTCATGTATTCTTCGTGATCGTGGCCTTCATTAATCTATGCATTGTGGCAATGGTGTCCCCACGATTCTCCCACATGTGTATGTATCTTGCGTGAAAAGTCACCCAATTTTCATGATGATGTCCACGCAATTCGAGCGGTGCGGTTGGGCGTCGTAAGCACAATTGGGTGGCACCACTTGTACCATGCCGAATTATCTCATAACCCTTCCTGTCGATGCCACTCCACAATGTGGAAACAAATAAGGGGACACGTCGATAGCCAACTCCCGTGACCATTTGTACGAAATCGGAAGAGACCCCATGAGTTCGGTATATGGTTGCTATACCACATCATCCTCATGCCTTTGCGAGTCGAGTGCATCACGCAGTAAGCCGATACGATGTGCGTCGCACTTTGTGAAACCGAAAATGCATCGAGCCATCTCGCGTAGAAAAAATAAGTTAAGATAAATGGAATTGGACAATAATTTTTATCAAATGAATGCCAAATCGACTTTAATACCTGTGTCCCAGTGGAACGTCCATAAGCATATTTTGGCCATCGACCGTTTCGCGGTTGAGCTCTAAAACACGCGGCGTCGCGGTGCTATGAATGGAAATCGTCCCATGCCCACAGTTGTACAAGAATTGACGCGCCGGCAACCTCATGTGCCCTCGCGCGATCCGCGACACAACTCCCCGTACAAATAAGCCAAACATGCACTCCCGCAACTATATTGTCCAGCTACTTGGAAATCCTCCAATGGTAGGAACATCAAATGGACGAATCGATTAGACTTGTCGTAAAAAGACAACCACCGATGAGTTGTAGTATGTACGATCGAACGTACCGTTGGACCGACTCCTCATTGCTATCATCATCTATTGATGGTACGTTACGCTCAAGCCAATCGACCTTAAGTTTACATCCAACGACTTCATCTCCACCAGGAGTTCATCCAAGTAGCCTCTCACGGACATCAAGCATAGTCAAGTCTGTCGTTCAGTCACAGCATACCTTCGATAGGTAATCCAAGCCGTACACCGCACGTCTTGAAGTGTAATGGTGCACTCCCCACAATGCATGTGAAATGTATGCGTCTCGGGCGCCATCTCTCTACAAACACATGAATCAAAGCCCAATCAAGGCTGAAAAATGCTACCCGAGATATCCCATAGAACCCACTGGAACGAAGATATGGGATCATCTTAAATGATACTGCATCGTTCGATCAACGACCCCACGTCTTCGACGTACACGCATTGTTTCGTACACCTTGTAATTGATAGTGTATTAATGTATGTTTTTGATACATTATTGATGTAAATTTAACGTATTGATGTAAAACAGGTTACCTCGCCCCTCCATGTTCGCGTTGATCTGTGTGTAGATTGGAGTTGCAATAGTGATGGATCAGAAGGTCCTGGATCCATTGCAATACAACTACAAATAATGTTAGAAAAATAAAATGAGTGTTGTACGCAACCAAACGATAAGTAATTAATAAATGTTCACACAAAAACACACGACGAAAATGCTCGTAAGCAACATATGTACGAACTTAAGTTACTTCACACAATATACAAACTCGACTATAGGTTGTCATTGGATGGTTGAGGTCTCCTTGGACAATTTTTTTTGTTATGTCCCTCTAAACGACATATACCACACCGGTTCTTCCTAGTTGGTACTCGTTCACGGTCTTTATTTGGACATGTTGTTCTTCTATGTCCTTCTTGATGACAAATCCCACATCGCAAAGGTCTTTGGACATTAGGAAGATCCATCTCGGTATGTCTACGCGATCCCTTAGGTCTCCTCGGCCACGTCTGCGCTGCTTCGGGTCGGGTATGATTTTCGTCCCAAAAGTCGGCCAATACTTCTCATCCGGGATGGCCTTGAATTTGTAGGAGTAGCACCGTGCGTACACATCTAACCTATAGTATGGCTCGATGAACTGCGCGTAGCTCACTCGAATCAAAAGTCGAATTAGAAGATTTTTAGAAGAACAAAGTTGTTCCCCTCTGAGCTAGCTTTCAAATGCTACCAGATTATGTTCATTTCAAATTAAAATGTGGAAGTTATGACCAAATTACATAGGCTGGTTTATAATATAACATGCAGAAATTCTAATTTTGGTTTTAAAAATTCAAAAAATTAATATATTTTTTATTTCAAAACCAAATTAAGAACTTCAAAATAGATGGATTATCAGCTTGAAATGAGGAGTCCAAATATATAAACCAATTTCAAAGACTCAAACATCTATCCTCTAAAAATAAACAAAACCCAAAACTGATTTCAAACTTGAAATAAAGAGATGTGTACCTTAGGTTGATGACACTTTGATTTGAGCTCCAACTCTCCTTGATCTCCCTGAGTTTTTCAAATGAAGACCCTCAATTCCTCTCGATTTTTCACTCAAATGTATATGTTGAGCATATCCACTAAGTATAGGCGTTATATACTTATATTAATAAGTGGATTAATTAGACAAATCTTTGATTTACTATTAGTTAATTACTAGGACATGTTTCCTCCCTCAATGCCACTTGTTCCCAAATGAAAGCACTTGTCCTACATAAAAACCACTCATTTTGACTTGTTATATGTATTATAGGATCATCACTACGTTGATCAGGGGTTCAATTAATTCATATCCAACTATATGACTTTATTTTATCTTAAATCAAATTAATTCACCTAGGTACATAATTACATATGGTTAGTTTGTTCAGTCACATACTTCACATTTTTGAAATCCCACTAACCCCCGACTACCCAAAGACTCTATGTGGCCGCTCGGCATGCATCTCGAGGCGCGCCAATCCATTTTGTACCCGATTATTATGACTTAGCCTAAAGTTTGATTATCTATTTTATGCCATATTCACCCTGGTTCTAGTCATTTTATTCAAGTTAGCATTATAAGACTTAATGTACCCATAATACGCCTACCCGGTATCCGCGTCGATACATTTTACGAGGCATTTACCTGTCACACAATATCACACAGTATGGCAATATAGATACACACATGCGATGAGCTATGAAATAAGTAATAATTAACACCACAATTATGCAACCAACATACGTAAAATAACGATTTAAGCCCAGTCGGGTGTGTTCTAGCCTATTTGGGGCATCCATGTGGGCCTCACCTGGCGTCCAAGTCTGAAAATAACCTAAATAACATCGTCAATAAATATTGGGTCGTTACACCCAAACGGTGTTCAACACTCGTTATAAGTTGTTTAAGTTTATCGTTATACCGTTCAGACTGACAAACGTGCCGGCAGTGTTCATGGATTTGATGCACCGTGTCTTGAGGCTATTTTTGGATCAATTCATGATAGTCTTCATCAAAGACATCTTGATCTATTCCAGGACTGATGAGGACTACCATAGTCATCTTAGAGAGTAGCTGAATACTCTGAGAGAGCACCGATTATACGCCAAATTTAGTAAGTGCGAGTTTTGACTTTCTTAAGTAAAGTTCTTGGGCACGTGATTAGTGACAGAAGCATATCAGTGGACTCGAGTAAGGTTCATGTTATCATCGATTGGCGTACACTGGTGTATGTGATAGACTTTAGGAGCTTCTTGGGGCTAGTCGGCTATTACCAAAGCTTTGTACATAATTGTTCCAGGACTTCGACGCCTATGACGTAATTGACCAAGAAAGACGTCGAGTTTGTGTAGTCTAATGCGTGCGAGGGAGCCTTCGTAGAGCCGAAGAAAAGGTTGACCTTCGCACCGCTGTTAGTATTATCAGAGTCGGGCAGGGAGTTGATAGTTTGTACATATGCGTGTGGCACCGGACTGAGATGTGTACTGATGCAAGATGACAAAGTTATTGCTTACTTGTCGCCTCAGTTAAGAACCCATGAGAGAAACTATCCATTGCACGATATAGAACTTGCAGCGATCGTGTTTGCACTGAAGACATAGAGACATTACCTTTTTAGTGAGAGGTTCACCCTCTGCAAAGATAATTAGAGTTTGAAGTATATGTTCACTCAGAATGATCTTAATATGAGATAGCGACATTAGTTAGAGTTGTTGAAAGACTTCGACTTCTCTATTGAGTACCAGCCTAGAAAAGGGAATGTTCTAGCAGATGCCCTTCAGAGGAGAGGACTAGACAGAGAGGTGATAAGTCACCAGTATGGTACACTTAAGGCAACAATTACCATGAGTTTGTCAATGGTCCCAGAGACAGCAGAGGAGCACATTTACGGACATATGAGAGTTCCGACAATTTCCATTCCATGAGTCCTAGAGAGCTAGCGAGCCGATACGATCTATTAGTTCATAGACATGGCACAGAGTTCTGACTTTCCAAATTGGAGAGATTCAATTGATGAGTGTTTACGACAAAGAGGTAGACTATAGATTTCGGCAGTAGCATATTTGTGAGATGGCATTTTTTAGGAAGCTCACAAATCTAGATACACAGTTCACCCCGGTCAGAAAAAGAAGTACCAAGAAACAAAATGCTTGTTCTGGTGGCCCGAGATGAAGGAAGATGTTGGCCAGTATGTTAGGGGATGTGAGGTGTGCTAACAAGTTAAGGCTGAGCATCGGAGACCTAGAGGACTTTTATAGCCACTACGATCCCTAAGTGGAAATG
The DNA here is from genome assembly GCA_039657325.1 of Stephania cephalantha. Classification (NCBI taxonomy): domain Eukaryota; kingdom Viridiplantae; phylum Streptophyta; class Magnoliopsida; order Ranunculales; family Menispermaceae; genus Stephania; species Stephania cephalantha. Next base: position 15,437,791 of record CM077579.1, read on the forward strand.
TGAACACACTACTATAGACTTTGTCAGTGTGTTACCACAGACTCCACGCAACCATGATGTTGTATGGGTTGTCGTGGATGGATTGATGAAATCAGCACATTTCATTACGGTTTCCATGAAATACACCTTTCTACAGCTATGCACGCTCTTCAAGCGAAAGATCATCAGATTACATGGTGTACCAGTATTGATGATATCAGACAAAGATAGTCGGCTGATATCACAGTTATGGTAGGCTACGCAGGAGCAGTATGGTACTAGACTTCAGTACAGCACAACTTACCACCGACAAACCGACTGGCAGTTAGAGCGGACTATACAGACACTGGACGATATGTGATAAGTCATTAATATTAATATATTTAAGTGTTTATTTTATATTTTTTAAGATCTCAATGTCTATTATTATTAATGAATTCTCTTTGTTTATATTTTCTGTGTTTCAGTAGCAATTTGGTGAAATAGAGATAATTCAAAGTCTTTGGAAGTGTTCTTGGTGTTTGGCATTAAAAAGTGGCTTGCACACACTTTGAGACAGCTTGGTGGGACCCACATTGAACCGTGTCGATGCTATGGTGGTTTAGAAGTAGTTTGGCGGAGCATTAGTTGAGGAAATTCATTAAAAATGACTAAGTATAAAGTAATTAATGCAGTTTGATCAACAACCATAGGATCAACCTCGAGAGATGCACTGCACATTTGATGAAGAGATAAGGAGCAGTCGAGTGATGCAGCCAAGTGACACACTATTATCACATTCACTTTAGCAGCCGTTGGGTACGCCACGAGATTCGCATTTAGATTAGAATAGACGAGACACACTTATAATAATTATTATTATTATTCGACTACGCTATATAACTACTAAGTTATATATCGCCTAAGTTACCATAACCCATGTCGCACCACACTTACTCGAGGTGTTACTCGCCGCCCTTGCAACTCAAGCAAAATGCGGTAATATAGGGAAATAGTGCATAATGCAAATGCCAGTATTTTTAATTTAAAATAAAGATAATTAAACAAGCATCACAAAAAAATAACAATAATACTCGACTCTTGCACTCGAGTTTTATCTGAGATTTACACGTCGACCTTAATTATGGTTCGCTTATCCTAGTCAGTAGGGCATAATCTGGGTTTACTTAATTCGGGCTATTACATGGTCGCACGTCCTATTTACTACTATGAATATGTTTTGCTAAGATAAAAGATGTTGTTCTCTATAAATAAAACTTATGAGAAATTAAACCCATTATGTAAGTGGAGATGTTGGATCCAATATAGGTGTACGAACATAAGTGTTTAACTTATTAGAAAAGTTAAACCCATTATGTGCGAGTATACATGTGCACAAGTAGTTTTATTAACTGCTTTAAATATAACTGTCAGCCCCCACGTCATTAAGACGACTGACCGGCCTAAATTAACTTAATCCCCTAATAATCTAGTCAGCCTAATCCGTTCTTTCAACTTTGACCTCAAAATAATAATTATTTCAATCCTTTACAAGTTCCAAAACTAAATATTTATCCTCAATGAAACTCAATTTTTAATTCGTTAAATTGGTGCAAATTAGGAAATCATATCCGTATTTAATAAAAATTTAAGCGGCACCTCCCCAGAAATGGCTGCCAAAAAACTTTCATTTAATAGACAACAAGATTGGGGAGAGACCTAAAAGGACTCACAACTCCCTGCAATTCACAATATATAAATATATATATCAAATTTCAATTTATAAACTAACTTAGTGTCTCCGAAAGCTTAATTACAACTTCACAATCCCCAATAGAACAAAATCGAAACAAAATCATTCTCAACGTATTTTAAACTAGATTATGAGATTTTCATAACCATTCAATGAAAGTTCCGCCCTACACTCACCCCAAGGATTCCCAAAACAATATATATAAACAATTGAAAATAAGAATATACTTTAAATTGAAAATAATCACCATAATCTTCGAGCATGGTCCATTCTTCCCTTGTCTTCACATAGAGTCTGGCATCATCAAAAATAAATTCCTACATAGATGTCAGGCAAGTAAATTCCTACATTGATCTGTACTCCTGCAATTGTTAGTCTGATACATGGAAACATGTAATTGCAATTCCAAATAAATAATAAGATATATGCATCAACATGACATGCAATCCACTATGTCGTTGTCTCCTAATTATAATCAGACGTCGACTTCCAAAAATAGTACAGATACAGTATTAAGAGATCATGAAATACAGAGATAATTTGTCGATGTTAGACTCCGCTAGTCTCACTAGACGGCGTAGAGGCAGGACTGAAATCAAATTTCAATCAAACCAGACTCTGAAACAAGCTTATCCCCCTCACTCACTCTATATATGCATGACCAAGAATGATAAAATGCAATGCATACTATGCTACAATTACAGGTACAAAAACATTCATTGAATAGTAAAGATCACTGTATGGTTTACTTAAAACCAAACCACTTTGAGCTTAACTTTTTGAGGTTCTCGAAGCATCGGATCACCTTGAAAATGGATCCAATAGCTTCCCTACATACCCAATTATATTATGGTTCAAGCTTCAAGTGAAACCAAATCACGAAACCCAATAAAGATTGAGGCCAAAGTACGCTTGAGAACAGTTTCCAAAAATATTAATTTATATAACTGTTTCAACTGCTTTTCAACTAGCCAACTTGGGGTAACTTTTTAACCTTGAAAACCTCAATGTTTGTCATGACGACATAAAAGGAACTTGTAGTACTCATGTCATACTTTCCATAAACTTTAAGAACACTCAAATCGGATCACTGTTGGAGAAGTTATGAATTTTCCAATATGGCATGTCAATTAGACAGCCTTTATTTTATTTTGAACTGAAAAACCTCTCCAAATCAGTATTTCATCAATTAGAACTTCAAAACTTGACAACAAATACCTTGATACCACTCAATACTAACATCAAAATATTTCCACAACCCATGGATTCAAATTGGATGAAAACCATTAATCCATTCATCCAGAAACCCAATTTTAATCAATACCAACTCTAAAAACATCTCCAAAATAGTTATCAACTGAATCACATTAATTCAATTTATCAAAACCCTAACCCACATCAGTGGGATTTATTCTAAATCGGTGCACATCAACCTAATACATCAATTTTCAATAATTCCTACTAATTTCTATCAATACCTCACGAAACAAATTGAAAATCGCAAAAATTCAAATTGAATTGAGGAATATGCCTAGCATTGAGTATTTAACAAATTGCAAAAGCCAAATACCTCGTTTTCACTGTGGAAAGTAAGCTCGAACTGACTGTCTCACGATGCTCTATGATTTTGTGGAAAGAAACAGGACGAAAATCAGACATCAGGAGCTTAGCGAGCAAAAATCCGAGTTGAAAGGGTTAGGAACAAACGTTCAGTTCGTTCAATTGAAATCAGATTTATTGGATTTGTTTATTTTTTATTTTTATATATAAACCCTCAACTACAACAACTTAATTTCTTTTTATTTATTAATTCTAGAAATCCTTATTTTGACTTGTTTTGGCTTCGGGCGCTTGTTTTCGATCCGGTTTTACACCAAATTAAACCAAACTCTTGACAAAATAGTCCACCTTCATAAAATGTCCATAACACTAATTTTGATCACACCAAAACTCTAAAAATCTTATCTTTGTCCACGACCTACTGAAACTTTAACCAATTTTCTTGCCATATTTAGCCAAACGTGCCTTGATTTAGACCTAATTTCAACCTCGACCACCGCCAACTGATACAAAACTCGAGGCATGGTCTTGTACCAACTTCATTCTCATTTTACACTACCACCGATCCCAACTTGCACGTAAATAGAGGTAAAATCTTCACTAGGGGATTAACAATTTATTCATTAGTTTTTGAGCTACTAATAATACTCGCGCCCTTTAGACACACACTTGTAACCTCGAGTATGAAAATCTAAGGATACACCTGAACACAACCTAACTTCGTGATGAAATACCATATAATACACCAAATAAGCATTCATCATACAAAAATAAATATATTGTATGATCTATGGTCTATAACACATGGGTCCCGCCTCAAATACTTAAATCCCAAATTAAATTCAAAAATACTTAATTAGCATCCTATCAAGTTTATGAAATTCTCGGATGTCACAATAACTACTCGGTATTTATCTCTTAGGATATATATATCGACAGTTTCAATTTGTCATCATAGTTGTTACGATCGACGTTATCAATAAATGAGTCATCCAACACATAATACATGTGTTCAAAATCTGATTCGAAACAGTTGGAGACTGGATAAAGATATGTGGTTGCAACCGATGGCTTAAAGCAGTTGCAAGAAGATTTCTGAATTCGACAGTTGAAGATTTGATCTTATCCTCAACCGACTGAAGGCTAACTGAAGATTATGAAGAGGTTGGAGATTGCGATTCAAAAGAATGATCGCCACATTTTTATCATGCAGAAACGTGGTTATTTAGAGATGGAGATTATGCAAATCTTACAGTTAATAGTTAGGATTGTTTAATCTACATTGGTCTATTTATTTTTCAAAGTGATTGAGTCATGTGCACCATTTATTCAGTTTAATTTGTATAGTGAACCTATTATGTTTACTTTATTATCGAGTTGTAAAAACCCTAAGGGGACTTGGGTGTTCCAGTGAGGGGGAGCCTCACACACAAGAGGAGTCTTGCATTTGTAAGGTCCACAGAGCGACGTATGAGAAAGTGCTAGGAGGAGCTCAGTGAGGGAGTCATGATAAGGAGTCATGTGGTTCGTTATCTTCATATTAGTGGAGTTTACATCTGAGCGTGGCCCATGCCGACGTAGATCTTAAACCGAACTGCGATAACACATCTAGTGTCATGGTTTGATTAACTTTTATGCATACTTCATATTTAAGTATTTGCATTACTTTCAGTTTCCCAGATACAACCACCTTTGTGTTCAGTTGTAACTGCCTTTGGTTATTTCAATTGGTATCAAGCGAGCACTATGAAGTCTTTGTTTACAAAGACAAGTGAGATTCGTACTAACCACAATGTCTCAAGGAAACCAATCAGACAAGCATGAAGGCGTCTCAAATATGAGACCACCACTGTTGATCAATACAAATTACACGTACTGAAAAGCTCGCATTGAGGGTTACATTCTGTCCATCGACGTGAAATAATGGAGTGCTATTGGGAAGGGCTACAAGCCACCTAAATTTAATGGAGAACCAAAGAATCTAGATGATTGGACTGCTGATGAGGATAAGCTTTTGTCAGCCAATGCCAAGGGATTAAACACTATCTTCAGTGTTATCAACCAGCAGCACCTCGAGCTCATATCCTCATGTAGTGTGGTAAAGGAAGCTTGGGAGATTCTCAAAAACTTTTTTGAAGGTAACGAAGATGTTCGTGAATCAGAAATTGTGTTGTTGGCTTCTCAGTTAGAATCATTGAGAATGGGAGAGGAAGAGATTGTACTGCCAAACTCAAAGACATTGCCTACCAAGCTCAACAATTGGGAAGAAGTACTCCAACAAAAAATCTGGTTTAAATGGCAATCAGAAGTCTCCCTACCAAATACAATGTGAAAGTTGTTGATATTCAAGATAATTGAGGTCTCAAAGATCTAAAGTTCGAAGAACTCATGAGGTCTCTTACCACTTATGAGATGCATATGAATCAACAAAAGAAGTCCAAAGAATTGGCATTGCAAATAGCATCTCAGTATTTTCGTCCTGAGAAAGATGTCACTTACGAAGAAGATGATCTTGTTTTACTAACCAAAAAGGTATAATAAATAATTTCAAAAATTTCAGGGTATGAAGACTAGTAATAAATGAGATACCTTAACGAAAGATTTTTAAAACATTCAATCACCTATTTGTAAAACACTTTTGGATATGAAAACATTCGAATTAGAAGATTTTTAGAAGAACAAAGTTGTTCCCCTCTGAGCTAGCTTTCAAATGCTACCAGATTATGTTCATTTCAAATTAAAATGTGGAAGTTATGACCAAATTACATAGGCTGGTTTATAATATAACATGCAGAAATTCTAATTTTGGTTTTAAAAATTCAAAAAATTAATATATTTTTTATTTCAAAACCAAATTAAGAACTTCAAAATAGATGGATTATCAGCTTGAAATGAGGAGTCCAAATATATAAACCAATTTCAAAGACTCAAACATCTATCCTCTAAAAATAAACAAAACCCAAAACTGATTTCAAACTTGAAATAAAGAGATGTGTACCTTAGGTTGATGACACTTTGATTTGAGCTCCAACTCTCCTTGATCTCCCTGAGTTTTTCAGCCAAGACCCTCCTCAATTCCTCTGATTTTTCAGCTCAAATGTATATGTTGAGCATATCCACTAAGTATAGGCGTTATATACTTATATTAATAAGTGGATTAATTAGACAAATCTTTGATTTACTATTAGTTAATTACTAGGACATGTTTCCTCCCTCAATGCCACTTGTTCCCAAATGAAAGCACTTGTCCTACATAAAAACCACTCATTTTGACTTGTTATATGTATTATAGGATCATCACTACGTTGATCAGGGGTTCAATTAATTCATATCCAACTATATGACTTTATTTTATCTTAAATCAAATTAATTCACCTAGGTACATAATTACATATGGTTAGTTTGTTCAGTCACATACTTCACATTTTTGAAATCCCACTAACCCCCGACTACCCAGCACTCGGTGCGCAGCGTCTCGGCATGCATCTCGAGGCGCGCCAATCCATTTTGTACCCGATTATTATGACTTAGCCTAAAGTTTGATTATCTATTTTATGCCATATTCACCCTGGTTCTAGTCATTTTATTCAAGTTAGCATTATAAGACTTAATGTACCCATAATACGCCTACCCGGTATCCGCGTCGATACATTTTACGAGGCATTTACCTGTCACACAATATCACACAAGATGGCAATATAGATACACACATGCGATGAGCTATGAAATAAGTAATAATTAACACCACAATTATGCAACCAACAGACACAAAATAACGATTTTCATCCGCTTAATCTAAAATGTCACACAATATCACACAAGATGGCAATATATATACATGGTATCCTTTTGATGGGTTTTCCACTACTTAGGGTTTGTTAATGAAGTAAAATCTTCGTTATTTATCATCCGCTTAATCTAAAATGTAAGAATTATGCTATTATTGATAATTTACACTAAATAACTCACACATTAAGTTGAAAAGACCAAGGACAACTAAAAAATTATCGAATAAGCTAAGTAAGATAAAAGAATAGACTAACTAAACCAAAAATATATTTTCATTAAACACTAGATAATTGGAATAGCTATGTTAGTTGAAAAGGTCAAGTACTTGACACGGGCCATTATGGACATACGTGCAGATGACGTAGCATGACCTGGTGAGGCTTCTAGGTGCATGGCGGGGCCCTGATTTTCTTGGGATTTGGGGCCGTCATAGTTGGTATCAGAGCCTACGTTCAGGAAAGCCTAGGTAAAAGTTTAACGAAAGTGAATAAACCTTAAAAAACGACCTTAAAATGTGGAAAACCCGATAACCTAACTTATAACCTTAGTTGGGAAGTTTAGTGAGGCGGGTAGTCTAGGGCTTTATACATATATTTTGTAACTTGTAATATGTATACATACGCGTATACGACACTAACTGGAGCACATCCACATTTACAGATTCAAGATAGACGGACAGCCAATTCCACTTACTACGGCGATGGAGGCCAAACGGGCAACCATGCGAGAGTCGACTCAGATTACAGTCTACGCGACACGACTGCACATAATGGTGCGCAACTCGAGGAAATCTTGAGACTGCTATAATCACAAGCAAAAACCACGTAGGTGGATGCCATACTCGCCACCACCACTACTACTGTTGAGACAACCGTCGCCCTTGCTGGTCAGGATACGCAGCTCACGGCAGCCAGAGTTGAGATTCCCGCAGAGTTAGTTTCACCCACGGCTACACCAGAGATCACCCTAGTGGCTACAACTACACTTACAGCAGGGCAGTAGACAGCCTTTGAGACTACCTTGACAATCGAGGCTAAGCTAGTTAAAGAGTTTTCTAGATTCCAGCCATGACACTTTCACGAAGGCGGAAACCCAAAAGCAAATAGGAGATGGGTTCTCACACATGAGATGCTTCATCACTACGGATTCACGACAACATATGAGCAGAGTATCTGGCTACATGTTGAAGGGAGATGCCGCAATATGGTGGACTGGACACACAGCCGCCCATGGAGAGCCGACCACTTGGGCTGAGTTGCGCCGAGTATTTTACGATCGGTACATTCCAATCGAGGTCTTATTGTAAATGAAATATGAGTTATTGAAACTGAGATAGGGCTCCTGCATTATGCTTCAATACATGGATAGGTTTAAGTACCTATTGCTGTTCGCCACAGATTTTGCTGGGACTGAGCGACTTCAAGTCCACCACTTTATTCGGGGGCTTTGGCTAGAGATTGGAAGTTCCATCGTGTCGACAAGGGCCAGGACTTTACAGGAGGTCTATAAAGGGCATTGGCTCATGAGACATATGCGATGAGGAGTGATGCCGCCCCTGCTCCCATATACCAAGAGGGTTAGAGTAGTCAAGTCAGGTCAGATAGAAGGGCAAGAGGAACCGCCAGCTGAGAGATCGGTAGAGACATAGGCGCGGGCATGGTGATGGGTAGGTGATCGACACTTATGCTGTACTACCCGCTTAGCAGCATTAGGTCATTGCAGTCCAGCAACCATAGGAGCAAGCTTAGGGTTTGGGCCACAGGGGCGGGGACAGAGGACAGCAGTGGCAAAGACAGAGACAAGGACATGGTCAGCAGTGGCAGGGCCAGGGTTAGAGGCAGGGTGGACAGGGTCAGGGCCAAAGAGCCGGAGGTTAGCAGGGTTAGGGATTTGGGAGTAACACATCGTTTGTTTTCGATGTAGACAATGAGGGCAGTACCAGGATCGGTGCACTATTGAGTTTGTGCCTTTAGTTGTAGCTCCACCAACACAGGCCATATAACAGGTTCTTGTAGTGGCAGAGCCTAACCGTGACGATTCACGACATCTAGTTGAGGGTATATTGATTATTTACTGTTGTAGCATGCATTCGTTGATTGATTCTAGTTCTACTTTATCGTTTATTTCAAGACGGATAGTAAGAAAGTTAGGTTTAACATCGAAGATCTTAGGCACACACCTTATCCTTAGCAAGCAGCTGGGGATGAGACTTACCCTAGCCGTATCTATAGAGACTATCCAGCTGAGGTTAGTGTTCACCAGTTACCCAAGATCTCCGAGTACTTGAGTACTTAGAGTTTTATGTTCTCTTAAGAATGGATTAGTTGGCAGCTTACCATGCTCGGTTAGACTATTTTAGTAAGACCATCACCTTCCAAATACCAAGGATTCCCAAGTTTTCATTCACCGGATTCGTGACCGCACATTCAATCACCAGGGGTAGATTAGCCACCACCCAGGAGATGGAAATCCTTTTAGGTACTGTAGAACCAGTTGAGAGGCCAGTAGTTAGACTTGAGGACGTCCCAGTCGTGTGCGAGTTTTTGAACATTTTTCCTAAGGATTTACCAAGATTACCTTCACATAGGTAGATAGAGTTTATGATAGAGTTAGCGCTAGGCACCCAGCCTATAGCAAGCTAATTGTACCGTATGTCACGATTAGAGCAGGATGAGTTGAGGGCTCAAATGGAGGACTTTTCACATAAGGTTTTCATACATCTAAGTATGTTACCTTAGGGAGCACCGGTCCTTTCTATGAAGGTAAAAAATACTAGCATGGGATGTTCATCGATTACAAGAGATTGAATCAAGTGACAGTCAGAAATCGACCAACTACTTGGGATCGACAATTTGTTCGACCAGCTAGCCAGAGCACAGTTTTTCTCCAAGATTGATCTTAGGTCAGGTTATCACCAGTTGAGGATCAGGGAGGAGGGTATACCCAATATGCCGGTCCTGCGCCCCGAGGCCGCCAGGTGAGCTGTTATGCGGGTCCCGCATCCCTACTGACGTTTATCGCTAAGTCAATGATCCTCGATGTGCGTGCTATTCATAGTATTCTTTATATTATTTGCCAATTATTCGAGATATACATTAAATTACAAGCATTAATTGTGTTTTTCAGAGTTGCAAGTAGGTAACCAGTAAATTTACGACGGAAGTCTTAAAGTACATAAACAAGGATTTTTATTAGCTTTTATGTTTTATAGAGCATCGATCCTATTGTGGCAAACCCTGAATAGAGTACACAGTATATAAGGCGAGAAAAGTAAATATATACAAGCACATGTGTCTTATAAGTCTCCCATATACCCAAAATATATAACAAAATATGTAAATACAAACACCTACGAACAATAGGCGAGCTCAAAGATAGTTGCTAAGAATCCCCTTACCCTAACTCGTCAAAGGATCTGCACTTAGCAATCACAACAAAACAGATGACGGATCCAATGAGTAAAATCCAAAGAAAATTCACTGAGCATTCATATGATAGAGTAAAGGAAATTCAATAAATACTGTTAAATAAACATGCGGAATGTAAACAGTCAACTGTAAATGGATCATCGCATTTGTAAATAATAATAAAGCGCAAAAGTGTGTGCCTGATCCACTCAACTAGACCATACTTTGGATTCTCTCCCCAGGATCCCACCAGTGGGGGCACCCAACTGGCCCATCACCTAGTCCTCTCAGTGGTTGGTGTAGACCTACGATGCACCGACACATGTACCGAAAAAGTAGCTCGGGTCGTTATTCACCGAGAACTCCTGATACACATGATATGGTCTAGCGTGTCATAGACACACAACGGAATACCCGGCAGGAGTAAACTCAAACAATCGCTCAAACAATGACACATACATAGATAACTGAAGTGAATAAGAAATGAAACATGAATATACTGAACTAGATTGAGTAAAACAACAATGAAGTTAGATAAGTACTCAAAGTGACGTTTCATTGGGTTTTACAAACCTTAATATGCGCTCCAACTTCCCCGGACTCTCAAATTCAACCCTGCAAGCTCCTGGTACCCGAGCTATGTTCTCTCAATCCCCTGAAGTCAATTAAGTGTGTTTATTATGTATTCAGATTGGTTGAATATTTTTTAAGTTGATCGTCCCAAAAGTCGGCCAATATTTCGTTAGTTTCTCCATGACATATTCCGTGTACGCTTGTCCATTTGAGATTGCCTCATTGATTTCTTGGTTGCGTTGATCGTGGTACGTCACCTATCTCGTAGTATATCATCTCGAGTCAACGCCGTAATTGGCAAGAATCGAGCACCCTTCAAGACCCCGTTAAAACACTCGCAATTTCCATGAAACTCTAGTAAGTAATATTGGTTCGTCGAATATTTACTTGTATTAGAGTGCAAAGAATAAATTGTATTTTGTACTTACCAACACCATTAGAATTCATCTATCCGTACCGTATGCCTCCGTCGTGCGATTGGGTCCAAAGTTCTTTGGGGATGGCATTGACATATTGCGGGCATTGTGGCGTTCGTGAAGATAAGTATGTGAAACGCTCCATGCACGCAATAAATTTTCGTTCTTGATGTTGAGCAATTTGCTCGACCAAGGAGTACTTTCGGGGGACAACATTTTTGAAGTGTGTGCTTCGAAATTACTAAGCAAGTGTCGCAAGCAATAACGGTGGTACCCTTTAGGGGGACAAAAGCCGTTGATTGGGGTGTTGACCGCCTCCAAAATGCCAGGGTGATGATCGAAATAACTCATATACCTTCTCTATCTGTCACATGTTTATGCAACATGCGCAAAAACCACCCCCACGAATCGATTGATTCGGTTTCCTGTAACAAATGCAATGGTAATATGTGACCATTTCCATCAACGTATAACGCAATCATGAGCTTCCCACTCGTATTCGCCATATAGGAATGTCGCGTCAATCGAAGCGCAGAGGCTCGCAAAACTTGAAAGCATGTATTGAAGCTTCAAATGCGAAAAACACACGACGAAATTGTGGAGACGCGTACTTATTTCATCATCATGCCATTGTCGTGTGACCACTCGATTCTTGTCCCCGACTCTTACTCCTCACAAATCGCCAACCATCTTGGTAATTGAGCGTACGACTCATCCCAATCTCCAAAAGCCCATGCAATTGCTTTCCGCTGGCATCCCACATTAGCTTGTAGCCGACTTCGTGTCCGTATTTTTTCTTAATTATTTCTATTAATGTTTTGGTCGTGACACCTTGATCGGTCTTGACGACGCTTTGGATCTCTCGCGCATGTTGGCGTCAAGTTGGGCATGACCGCGTTCTACGTTGGGATTAATACACGTGTGCGTACGTCTAATCTGTGTTATCTCCCATAATAGTGTTTTCTTTCGGAAACATGCGCGAAGACGCCACATACACCCGTGTTGTGGAAATCGCACTTAATCGCCCACGAAGTTGTAGTCGATTCCATCACATGGTATTGACAATGTCTATTAACATACCACACTTTAACGGCATGTTGTAAATCGTTTTTAATGTCAAAACACATCCCTATCTCCAAATCGAAGTTAGGGATGTCCCCCAAGTTTGCTTATGGGAATGTTGGGCCGCCATTGAATTAGCCACCTCCCAATCGATATCGTTATATCCCTAGATTGGTTGGTGAACTTCATCGTCACTAGCTTCCTCCAACATAATCTCTTCATCGATAGCAAATTGCTCATCATCTTCGACATTCTTCGCACCCTGAGGATCATATCTTGGATCATCTCGTGGCAAACGTTAACGTCATCCCAAACCGCAACTTATGGAACTTCTTCGTTGTGATGCTTTCCTCATCGGTTTCGTTATTTTCGTCGTCGTCGTATCGTCATCGTTGTTATAGGCATTTTTATCTTCATGTAATGGAGCAACGAACCCCTCTTGCACGACCTCATCCGGTGGGGATTGCATATGCAGTCTTGCCATCATTAAGTCTCAGTAATGCAGCGTGCGCTACGTTCGTCAAGAACTTGCGAATGAATCGTACGATTTTGATTTGAGTAGACTGACTCAAATGTTAAATATATATCAACCGTTGGGGTCTTTGGTAATTTGTCCACCGTCTCCCACATCAAGTCGAAGTGTGTCGCATCATTCAACAACACAGGAACGTAATAATGTGAGCCTCCGGGGAGAGGCATCATGTGGCGATAAGTCATATGAACTATAGTATCCGTCGATGAGATAGGAAACGCGTTACAAACGTCATCAATCATTTCACGGCCACTAGACCCAAACTTCACCCACAACACTACTGATGGGGGTGAGCTGTACGCGATGCCATTGACCCCATTAACAATGGAGCCGTACGCATAGAATAGAAAATGGATGTTTCTTTGTGACATGCCCTACATAAGTATGCGAACTTGGATGTAAAGATGTTACAGAAAATTGCACAAATTTGTTAAGGGAATTAGTTGACAATCATGTGGTGATAAAGCGCAATCGAAATTTCTGATGTAGAAGATCGCAATAATAGCGCAACTACAGAGCATACTCATTCTTTCGCACTTACATTTTCTCTGTAATAACGTTTAATAAATAAACATATCAACCGTTCTTCATAAACAAAATACCTATGTCCTTATATATCATGCAAACCATAACCTAACCTAAATAAATTATTATGAAAATACTAAATTAATGAACTTACTTGTTTCCTCCGCTTTTCCTCTTCAACGTAATATTCCTGCAATAACATTGTATTTTCGTTATTTTAGAACACAAAGAGTATAATAAATCGGCTATAACAAAACTAAACATAGCATATAAAAGTAAAACTTTACCCAAATAACGAGTCATAACCTGACCTAACCTAAGTCAACTAACAAACCTAACCTAACTAACAGTAGTTACCTCAAATTGCCAAACAACAGAATCAAGTAAACTAATCACAGCTTAACTAACCCAAATAATAAATGAAAACTAACCTCAAATAACTTAACAAACTAAGTTAGCCTAATCTAACATAAAATAACCAATTACCCGGAACATAACAAAGATGGTATATTTAAGATAGAGTTGGACTATATGTCCTCAATAATGTTTTGAAAACGTACATAGAAAATAAGACAATTTTCTTTATATATATATATATATATATATATATATATATATATATATATATATATATATATATATGCTCGAGTTAACGAAAGATTAACCAAAAAAATCTACAAACCTAATTAACGAGCAGTACCAACCTAAAATTGCCCAACAACAGACCTTAATTACACTAATCACAGTTAACTAACCCAAGTAACCGTAGCAAACATGTACCCAAATAATAATTGAAAACTAACCTCAAGTAAGTTAATTAACTAACGTAACCTGATCTAAAATAAATTACCCAAAGTGTGTGAACCAAACGTAACCTAAAATAACCTAATAAAACATAAACATATCAAAAAAAAAAACCAAAAAATTGTGGATGTGTTCATGAAACTTAAGTGGATCGCAACGAATTCAAAGTCTAAATGAGCTTAGTCTACTATATATATGGATTCAAAAACTTAGGGGCTTTCCTTAACATAAAATATAACATATATGTTTGTGGAGTTTGTGTATTGAGGTAGGTGCATCATGGGGGAATCATGCGTTGGTTGGCCGTGTTAAAACGGCGTCTCTCTATTACTTTCGATCATATAGTAATTCTAGCTTCTTATTAGCACGCATGCGATTAGGTGTAATTGCGATTCAATATTGATTTGCGAATTAACAACACCTATGTCACTATATATTAACAATGTAAACAACCTAAAATATACTAACCTAAACAAATTTGGCAAACATATCTTGCAACATTGTGATAACTAAACAAACTACATTAACTAAACTAACTTACCAAAATTAACCTAAATACCTCGACTACCTAAACTAAACTAACCAAACTAATACATAAACTTAAACTAACTTAAACAAACTAACTAAACAAACTAACTAAACTAACTAACCTAAAGACCAAAAATAACGCAACTTAATTGACTTAACAAACTAAACAAACTAACTAAACTAAATTAACCAAACTAAACTAACTAACCTTAACAAACATAAATACAAATAATAAACTAAACTAAACTAAACAAACTTAACAAACTAAACAAACTTAACTAACTAAACTAACCACCAATACCTAAACTAAACTTCTAACCTAAACTAACTAAACTAACTTAAACAAACTTAATTAACTAAACATACCTCCTCCTTCCGTAAATTAACTAAACTAACTTAAACAAACTAAATTAAATAAACTTAATTAACTAAACTTAATTAACTAAACTCACTTCAACAAACTAACTAAACTAAACTTAACTAACTAAAACAAACTAAGTAAACTACACTTAACTAGCTTAAACAAACTTAATTACCTCCTCCTTCCACTCCACCACTGATTCTCTGTATATGGCACGCCTCATGCCGCGCCGGGAGATCCCTCATCCGTCGCCCTTGGCGCTGTTCTTCCTCCACGTACCACCGCCACGCAAATGCCTCCACGTACCACTGCGCCGCTGCTGCTCTTCGAGAGCCGCCAGCTCTTTGCTCCGGTGCCCCCGCCGCACCTCCTCTCTCCTCCGTCTCCGCCGCAGTATGCAACGCCGCCAAAAAAATCGCAACACCGTCGCCTCCTTCTTCCTCCCTCCTCGGTGTCTCTCTCCACGGATCGCTCCCACCCTCCCTCCTTAAATAGCCGCCCCCCACCCCACTCGCCACAAGTAAACCCGTGACCTACCACCCCCTACCCCCTACCCCTACCCTCACGGGAAAGCGAAACCGACGCAGAGATTCTCTCGTCGCTTTGCGAAGACGACAGTGGGGTGCAGATAGCGCCTTTTGAGAAGGCGCTATCTGCGCCCCTTTGTCACGGGTTTTCCCGGTCCACGTGGATCCACGTGGACTGGGAAAACCCTATTTGTCCACGTGGACACTGATAGCGCCTTCGCAGAAGGCGCTATCAGTGTACATGTCCACGTCGGTCCACGTGGACATGTCGACGTGGACATGTACATTGATAGCGCCTTCTGCGAAGGCGCTATCCGATCCACGTGGACCGGGAAAACCATCTGTTGTCCACGTGGACACTGATAGCACCTTCGCAGAAGGCGCTATCAGTGTACATGTCCACGTCTGTCCACGTGGACATGTCGACGTTGACATGTACACTGATAGCGCCTTCTGCGAAGGCGCTATCAGTGCGTCCACAACAAAAAAAATTTGCCACGTCACATGCCACGTAGATGGCGCCTTTCCACAATGCGTTATTGCCTACTCTCGGAATAAAAAATGTTCACCCCTATTTTCCTCATTAAAACTAAATACATGTGTACTTTGGTGAATTTTTCTAAATCGAAGACCTCCCAATAGATTCCTTTATAATGTAACATCGGGGAAATGCAGGACCGTCACCATGATGGAGTCAAGTTTTCGATGTGATAGCAGTGTGGGAACAAGTTTAAGACCACGCAACCCCAAAGTATTCGTACCAACTTA
The DNA here is from genome assembly GCA_039657325.1 of Stephania cephalantha. Classification (NCBI taxonomy): domain Eukaryota; kingdom Viridiplantae; phylum Streptophyta; class Magnoliopsida; order Ranunculales; family Menispermaceae; genus Stephania; species Stephania cephalantha. The sequence goes on from CM077579.1 coordinate 15,454,354, forward strand.
GACATATATCTTGCTTGGTTTAAGAAGAACTCTCGTTGGGTTTTTTGGGTTCATACGCAATGAAAAATTCAAAACAAAATTTGAAAAACCCCAACAAGATCGAAATAAGTTCCATTAAACTAGATTTACAAAAGTAAACCATACCTTAATCCGTGATTTCCTTCTCGATCGTTTGATTTTCAAGAAGTTCAAGTGCGCGTCATTTATCAAAAATCCACACACCTAACGGTGACCACAATTTGAGGCTTGGCCCCAAGAGACAAAAAATGTTTTTCTTCTCTCGTCCCAAAATCCAGAGAACTCGAAAATAGCAAAATGAAAATCTTAAGTCGTTTTAGGGTTTCACCCTTTATTTATATGTGTAGATAAGCCCTCACTTAAAATCATGTTCGTAATACAACTATTGTATTTAGGCATTTTAAGCAAATTACAAATACGCCCCTATCAATAAGTTATCATATAAAAAATCGTAAGGGCTTTTATGTCATGAATCTTATCATATAAAATTCATTGCTCTGGACCAATTGAAATTATGCAAAGCCATTCTTTGTCTGCGACCCAATAGGTTCATGCGACGTTGGCAGTGAACCAAAACCATTTTGGTACACCAATTATAAGCAGTATTTAGCAAGATATTATAACTACCCAAGTAGCATGAATATCAAAATCGATACAACCTAATGAATAACATATATCATATCCTTTTGTAGTGCAATATCCTTTGATTAAACATAAGACATGGAATGTCACCATAAGTCTCGAACTTTAGGTAAACAAAAAAACATCCAAGTGACATTGATCATATCAATTCACATGAGCTTGTCCATTATCAGTTTATCATATCGAGGGATCCACTAATATCTCTCTCTATACGGGAGTGACAAATTCTATCTTGATTATACACATTCACATATTATTCATATGATAACCAATCACTATCTTTATAATTGTCCGGTTAAAGACAATGTTTGTTGTGTCAAATTACCATGCTCCTAATATTAAAGTCTATGGTAATTTTAAGTCGAAGTACTAAATGATATACCTATCATGAGTAACACCTATGACTTAATCCATGTTGTGTTCTCGTAATGGGTCGGTCCAAACACCTTGTTCCCTAACAATTACTCATGATCTTGATTCGTATTCCTATACGCATGATCATCACATGACCATCAATCAAGATTCACACTAGTCTTAATTAATTATAGTTCCTAGTTTAATGACCGACTAGGGACGAATAGGATCTTTCAACAAATACCTATGGATCTTACTATAAGGTAAACATGAAATCATTTATAATAAAACAACAAATGAAAGCAAACTTCTATTTTATTAACTAAAATTATAAGATAAACAATATTTCTGGATTGACCTAGGGCACATGTCGCAACATCTCCCACTTGCACTATGGCCAGTCATTTATGTATCTAATACCTAATGACCTAACATGACCATCATGTTTCGCATGTGGAAGAGCCTTCGTCACAAAGGATCTCGCAACATTATTTTCTGTAGGAACTCTGCAAATCTTCATGTCTCCCCTCTCAATGATTTCTCAAATGAGATAAAAACGTCTAAGTATATGTTTGGATCGGTGGTGTGATCTTGGTCCCTTGACCTGTGCTATAGTCCTGTTGTTGTCACAATATAAGCAAACTAGGGTTAGCAATACTCTAACCACACCAAGTTTTAAGATGAAATTTTTATCGAAATCGCATCCTTAATAGCATCGGACGCCGCAATATACTTAGCTTCATTGTGGAATCTGCTGTGACGCTTTCTTATTTTGAACTTTTCCAGCTCACCGTGCCTCTATTCAAAGTAAACACATCCAGACTGCGATCTGAAGTCATCTATATCAGTTTGAGAACTTGCATCTGTGTAACCATTTACAACAAGCTCGTCTTCCAAACTTCCATAGACCAAGAACACTTCTTTAGTCCTTCTCAAGTACTTAAAAATGTTCTTTATTGCTATCCAGTGACTCTCACCGTAATCGGACTGATATCTGCTTGTTGCACTCAAAGCATATGATACATCAGGTCGAGTGCATAACATAACATACATGATAAATCCAATAGTTGATGCATATGGAATCGTATCCATACGTTCTCGTTCATCATTAGTCTTTGGACATTGAGTCCTGCCGAGACTTACACTATGGGACATTGGCAACGAACCTTTTTTAGAGTCTTGCATATTGAGCCTATTCAATACCTTGTCTATATAAGCACTCTTACTTAGATCGATCAGCCTTTTATATCTATCCCTATAGATCTTAATCCCAAAGATGTAGGCTGCATCTCCTAAGTCCTTCATAGAGAAACACTTCCCTAACCAAAACTTGACACTCTGCAAGGTTGGGATGTCATTTCCAATAAGTAATATATCATCAATATATAGTACCAGGAAAACAACCACGCACCCATCGACCTTCTTGTATACACAAGGCTCATCTTCATTTTTAATGAAACCAAATTCCTAAATTACATCATCAAAATGAAGATTCCAACTCAGAGAAGCTTGCTTTAATCCATAAATAGATCTTGGAAGCTTGCACATCTTCCTAGAATTCTCAAGATGAACAAATCCTTCAGGCTGTACCATATACACATCCTCAAGTAACTTTCCATTTAGAAAAGCTGTTTTTACATCCATTTGCCATATCTCATACTCATAATATGCGGCTATGACAATTACAATTCTAATGGATTTAAGCATGGCTACAGGAGAAAAAGTTTCATCATAATCAACAACTTGAGTTTGTCTGAAACCTTTCGCTACTAGCCGTGCTTTATAAGTATGCACATTGCCATTAATGCTAGTTTTCTCCTAGAAAACCCATTTACATCCAATGGTCTTACCACCTTTAGGTAAATCAACCAGGTTCCAAACTTGGTTATCATACATGGATTGCATCTCAGAATTCATGGCACTAAGCCATTTATCTGCCTCAGGACTAGACATAGCCTCCTGATAAGTAGTAAGTTCATTTTGATCCATAAGCAACACCTCACTACTATCAGTAATAAGAAATCCAAATCTCTCAAGCTGATGTCTTACCCTATCAGACCTACGTCGGCCTTGTGATACATGTGGAAGTTCAACTAGTTCAAAACTTTGTTAATCTCCCACTGACGGTTGAGTGTTTTTTTGTGGTTCTTGAACTTCTTCAAGGCTTACTTTATTCTCATTGTTGTCTTTTGAAATAAATTCTTTTTCCATAAAGACACCATTCCGAGCAACAAATACTTTATTCTCAGTGAGATTATAAAAGTAGTATCCTCTAGTTTCTTTAGGATAACAACGAATACACACTTGCCAGATTTGGTTGATCATTTTTCTGGGATTTTTCATCGTACGAAAACCTTACAGCCCCAAATCTTAAGGAAATACAAACTTGGTCTTTTCCCAAACCACATCTTACGTGGTGTTTTATCAACCGCTGTAGAAAAAATATGATTTAATGTAAACACAACAGTTTCTAAGGCATAACCCCAAAAGGAAATAGGAAGATCTGCATGACTCATCATAGATCGAACCATATCCAATAATGTCCGATTTCTGCTATCAGAAACACCATTCCATTATGGAGTTGCTAGATGAGTTAACTGTGAGAAAATCCCACAGTTTTTAAGATGATCATCAAACTCTTAGCTCAAATGTTCACCACCTTGATCTGATCGAAGTGCTTTAATAATTTTACTAAGTTGATTTTGCACTTTATTTTGAAATGTTCGAAACATCTCAAAAGATTCACCTTTGTGTTTCATGAGATACACGTAACCATATCTGCTGAAATCATCAGTGAATGTAATGAAGTACGAATAACCACCTCTAGCCATTGTGTTAATAGGACCGCATACATCAGTATGTATTAGACCCAATAAATCACTTGTCCTATTCACTGTGTCTAGTTAAGGGACTCTTTGTCATCTTGCCTAGTAAACAAGATACACATGTTTCATATGATTCAAAATCAAATGAATATAAAAGTCCATCTTTATGGAGTTTAGAAATGCATTTCTCATTTATGTGGCCAAGACGACAATGCCAAAGGTAGGTTTGATTCAAATCATTTGACTTGAACCTCTTTGTATTTATGTTAAAATTAGGAGTATCTGTGGACTTTTTCATGTTTATAATATAAAGACCATCACACAAATTAGCATTCGCATACAAAACGTCTTTACGTGAAAAATAGCATTTATTATTCACAATAATGAAATTAAAACCATCCAAATCTAAACATGAAACTGAAATGATGTTTTAACAAATCGGGACATAATAACAATTACTTAAAAGTAAAACAAGTCCACTAGGTAAAATTAACTCATAGCATCCTACAGTCAACGCAACAACCTTTGCTCCATTCCCAACTCGTAGGATGACTTCTCATTTCTTTAACTTTCTACTTTTGGTGAGACCCTGCACATTAATACAAATGTGAGATTTAAATTCAAAGATATCAATACCCAGGAATCACTAGTAGACAAGTTAACTTCAATAACATAAATACTCGAAGCGAGTGAGTCGCACTACACTTTTTTTTTTCTTTAGATCTTCAAGATAGAGCTTGCAATTTCTAAACCAATGCTCATGTGCATAACAAAAATGACAATTTCCTTCTTTTTCCTTTTCCTTCTGGGACTATGAAGTAGAAGCAGCATGAGACTTGACTTGTTCCATAGGCTTTGTGACAATCACAACAAATGTACCTTGACAACTTTAGCCTTGCGTTTGCCTTTTTTCTTCAGAATCTTTCCTTTCTGAACCATCAACACATTAGCAATGGGTTTGTTGACATTCCGCTCAGTAGTTTTAAGTATCAAATGTAACTCCGAGATAGACTTCTCCATGTTATTCATGTTATAGTTCATCACAAATTATGAATAACTATAAGGCAATGAATTCATGATCAAATCTATAGCTAACTCTTGGCTTATGGGAAATTTAAGTTTGTTAAGACGGTCAATATAGCCTTTCATTTCATAACATGAGGACTAACTGATGCACCCTCAGCCATTTTGCAAGAATGTTGGTTCTTGACTATCTCGAAGCTTTTTTGCCTAGCGTGCTGTTGGAACATTTCCTTCAGCATCATAGCCATGTCGTAAGCTTTCATGTATTCCATGTCCTTCTGAAATTCAGGAACCATAGTTGCCAACATAATGAATGCAACATCAGTTGAGTCGTTGACATGCTTAGTATGTGCATCCTTCACGGCTCTTAAAGCATTAGTTGGTGGTTCCTTAAAAATTAGATCATCTAGGAGACACAACTTGTGTTCATGCTTAAGAACAATTCTTGAGTTTCTGAACCAGTTAAGAAAGTTTGTCCCAGACAACTTATCCTTCTCAAGGATAGATCACAGTGACAAGGGTTAGTGTGATTTGAAGAGGCCATAGATCTACAACAAAGATTATGTAAAAGTTCATTTTAGTATAGAGGAATAAACTCCCACTAAATTAACAACCCTCCTTAAAATCCATGTTTCATAGGTATATCATTTAGTCATTCAACTTGCCACTTCGAATTAGGTTATTTAGGTAGGTACCAATTACCAATTATATCATATATAACTTTTACTTATTTTTATGAAATTATGACATCTTATGTCTTAGCATGTTTTATCTCATCTAGTGCCTAAAGGCCAAAATCGTTTTCATAGCTTTATCAAATCTAACCATTTCAAACAATAGAGCAACCATTACTCAACTTGCCTTACCAAGATAACATAATACACTCTGCAGAGGTAGACCCATATTGATGTGATCGAAGCATTGACAAGTGTTTGAGAATGAATGACACTTGACTTAAAATTTGTAAGAGGGATTTTTATTTGTTTTAGCGATCATAATTAAAACAAGATAAATATCATATATTACAATGCATAAACAATCACTAAACAAGTTACGAAATTTTACTAATATTGACTATCATACAAATTTCCTTGCATAATGAATAGTTAGCGGCGGTCCCGCTTTTTTTAGATAACGAATTTCAATTCTAAAAATTGAAAATCGCCTAAAATTTCTCATAATTTTAGTCAATCCAATTAACCAAAACTGCCCTTTATTTTAATTTCAAAAATATTAATTAAAATGTCTTTAATTAACTCGGGCCCACCTTTAACTTAATATCTTATCCTAATCCAATTAGAATTTAAGATACTTTGAATCCTTATCCAATTAGGATTTGTTATATATCTCACCTATCTTATAGGATTTGTAATTCTAATCCAATTACAAGTCTATCTCCTATCTTATAGGAATATACTAATAAATTACCACAATGAGATATATGATCAAAACCAATTCAGAAATATTAATCATGCATTCAACATCAGAATCATATTACGTTAATCATATTTGTTAGGTTTTGGGGATCATGCGCAGCAGAAGTTTTTGAAACCTTTTTCGAACATCCCCGAACAAAGATCCTATCGATTCCATTAAATTGATGTGCTAATAAAAATCATACCTTAACATGAAACCTCCATGTCTCCCTTGTTTGGTGTTGATCGATTCCTTCAAGACGCTGCCAGAGACGAACATCCTCTATCAGAAATCCACACACGAACGACGATCAGGATCCGGAGTGCTAGCCCAAAAAATCCTAGGACAAAAATTCTCACAAAAATTCTCTAGAAATAATCTCTCTCAGGGAATTCACATCAACAAGCTGTGACCCTAATGTCTTATTTATAGTACACTAGGTCGAGTTGTAAAAGAACTATATCTCCTAGTCACAATCCAAATAGAGTCCTAGATAAAGTCCCACTCTAAAAAGGATAGTAGAGAATCTAGAATCTACAATTACTAATCCAATAAGAGTTATAATTTATCTAAAACTCAAATAAGAATTAAAGTCATACTAAAATTCCAATTAGAGTCCTATTCAAAATTAGATTTACTAAGAGACAAAATTTCTAGTCACACTAGAAATGTATGAGAATCTTGAATCCTAGTCAAACTATGACATTTAATAAGAATCTTCAAAATGAATTTTATCAAATAAAATTCATTAACCCAGACAATATTAAATCGCACAAATCCATTCTTTGTTTGTGACCCAATGGCTTCATACAACGTTGGTAGTGAACCAAAACCATTTTGGTATAAAAGTCATAGTAGTCTCTAGCAAGGTATTATGACTATCCAAGTAGCATGAAGATCAATAAATCGATACAACCTAATAGACAATGTATATCATATCCCTTTATCACGGGACATCTTTTGATTGAACATAAGACATGGAATGTCACCCTTATAGTTTAATCTACTAGTCTCGATCTCCGAGTAGATTGAAATTGTCAAGTGTTATTGATCCAATCAATTCACTAGACATGAACATTTATCAGTCTAACATATCAAGGGGCCTAATAGATATCGCTCTCTAAAAGAGAGGGACAAATTCCATCTTGATCATACAATATCCACACATTAGAAAATAATGTGACCAATCACAATCTTTATAATCATTCGGTTAAAGACAACATTTGATTGTATCAAATCATTGTGCTACTAATGTTGGAGTCTCTGGTGATCTCAAGTTAAAGGACTAAATGAGATAACTCTTATGAGAATCACTTATGAAACTGACCATGTAGTGTTCTCATAGCAGGTCGGTCCAACATCTGTTCCCAACAGATACCGATTATCTTGATTATGTATACGCATAATCATCACATGATTATCAATCAAGACTCATACTAGTCTTAATTTATTATTGTTCCCATAATAATAACTAACTAGGGACATTTAGAATAATACAATAATTATCCATGGATACTATTATAAAAGAAACATGCATATACTTATAATAGTTAAACAACGTTTACGAGATTGACTAGGGCACATACCCCAACATCTCCCACTTGCACTAGGTCCAATCCTACACATATCCAATACTTTGAGTAACCTTAATGCATTGTTAGTGGAAGAAGTTTGTTTTGTGTCCCTACATTGTTTGTTATTTAAGTTCTACAAATCTTTATTTCTTTTTTTTTATAAGATAAAAAAACTGCAGTGATTATTTATATCTATAGTGTGATTTAGGTTTCATGACCTAAATTTGTCCATTGCTTTTACAATAAAAGCTAACATTATTTCCAACACTTGGAACCACACCTTATTCAATCATGAACCTTACGATCTAAACATTTTCTTTAGCTGCATCAAATGCCGCTAAAAACTCAGTTTATGTTATAGAGCTCGTTAGAGTGAGTTTATAACATTTTCAACTCATTACTACGAAGTTAACAAATATCCATATTGCGAACATTAATCTTTTATATTAATTTGAAAGTTTGCATCGTGTAACCATTTACAAGACTCATATCTTTCAAACATCTGCAAATCTAATAACATCTCTCAAGTGCTTCTGAAGTACTTAAGAATGTTATTAATAAATATTCAGTGACCTTCACTGAATCTATGAGATATATGTATGTTTTGCCCAAAGCATATGACATATCAAGTTGAGTGCAAAGTATAACATATATAATGATTCTTATAGCTTATGCGTATGAAATCTTATTCACATTGTCCCGCTCATCATTTGTCTTAAGATTGTGAGTCTTGCAGAGACTTATGTTTTAAGACATAAGTACGAATTCTTCTAAGAATCTCGTACACTTTGAAACTTTTCAGCTTATTTGTCTATATAAGCACTATTTTTTAAAACAATTAGCCTCTTAGATCTATCTCTATAGATCTATATCACAAGGACATAGACCTAATAAGCTAAGAATCTCATTGAGAAACTTTACTTAACCAAGACTTAACATTCTGCAGCGTTAAGACATCGTTTCCAATGAATATTATATCATTAACATACATATTCAGAAAGATAATTGCGCTCTCACTAACCTTTATTTTACACAAGGTTTATCTTTCGATTCAATGAATGTAATTCATTAATTATTTCATCAAAACAAAGATCCTAACTCTGATAAGCTTACTATAATCCATAAATGGATCCTTTAAGCTTGCATACCTTTCTCAAATCCTCGAAATAATAAAAAAACTCTTAAGTTGTATCATACACATCTTTAAGAAGCAAAGAGCAATGCTATTTTTGACATCCGTTTGTCATATCTTATAGTCAAACTATGAAGTAATGACAATAGAATTCTAGAACTTGAGCTTAGCTACCAGTGAAAATCTTATCTTAATCAACACCTTGATTTAGATTGGAATTTTCGATAAGCTCGTGCTTTTAAGTATACATTTTTTTTTCATGTCACTTTAACTCATTTACATCCAATGGTCATATCATCTTCAGGTAAATAATTGATGTTCCAAACTTGGTTAACATACATGAATTAAAATTCAGAGTTAATAACACTTAGTTTCTTCGTTCAATCTAGACAAGACATGTCTCTTTATAAGTAGTGATTCATTCTGATCCAGTATCAAAAATACATCGCAACTATCAATAATAAGAAATTCCAAATTTCTCTAGCCAATTTCTAATTATTCTAGATTTTCAAGAGATATATGTTACTTGTGTATACTCAACTAGTTCAAAACTTTGTTGATCTTCCTAAAGTGGTTCGGTTCTCATTTGTGGCACTTGAACATTTCAATATTTATTTTATTCCCAATAGTGTCTTTAACATAAACACTTTACTTAGAAAGACATTATTTTTCAAGTAACAAACAATATGTTCTCAATTTTATAAAATAGTATCATATTGTTCAACCTCAATTAGACACAAAGGATTTAGGCATCAAACTTTATGTAACTTAACTTCTTACGCAAGTATCGCCGCCTCGAATCTCAAAAAAAGAAGACGAACTAGATCTTTATTCCATATCATATATGGAGTTTTATCAACCACTTTAATGAAAATAAGGTTTAGTGCTAGTGCCTTGGTTTATAATGTATAGCCTCAATAAGACATCATAGGAAAGTCTCATGTGGCACATCATAAATCAAATTATATCCTATATAGTTTGATTTCTCCTCTTAAAACATCATTTCTCAAATAACGTTCCTAGTGGAGTTAATTGCAAGACAATCTCAAAATTTCAAAGATGGTCACTTAAACTCTTAGCTCAAATATTATCCACCTTGATCTCATCAAAGTATGTTAATAGTTTACCGAGTGATTTTTTTTTCTTATACTCATTTTGAAACTTTCGTAACAATTCAAAATTATGTCTTCCTGATAGGATTTGTAATTCATTCTAAAATGAACAATTTCATTCTACGAAAAATAAAATCCGTTCTTTAAGGCTTTTTTAGAACTTAGCAAAGTCTAGCTCACAACTAAGGTTGTTGTGTCTGACACAAACACCTTTTGTAGCTTTTACCTTCCCTTTATCTTTCTTTATTAAATTCCTTTATATTATGAACCATCAAATATATATCTAAGGCCCCTTTTATTATTATTCTCATCTTACAATTTTAAATATCATATGCAATCGTAAACAGTGTTCTCCATGTCATTCAAATTATGTAGTTTAAAACAATTTTGATGAATTATAGATCAAATCTCTCGCCAACTTTTGGCACATGAAGATTCAAGCCTTTTGAGATAATTTATATAGTTCTTTCATGTTCCAAACATAAAGACATATTAATAGGTTCTCAACCATTTTACAAGAATCTAGGAATTTTACAATCTTATGCCCTTCCCATGTGACTTACTGTTGGAACATTTCCTTCAGTGTCATTGTCATGTCATTAGTTTTCACTACCAATCTTTCCTAAAATCTGGTTTTATATTTTCTAACATGACATATAATCCTTATACTAATAAATGGCGCTTTAAAGGAATCATTAATCTAAGACATATATCCTTGTTTTATGATTGATAACATTTATCAATTTTCTAATAAAAATAGGGAAATTAGTCTTAAAAATTATTTTATCCTTATCAATGATTGATCGTAATTACTCTGGATTAGTGTTACTAGAAGTTTAACATTTACACCTAGAAGATTATGCGAGAATAATTTATTAGTGAGTAATTAAACTCCCACTAAATCAATAACCCTCGTAAATATTAATTTAGTGGTCTAAGATCCATATTTCAATTAATTTTGAGACAGCTAAAGCATGACACTCAAAATCAAGTTATTTAGATAAATAACCATTACTTATTGCATCATATGCAACTCTTAGGTTCTTTATGAGACCTAGACATCATGTCACAACATGTTACGTCTCATCTATGCCTAAAGCCCAAAACCGTTTTGATAGCTTTATTAAGTCAAACCAACTTAAAACATCCAGTAACCGTTACCCAGCTTGCATCATCAAGATAACACAATACAAATTTAAAAAGCAGACCCATATTGATGTGATCGAGGCCTTGACAAGTGTTTGTAATGGGTGGTTTTAACTTAAAATTCTAATCGAAGGATTTTTATCAAGTTTTATGATCCATGTAATGTTTTTAAAATGATTAATTCTAGCATCTATTTGATTATGGAATATCATATATACCCAATATGCATAGAATAAAGATCATTTATATAAAACAATAATAAACATCTTTATATATCAACAAGGCATCATAAAACAAATCAAGGAAATTAAATACTTTAAAAATTTTCCAAGTGCCTCAAAGATTATATTTTCTTGAATCTCATTAATTAAATATATCTCCATATATTTTTTACCGGACTTTATTTAATTGAAACCCCTTTTAATTAAATATTCTAATTAATATTAATAATAGTCCCATTAATTAAATTGATATTAATTCAATTAAAACACATTCTAATTAAATAAATTCAATCCAATTGATGAACAATAACCCCATCCAATTAATAGGTAATTAATCAATTAAAACTTCTTTCAATTAATATATATAACCTAATTAATATAAACAAAGTTGTAAATGTTGGTGTATGTGCCATTGGCCAATTCTGTAAACGTTGTTTAACTATTATAAGTAGATGCATGTTTCTTTTATAATAATATCCATGGATAATTATTGTATTATTCTAAATGTCCCTAGTCAGTTATTATTGTGGGAACAATAATAAATTAAGACTAGTATGAGTCTTGATTAATAATCATGAGATGATTATGCGTATGCGGATACAGATCAAGATAAAGGGTATCTGTTGGGAACAAATGTTGGACCGGCCCGCTATGAGAACACTACATTGTCAATTTCAAAAGTGATTCTCATGAGAGTTATATCATTTAGTCCTTTGAATTGAGATCACCAGAGACTCCAACATTATGAGCATAATGATTTGATACAATCAAACATTGTCTTTAACCGGATGATTATAAAGATTCTGATTGGTCATTGTTCGACTAATGTGTGGATGTTGTGTGATCAAGATGGAATTTGTCCCTCTCTTTTAAATAGAGATATCTATTGGGCCCTCGATATGTTAGACTATTAAATGGCCATGTCCAAAGTGAATTGATTGGATCAATGTCACTTGACAATTAAGTCTATTCGGAGATCGAGACTAGTAGATTGAACTATAAGGGTAATATTCCATGTCTTATGTTCAATCAAAAAATATTGCTTGATAAAGGGATATGATATACACTTTGTTTATTTGGTTGTATCGATTTATTGATCTTCATGCTATTTGGTCAGTCATAAGGTCATAAAGCATTGCTAGAGACCGCTTATGACTTGTATACCAAAATGGTTTTGCTTTCACGCCAATGTTTTATGAACCTATTGGAACGCACACAAAGAATGAATTTGCGCGATTTAATATTTTCTAGATCAATGAATTTTATTTGATAAAATTCATTTTGAAGATTCTTAATAAATGTTCTAGTTTGACTAGGATTCAAGATTTTCATACATCTCTAGTGTGACTAGAAATTTTTCTCTTAGTAAATCCGATTTTGAATATGACTCTAATTGGAATTATAGTATGACTTTAATTCTTATTTGAGTTTTAGATAAATTACAACTCTTATTGGATTAGTAATTGTAGATTATCTATGACTCTATCCTTTTTAAAGTTGGACTTTATCTAGGACTCTATTTGGAGTGTGATTATGAGATGAAGTTCTTTTACAACTCGACCTAGTGTACTATAAATAAGACATTAGGGACATGATTTTTGTATGGAATTCCTGAGAGAAATTTTTCCTAGAGAATTTTTGTGAGAATTTTTTGCCCTAGGATTTTTTGGGGCTAGCACTTCGGATCGTGATTATCCGTTCGTGTGTGGATTTCTGATAGAGGATGTTCGTCTGCAAAGCGTTGCCTTGAAGGAATCGATCAACACCAAACAAGGCGTACATGGAGTTGTTCTTGTTAAGGCATGATTCTCTCTTGATACATCGATTTAATGGAATAAATAGGATCTTCTTTTTCAGAATGTTCGAAAAGGTTTCGAAAACTTCTACTGTGCATGATCCCTGAAACCCAACAGTGGTATCAGAGCCAAGGTTGCTTGAATTCCATTAAATTTGATATCAAGATCTAACTTTGACATTAAGATAAGTTGAGAAATCTTCATGCACGTGGATTTTTTTAATTTTATTTTCATAAGCCATGTTGTCCACTCTATGTCATAGTATGTGATTAACTATGGGTCTTGATTGTGGCTAAAATTATGTGTCCAATTTAGTATTCTATGTCTAATATGATTAGAGGAGATCTCATTGGAATAATAATAAATTGACTTTTGCTAATCTTTGCGTTTCATGTGGTAAGATACTTTAGTTGGATTATAAGTTGGGATACTTTAATTGGATTAAAAATAAAGTAAAAAGTATTGGCTAAGATGGGATTCGATCCTAGTTATCCGACTCGTTGAAGTGCCTTAACCATCCTAGCAAGCAAATCAACTTGTAATAGGATTACAAATCAAAATTAAAGTACCAATCGAATTGTCATAGTGTTACAAAATAAAATAAATGGACTTTTGATGAGAGTAGGATTCGATCCTATTACATCAAACCTCTCGTCAAGAGCTTAACCACTCCAACTAGCAAGCCAAGCTTATCTTATTTGTAGTAGGACTACAAAATAAAGTCTTATATTATTTGTAATAGGATTACAAAGTAAAAGAGAATTCTTAGAACCGGGATTCGATCCCTAGACCTCAAGCATGTTGGAGTGCCTTAGCCATCTAGGCTATCCATTCCAAATTGTAATAGGATTACAACTTTGTTTATATTAATTGAATTATATATATTAATTGAAAGAAGTTTTAATTGATTAATTACCAATTAATTGGATGGGGTTATTGTTCATCAATTGGATTGAATTAATTTAATTAAAAGGTGTTTTAACTGAATTAATATAAATTTAATTAATTGGGACTATTATTAATATTAATTAGAACTAGTCAATGGGCACGCGCTATGCGCGTGAGGCGTAAACAATAAATGTACCAAGAAACATTTGTGAAAGTTAATATTAAAAATATTGTCTTAATAATTTGTATAATTTATTGAATTTATATTTAGAGAGAAAAATATGTGTCAAAATTATATTTAAATAAAAGTGCTCAAAATTTTTAGTTGGGTCTAAAAAAATTTTTTTAGGTAAAATTAGATATTTGTAGTGCTAATGAATTTAGAGTATATGATGACAGATATTTATATATGAAGTTCATTTTACAACAGCAATGTACACATGTCTTCATTACATTGGACAATCCTCTAACAAACTCAACAACCATAACAACCTTAACTAACTTTCACTCCTATACATACATGCTGATCAATTACACAATCTAACAACAATGGTTTATGCTAACACGTGCCCTGGCTATTCCAAGAAATAGCTGTGTGATTATTCACGTGAGGCACATCGATGACCACGGCAAAGCGTGACTGTTTATTGAAGAAATAACAGGTGGCCTTATTTTAATAGAAAATGTTAAGACTAATTAGTGCCAAAGTGTGTACTGTTGGTGACAAATAGGTTTGCAAAAGTCTTAATAAACAAAAAAAATCTTGACTGCAAAGGTTTTATTTTTCTCCTAGCACTTATTGAGGTCCTCAATGCTTTTTTCACCTTATTGTTGAACTGCTTAAACAAATTCTTCAAGTTGGAACTGTATCACCTTCACCTTATGGTTTTTCTGTACTCACCCATGGACTGCATAGTGCGACTGATTGTGATCTTTGAATCAGGTTGATTCGTAAGGTCTTTTAGACCCATCTAATGGCTAACACTGCCCCGCCTATCAACCTGTGTCAACGTGACTGTTACTGCACGTTAATACTTGGATGTGATGGAGTTGTGGGGAGTAAAGTTGATTAAGTGGAGAACAATATCATTGTAAAAAATACTTATAAAAAGTTGAAGACAATAAAAGTGTTATAAAGATTTACATACCAATGCAGACATGACTAAATATATTGGAACAACGTGAGATCCTTCTATACACCTAATTTTGCAAGGATTAAAAGATTTCGATAAAGCTAACTGTTTCGACATGATCTCACCGACAAATCCTGGGCAATGGATAAAAATATATGTATTCAATCAGCACTGTAAGCCATGGTGGTGCACCAAAGGCCAGGTGCATCATAGTCCACTCTGGATCCCAAGCAATCATAGAGCCATGCTTTGATTTTCCCATCAAGTGCGAGAGAAAATATGAACTCGCCCGAAAATGTGAATCATTCAAGATTGCGAAATTAGGAATAAATTGTCTTCTCACATTGCATCCGTCAAAAGAAGTTACATTCAAACTTCTTCAACCATGTATGTAACATAAATGAAACATCAATCATGGGAAGAAAGTACCGAATATTCTCTTTATAGTGAGGGCAAACGGAGTAAACGGGGGATTCATGTCCCTCAAATGTATGCAACCTACGTCCGACCCGCATCCCAGACCTGTAACGTGAAGGGCGCTTTAGAGCAATGCTGAATTCATCATTTCCAAAACAATAAGCTGAGGCAAACATAACTCTTTAACTACTACCCTAGCTACCTTTATTTCAAATAAGATACTAATGCATACCAATTATTATCATATTATTACCAAATGCATAATGTTTTAGATTTCAATACGGGCATCAGAGGCTAAGTAACTGTTGAGTTCCTTCAGAGCATTTCGATTCTTCATCATATATTCTGGGACCTCCTCATCAGGAAGAGCCACGCATTTAAACCATAACGTGTTGTCATACCCGATTAGTCCTCCAACCTTCACCAGCTTCACTAAGATTTCATGGTATTTGATGTAGTTAGGCTTGTCGGCATCTACAAACACGAAGTCGAACTCATCGCCTCAAACAACATGGACAAATATTTAGCATGTATCAAGCAAAATAGTTGTGCAAATGTTTTTGGATCTAATCGGTCACGCGCGTCTTGATGATCAAAAATTATTAGGAGTCTTGTCTTGAAACATTAATAAGAGATTGTTTCCTAGCATGAAGAATGAAAAACTTTCCAAAGAAATATTATTTGGTGAAAAAAAAACGTGGTGGACACTTAATCATTAATCAAGCACTACTTCATTAATTAATTGTGGAATATCAAAGAATACCTAACCAAAGATGCACATGAGGATAGAGAGTAGTTCACAAAATAATTCATTGCACCAAATGAAGCTCTTGAAATATATCAATTGATATTCCACATTGCATGTATGTAATAATAAGTACAACATATAATAGTTAAAAAGAAAAATAAATAAAGAACAACGGGCATAAGCGATTAACAGCTGGCGGTGGTGCATGCTTTTATTAATACATCCTGTCGACTTATGAGCAAAAAATAAATTGTGCTAGCTAGACAGTAGAAAAAGTTGTTGTTTAGAATCGGTATTCAAAAATCCAAACAGCCATCATTAAGTTCCAAAATCACATTAGTTAACGTTGAGCTAGCTAATTATATACAGCTAGAGTGCAGTGCCATATCAATTGCACTAAATCGAGTGTGATAGAACAGTTCGATCTATGTAGTCGATCCTAACAAATTAATCATTAATCAAGCACTACTTCATTAATTAATTAATCAGATTGCATTACAATTATATTTGAAGCATGATTAGAAAAGGAGACCCACCGTGCGCATCACATAGAGGTAAAAGGGCAAAATAGCTATTATTCCAGACTCATCTTTCTCAAACTTCATAAAATTTGAAGGGCTGAAAAACCGTCGACACTTTGGCCGTATTTGCTCTGTACATACAGATGCAATGTGGCAGAAATCCTCATAATTCATCTGTAAGAAGTACCAAAAAACAAAAGTTTTGCCACTGTCATGAAAAGATAATGATGGGAAAGGAAAGAACATTGACCAGTTGCAACATATATACGGGAGTTTTCAAACCAAAAGAAAAAGATTTTTACACTTACGCATTAAAAGAAGAAAGAATACCTAACCAAGGCACACATGAGGATAGAGAGTAGTTCACAAAATAATGGCCAAGAAGAGGACCCGTAATTGGACGAAGAGGAAGAAGAGGTGTGGCCGCCGTTGAGATGCGTTCTTACGCGCTTCGATCGCGACTCCTCGTTATTGCGGATCTTGATCGAGTCCCTGTTCTTTCGGCGAAGACGGCGGGTCGCGACGCGACGATGAAGAAGACGAATCTGATGAAGAAGATGAAGAAGAATAAATCGAAGACGATGTCCTACAATTAGACGAAAAATCGCAACTTCCCAACTCAAATTCAGTAGCAAAGTTCAAACCCTCCTAAACCCCCAAATCAGGATTGCTGAATCAAAAAAAAAACCAAGAAGAGGACCTGTAATTGGACGAAGAGGAAGAAGAGGAAGAATTGGTTGATCGAGTCCCTGTTCTTTCGGCGAAGACGGCGGTCGCGACGCGACGATCCGTTGCGATGCCTTCTTCCGCGCTTCGATCGCGACTCCCTCTTCTTGCGGATCTTGATCGAGTCCCTGTTCTTTCGGCGAAGACGGCGGTCGCGACGCGACGATGAAGAAGACGAATCCGATGAAGAAGATGAAGAAGAAGAAATCGAAGACGATGCGGTCGCCATTGAAGAACTTGCGGAGGTGGTTTTATTGATTTATCGGTTTCGGTTATGCGCCTCATTTCCCTTTCCACCATGAGAGGAACCGCAAAGTTAAAATTAGTGGAACCGTCGATTAAAATAGATTTAATAATTCACTTACCAAAATGTCCTTATTTTGAATTGTTTTCATTTAAGGTAAGAAGGGTATACTTGGGACTTTTAGCCAAAAAGGCTTCACGGTTAACCGTTTTGGGATTACTATTATAATAGTATAGATATTTAATTAAAAGGGTTTTAATTAAATAGAGTCCGATAAAAATTATATGGAGATATATTTTATTAACGAGATTAATGAAAATATAATCTTTGAGGCACTTGGAAAATTTTTAAAGTATTTAATTTCCTTGATTTGTTTTATAATGACTTGTTGATATATGAAGATGTCTATTCTTGTTTTATTTTAATGATCTTTATTCTATGCATATTGGGTATATATATGATATTCCATAATTAAATAGATGCTAGAATTAGTCATTGTAAAACACTACATGGATCATAAAACTTGATAAAATAAATCCCTCGATTAGAATTTTAAGTTAATACCACCCATTTTTAAACACTTGTCAAGGCCTCGATCACATCAATATGGGTCTGCCTTCATAGGGTGTATTGTGTCATCTTGGTGAGGCAAGCTGGGTAACAGTTATCTGGATGTTTTAAATTGGTTTAACTTATTAAAGCTATCAAAACGGTTTGGGGCTTTAGGCATAGATGAGACAACATGTTTTGACATATGATGTCTAGGTCTCATAAAGAACCTAAGAGTTGCATATGATGTAATTGGTAATGGTTACCTACCTAAATAACTTGATTTTGAGTGTCATGCCTTAGCTATCTCAAAAGTAAGTGAAATATGGATCTTAGACTACTAAATTAATATTTACGAGGGTTATTGATTTAGTGGGAGTTTAATTATTCACTAATAAATTATTCTGCATAACTTTCTAAGTGTAGATGTTAAACTCTTAGTAACACTAATTCATAGCAACTGCGATCAATCCTTGAGAAGGATAAAATAATTTCTAAGATTAATTTCCATGTTTTGATTTGAAAATTGATAAATGTTATCAACCATAAAAACAAGGATGTATATCTTAGATTAATGGTTCCTTTTAAACTACCATATATTAGTACAAGGATTATATATCATGTTAGAAAATATAAAACTGGACTTTAGGAAAGATTTGGGATCGTAGAAACTAATGACATGAAAGTGATACTGAAGGAAATGTTCCAACAATAAGTCACATGGGAAAGGTATAAGATTACAAAACTCCTAGATTCTTGTAAAATGGTTGAGAACCTATTAATACGTCTTTATGTTTGAAACATGAAAGGAATATATTAATTATCTCAAAAGGCTTGAATCTTCATGTGTTAAAAGTTGGCAGTAGATTTGATCTATAATTCATCAAAATAGTTTTGAACTATATAATATGAATGACATGGAGAAATTTGTTTACAGTTGCATATGATGTTGCATATGATGTTTAAAACTGTAAGACAAAATATCAAAAACAAAAGGCCTTATATATGTATTTGATGGTTCATAACAGAAAGGAACTAAACATAGAAATGATAAAGGGAAGGTAAAGGCTACCAAAGATGTTTATGTGTCAAACACAAAAATCTTAGTTGTGAGCCTGAACTTTTGCCTTGTTCTAAAGAAAATCCTTAAACGACAAATTTTGTTATTAAAAGAATGAAATTGTTCATTTTATAATGAATTACAAATCCTATCAGAAAGACATAATTTTGAATTGTTACTTAACATTTCAAAATGAGTATAAAAATAAATCATTTGGCAAATTATTAATATACTTTGATGAGATCAAAGTAGATAATATTTGAGCTAAGAGTTTAAATGACCATCTTTGAATTTGTGGGATTGTCTTGCAATTATCTCCACTAGGAACGTCATTTGAGAAATGTTGTTTTAAGAGGAGAAATCGAACTATATAGGATATAATTCGATTTATGAAGTGTCACACAGACCTTCTTAAGATGTCCTATTGAGGCTATACTTTAGAAACCAAGGCACTGGCACTAAACCCTATTTTCGTTAAAGTGGTTAATAAAAATCCACATATGATATGGAATAAAAAGACATAGTTTGTCTTTTTTTTGAGATTTGAGGCGGCGAGACTTGCGTAAGAAGTTAAGTCACATAAAGTTTGATGCCTAAATCTTTTGTGTCTAATTGAGGTTGAACACTATGATACTATTTTATACAATTGAGAACAAATTCTTTGTTGCTAAAAAATGATGTTTTTCTTAATAAAGTGTTTATTTTAAAGAAACTATTGAGAATAAAGTAAATCTTGAAATGTTCAAGTGCCACAAATGAGAACCGAACCACTTTAGGAAGATCAACAAAGTTTTGAACTAGTTGAGTATACACAAGTAACATATATCTCTTGAAAATCTAGAATAATCGGGCTAGAGAAATTTGGAATTTCTTATTATCGATAGTCGCGATGTATTTTTAATACTGATCTAATGAATCACACTAATCAAGGACATGTCTCATCTAGATTGAAGAAAGAAACTAATGGCCTGTTTGGTTCAAATATTAGTGAATCTAACACATGGGATTAATTAGTGTTGGGACTAACACATTTTAGTTTAGTCCCATTTGTTGTTTGGTTGGGAGTTTTAATTAAATGAGGTTGTATATGTACATTTACCAAAATACCCTTATATAAATAACACCAAAACCCCCCATTTCACACATTTCTCACTCTTTGCTCAAGAAGAAGACGTGCTCAAGAAGAAGACGACGCGCACAGTATGGAATCATTGCTCGCTTCATGATCGCCGATGTCGCTCGTGGAATCGCTTGAACACATCAGTGATTGACTACATAGGAGGTAAATTTTAGTTGATCATTGATGAGAGTTGTTACTCAACGTGAAGTCGACATTAGGGTTTGGGTTGTTGTTGGTGACCTAATGCTGTATTATTGTTACTGCTGTGGTGGCGATGCAATTAGTTGTTGTATTAGGAAGGGTTAGGATGGAATCATAGGATGCAATTAGTTGGATATATATTCAGCAATGTATATGCTCTGTATTTGTTTGAAATGATCATCGCACATCTTCTACAATACATACGTCTTGAACCTTCTTCACAATACAAAGGCACTACTTAATTATGTATTGATTTTATTTAACCACTCATCAGATTACTAAGAGCTGAAACAAGTTATTTGTGGTATCTTAATTTCAATTTCTGATTAGTTCTTTAATCTATCACCATGTTAATGTAGTTGTTATATATCACTTGGAACACTTTCGATCGAAAAGCTGAAATAGATTTAACCAACTGTATGTAGGATGTGGTGTAGCTAGATTCAAAGAAAAGCAATGGCAAGAAATTCAAAACTCAATGGTGGTCTTATGGCCTGTTGAATGAGTATGCATTAGACGTCTAAGGGTTCAAATGGCATGAATGACAATGCATTAGAATTCAAGTGTGTTTCTTTTCTTAGCCAAACTTCTTTTTCCATAGCCATTACCAATGCAACCCCTGTGATGTCTTGTTAAGGCACTCTATTAGTTTGCTTTAAATTTTTCATGTGACTTGTAAACATTAGCAAAAAAGTGCAACTCACTTACTAGTGTCATAGAATGATAATAACAATTCTCACAGCTTATGTTAGTCTTTTGTTTTTTCTTATAGTAAAATGGATCAACCTGGCTCACTAGAATCACGCATTGGTAGTGGAGGGTCATTTCAACCCCCGAGAAAATTATCTACGACAAGGGGTAGACCTTCCAAGCTCCTTCAACAATGTGCAAAAGGCCAACAAAGAAAAGGGGGCAGGGCAAAGGAAGGTGTTCGCGTGAAGATTCGCATGAAGACTCGGCCGACAATTCCAAAACATCTAGACGTAAGTGGAGCCATGCAGAGGATGTTGCTCTCGTAAATGCCATGGTTGAGATGGTGGCCAGTGGCGTGTACAAATGTGACAATGGCTTCAAGCCCGGCTATTTGACAAAAGTTGAGGAGGCATTGAATACAACATGTCCGAACTCGGGGATAAAGGCTTGACCACATATTGAGTCTAGACTGAAATCGTTGAAGAAAGATTGGGTCATTGTGAATGATATGATATGCGGCATTCGGCATGGTACAAGCGGATTCGGCTTCGACTCGACTTCCAACATGGTCACCGCTCCCGAGGATGTATGGGAAGATTATCTGAGGGTATGCAATTGTCTTTCAAGTTTGAAATTATTTTGAATGCATCCTAATGTGTTATTTCATCCAAATGTTATGACTAATCTAGTACCACCGGTTGCGTAACTACCCTAAGCAAGACCTTGGCGTCTAAAGTCATTCCCGCATTACGAAAATTGTTGTATCATTTTTGGGAATGACCGGGCCACAAAGAGGAAGCACGTGGACCAGAGGATGATTTTGAGGATGTAAACGATGTCCATGAATCTAGCAGTACTAGTGAGCCATTAACGGTGCCCATTGAAGAGTTTGATGCTACTCCCACATCATCGAGAACGCGGACCACTACGGCCGATGGTCGTGGGAATGAAGCAAAGAAGAAGAGAAAGGTGAGCAATGATGTTTATATTGGTGACCAAATGGTGGCGGCGGCACAAATCGTTGCGAACGAAATCTCCAAGGTGACTAGTGCCATTCATGTTGAACACGACTTGCGTGAATCTTTCATTAATGCTATGGCCGAAGTCCACGAATTGACAGACGTTGAGAGAGCAATTTATGGCAGCAAGATTATGGGTCGCGTGGAGCTTATGGCTGCATTCATGACTTTGCAACCGGAGTCCAGACTTCCTTGGCTACATGCGATGTTTAATTGACTTAGGACTTCTTGGAACTCATTTTTTGGATGGAAGCAATGTTGAACCAAATGTTTTTTTGGATCGGAATAATGTTGTTTGGTGGTTTGTTTTTTGACACAGTACTTTTTGACAGTGTATGTAATACAGCTGCAGTAACTTTATCGATATGCAACTGATAAAAAGCTATGTTTATGAACTGGCACGCCTAATCAATTATATATGTTTGATCCATTTCTTGCGTGCTTGTCTTATGGTTTGTACTAAATCTCATATTATCTCTGCTTGTCTTTGTGTGATTGAATTGAAATAAAGCTATGTTGATGTTCACATAATCACAATAGAGAGGAGAAGAACAATTGTAAAATTTGCTTTACAAATGCTCCCATGCCTGAATGATTTCAATAAGCTAGGTTCACAAAATGTCTACTTTTTTTTTTTGGGTCACAAGGACATTATAAATATGAAGTCACGAAAAATTCTACTACTTAGGATGCTATAGTGCGGATCCCCGACATTCATTGGAAGCTGATCTACAGTTTTGAACCAAGTGCGTGAAAGTTTTCCAGTGAATCCATAATCACCAAATAAGACATCTGCCACGCCTTGCCCCTCGGTTCCTGGTAGCCAAGCAGCATCCATCAGGACTTGTTTCAAAGATTTGAATCTGGAGACTCAACATTCAGATGAACAACAATCTCTTGAAGGCACAACATTCATCAGATGAACAACAACCTGTTTCAAAGATTTGACTAAGTTTTTTCTTTTCTTGCAAAGTTTGCTCTTTTGAATATAATAACAATGTAAAACTTTTAATGGCAGAATATAATAACAATGTCACTCAAATGTCACTCAAAAGTTGCAGTTCTTGTTTCAACATGGCCACGCATAGCCTTAACCAAAAAAATTTCAATGCAATAGTATGTACTGCAGCAACTTATGCCAGCAATGAAAGGGAAACAACCAACAAGTAATCAATGAGTTCAAATTTGCTACATGGATTCAACGCTGCCAATCACATTGATTTACTGCAGTTATTAATGCATCAAACATTGACATATGCCAAACTCCACACATTGAGTCTACTACATGGATTAATGTTTTCTTGTTCCAACAAGATCATCGAATACATAATACATCTAGTCAGACCACCATGGTTCCATAACAGGTTCATAACCCGAGCCAACTCTTTGGTAAAGGGTTCGGTCTCGAGGGAACAAGTCAATACGGGGTTCCTCGTCAATAGATGGTGATCGTGGTAGAGGTACTCCTTTCGCCTCGTACAACTCTTCAATCCACATTCGCGGTGGTAGCGGTGGTGGGGGGATCTCACCTAGTTCTGCTAGAGCTTCCTCTAGTGTAAGTTGATCATGAACCTCCCTTTCAATTGTCGCAGCGTGGTTGTACCGGTCAAAACCGGCTATTGCTTCCTCTTTCGTGTCGAAGTGAGCATAGCGGAACCCGTCGAAGTTTATCCCTTGTTTGTAGCACTCGTACCACGTTCCATATACACCAGGGTCCCAACCACGAAACACAGTGTACCATTTTTCCAAGTTGATTGTCGTGTCCTGCATAAAACATGACGTTTCTTATCACAAGCAGCACTGAAATTATAAATAACATATGACACTTAAAAAAAAAAATTTAATTCAAACAGAAGTACTGAACAATGATCATAAAAACAATACGGGGTTCACATATAAATATTCTCGGCACATAAGTGGTAGCCCACCAAAAGAAAAAAAAAACTCATTAACTTCAATTGTGTTCGACATTAATCGTCTCCTCTCAATGGTAAGAATCCCACATATCTATGGCAAGGTTGTTGCGAAATGCACCATGCATCGCTTGTCCCACTTGGTCGATGACTTCAAAGTGGTTCATTCGACGCGTCGTCTTCGACCACCAACTCTTGGCCCTCAACCACCACGGTATCCAATAAGTCATCCGGTACCTCCATTGTTAGGAAATTGTGAAGAACGGCACATGCAATGATAATAAGTGTAGTCATTTTCACATCGTAGAAACAAGGACTACGTAACACGGCCCAACGTTGTTTCAACGCTCCAAAGCAAGTCTCAATAATGTTTCTTGCCTTTGCGTGACGCATATTGAAAACTTCTTCGGGTGTTTGTGCTGGATGATTGCCACTTGCCCACTCAGATAAGTGGTATCGTTGACCCCGAAAAGGTGCCAAAAACCCTTGACAGTTAGAGTACCCTGCGTCGACCAAATAGTAGTTGTCATTAGGAACTTTCAAACCATTACGGCGTGATAAAGCATCCTCAAAATTCTCCCATCTACAATGATTCCCAACCCTAGTAGATGTATGTAATTAGCTTAGATGGTGTACAAGCGCACATGACGTTCATCGTTGGGAAGCCTTTCCGACACCTAAATCGAGCCTTTTGATTGTTACGAACGATGATTGGTATATGCGTCCCGTCAATAGCACCGAGGCATCCCTACATTGACCAAAAATATGAATTACATAAATTATATAACGAATGAGAATTTCTATGACTATAACAAAGTGAACGAGGAAGTGCCATATTTGTACCTGAAAGTAACTCCATCTCAAATCATTTTCATTGGGACCAATTGGGACAGGGTGCTTCAAAAGCATACGGTGCAATCGTATGAGCGCGCGAATTGTTCTCCTGAAGACCTTACTTACAGTTTCTCCTGACCTTTGGAACCATGTTGAAATGACCCTATTGCGTATGTTGTGCCCTAGTATGTGGAGGGTTATGGCCAATTGCTCATCGACAAGCACACAACGCTTATCCCTCAACTTTCCATGTTCGTACAACATATCTCTCAATTTTTCAAATGGCTTCCTTCTCATCCGAAGCATTTTGTAGCAAGTTTCATCGGACTTGTAGACGAGGTTGTGGATTATTTGTCGATGCTTGTCATAACCTAGTTCGTATGTTCGTTCGACACGACGCCTACGACTTGCCAAAACTCTAAACATTTGTACGAGGAGTTCAATGAATCGAAGACAAATGTGGATGTGGTTCATTACCAAATCTCTTGCACGAGGTCCACCGCTTGAAGAATTTGAATCCATTGTTGGGAAATCTATTTCAAATTCGACCAAACATGCATTTATTTGTTCAAAATGTTGAAGAAGAAAGAAAATTGTTAATATATAAGTACATGCCTAACAAGAGCTTGGACTTTCTACTCTTTGGTCATGACAAACCATGATGGCAATCTAGCCTTCTACAAGATCAAGTCTTGTAGTTCACAGACACAATTGAGAAGTTGCTTCCTCTTGTCAAGAATATTGTGCCTTATATTAGAAATAGGTAAGGTAAATCACAAAGTTATGATCTTCATCAAGCATTTTTTAAGGTTGTCGTTAGAATCATGATGTACCTAATGCATATATGATGCATTGTCAATTCAATAAAATCGAAATTCTGATATTGATCAATGTGCTTGCCACGAATTGGTAAATTCAATAGAATCACAGATATATATTTTATATAGATAAAGAGAACATTGAGCAAGAAAAATTCGAATACCTTAAAATGATTGACATTTAATCAAGAAGAATAATACCTCAAAATGATCGATTTCGGTGGTTCGATTTCTACGAAAGTCGTCGAGCTGTTCGAACGCGGCTTAGGGTTTCTCCTCTCCTTTCGCACAAACCGGCGCCTTGCGGTTCGCAGCCTTCCTCCTCCTCGCTTCCTCTCCGGCCGTCGATGCAAAACAGGGAGGGAGAACGAAGAAGACGTCGTTGGCCAAAACAGGGAAACGGAGGTCCAGGTCTCGCGAAGAAATGACCAAAACAGGGAAACGAAGTCGATTGATTCAAATCAGTGACAATTGTTGTTTGGTGTTTGTGTTAATGGGAGGGGTAAAGTGGTAATCTCCTCCACCACCCACTATGGATTAGCTAATCCCACAAAAAATGGTGGTATTATTTAATCCACTACCATGCCTCTTAACTAGTCCGTTGGCTTAGTTAATCCTCCAACCAAACAGCGAATTAACTAGTCCAATGTAGCTAATCCGAGCTAATCCCACGAACCAAACAGGCTATAAGTGTTATTAGCTCTGAATTTTAATTCATGTATGTTGACCAAGTTTGGAACTTGAATTATTTACCTGAAGATGGTATGACCATTGGATGTAAATGAGTTAAAGTGACATGAAAAAAAAATGCATACTTAAAAGCACGGCTTATCGAAGATTTCAATCTAAATCAAGGTGTTGATTAAGATAAGATTTTCACTGGTAGCTAAGCTCAAGTTCTAGAATTCTATTGTCATTACTTCATAGTTTGACTATAAGATATGACAAACGGATGTCAAAATAGCATTGCTCTATGCTCCTTAAAGATGTGTATGATACAACTTAAGGATTTTTTGATTATTATGAGAATTTGAGAAAGGTATGCAAGCTTAAAGGATCCATTTATGGATTATAGTAAGCTTATCAGAGTTGCGATCTTTGTTTTGATGAAATAATTAATGAATTACATTCATTGAATTGAAGATAAACCTTGTGTATACATAAAGGTTAGTGGGAGCGCAATTATTTTTCTCAATCTGTATGTTAATGATATATTATTCATTGGAAACGACGTCTTAACCCTGCAGAATGTCAAGTCTTGGTTAAGGAAAGTTTCTCAATGAGATTCTTAGCTAATTAAACCTATATCCTTGTGATATAGATCTATGGAGATAGATCTAAGAGGCTAATTGCTTTAAATAAGAGTGCTTATATAGACAAATAACTGAAAAGGTTTCAGTGTAGAGATTCTTAAAAGAACTCGTACTTATGTCTTATAACATAACTCTCTGTAAGACTCAATGTCTTAATATAAACGATGATTGAGATAATGTGAATAAGATTTCATACGTTTAAGCTATGAGAATCATCACATATGTTATACTTTGCACTCAACTTGATATGTCATATGCTTTATGAAAAACATACATACATCTCATAGATTCTAGTGAAGGTCACTGGATATTTATTAATAACATTTTTAAGCATTTCGAAACACTTGAGAGATGTTATTAGATTTGCAGAGGTTTGAAAGATATGAGTCTTGTAAATGGTTACACGATGAAAACTTTCAAATTAATATAAAAGATTAATGATCGCAATATGGATATGTGTTAACTTCGTAGGAATGAGTTGGAAATGTTCTAAACTCACTCTAACAAGTCCTATAACATAATCTGATTTTTTAGCGGCATTTGATGCAGCCAAAGAAAATGTTTAGATCGTAAGGTTCATGATTGAATAAGGTGTGGTTCCAAGTGTTGAAAATAATGTTGGCTTTTATTGTAAAACCAATGGACAAATTTAGGTTATGGAACCTAAATCACACAATAGATCTAAACAATCACTTCAGCGTTTTTGTCTTATAAAAGAGAGAACGTAAAGATTTGCAGAATATCAATAACAAAAAATTTGCCAGATACATAAACAAACTTCTTCCACTAAGAATGCATTAAAGTTACTCAATATTGGATACGTGTAGGATTGGACCTAGTGCAAGTGGGAGATGTTGGGGTATGTGCCCTAGGCCAATTCCGTAAACGTTGTTTAACTATTATAAGTAGATGCATGTTTCTTTTATAATAGTATCCATGAGTAATTATTGTATTATTCTAAATTTTTCTAGTCAGTTATTATTGCGGGAACAATAATAAATTAAGACTAGTATGAGTCTTGATTGATAATCATGAGATGATTATGCATATACGGATACGGATCAAGATAATGGGTATCTGTTGGGAAGAGGTGTTGGACCAACCAGCTATGAGAATACTACATGGTCAATGTCATAAGTGATTCTTATGAGAGTTATATCATTTAGTCCTTTGACTTGATATCAAAAGAGACTCCAATATTAGGAGCACAATGATTAGATACAATCAAACGTTGTCTTTAACCTGGATGATTATAAAGATTGTGATTGGTCATTGTTCGACTAATGTGTGGATGTTATGTGATCAAGATGGGATTTCTCCCTCTTTTAGAAAAAGATATCTAGTGGGCCCCTCGATATGTTAGACCGATAAGTGGCCATGTCTAGTGAATTAATTGGATCAATGTCACTTGATAATTTCAGTCTACTTGGAGATCGAGACTAGTAGATTTAACTATAAGGGTAACATTCCATGTCTTATGTTCAATCAAAAGATATTGCATGACAAAGGGATATGATATACACTGTCTATTAGGTTGTATCGATTTATTAATCTTCATGCCACTTGGGTAGTCATAATGCCTTACAAGAGACTGCTTATGACTTATTTACCAAAATAGTTTTGGTTCACTGCCAACGTTGTATGAACCTATTGGGTCGCACACAAAGAACGAATTTGCACAATTTAATATTGTCTAGGTCATTGAATTTTATTTGATAAAATTCATTTTGAAGACTCTCATTAAATGTTCTAGTTCAACTAGGATTCAAGATCCTCATACATTTCTTGTGCGACTAGAAATTTTGTTTCTTAGTAAATCATATTTTGAATAGAACTCTAATTGGAATTATAGTATGACTTTAATTCTTATTTGAGTTTTAGATAAATTACAACTCTTATTGGATTAGTAATTGTAGATTATCTATGACTATCCTTTTTAGAATTGGACTTTATCTAGGACTCTCTTTAGATTGTGACTAGGAGATAAAGTTCTTTTACAACTCGACTTAGTGTACTATAAGTAAGACATCGTGGTCACATGATTGTTGTATAAAATTTCCGAAAGAGATTTTTCTAAGAGAATTTTTGTGAGAATTTTTTGTCCTAAGATTTTTTGGGCTAGCACTCTAGATCGTGATCGTTCGTTCGTGTGTGGATTTCTAATAGAGGACGTTCGTCTCGACGGCGTCTTGAAGGAATCGATCAACACCAAATAAGGTTGACATGGAGTTGTTCTTATTAAGGTATATCAATTTAATGGAATAAATAGGATCTTCGTTCGGGGATGTTTGAAAAGGTTTCGAAAACTTCCGTTGCGCATGATCCCCGAAACCTAACAAGAAACCTATTCCACTTCGACGAGATGGCCATGAAAGAAGGCATTGTTAATATCCAGTTGTTTCAAATTCCACTTAAATGATGCAGCGAGAGTAAGAACAACTCTAATAGTAGATGATTTGATGACAAGACTATAAGCAGTAGAAAAGTTGACTCCAGGGATTTGAGTATATCCCTTGGCAACCAATTTGGCTTTGTGTCTGTGAACTGTGCCATCAGTATTGAATTTAAGTTTTAACAACTACTTGTTCCCCACTAGTTTCTGGTCATCATGTGGAGGAACCAAAGTCCATGTATGGTTGTTTTGGAGAGCTAGAAATTCAGCCTTCATAGCCTCCACTCAAGTAACAGACTTGGGAGCTTCTTTCACATATTTAGGTTCAGTAATAGAATGAGAAGTAACATTATGAATTGCTGATAATACTTTGTGTTTAAAAATGCCATTATTTGCTCATGTGACCATAGGGTGAATAGAAGTAGATGGTTGAGTGATAGGTATAGTGATAGATAGAAAGGCATGTGAAATAGAAACAGAAGTAGGTGAGTGAATTGAAGGTTGTACAGACTGTGACATAGGACTAGTCACAATAGGTTGTGAATGTACTGAAAAAAGGACGATATGGGATTGAAATAACACATGAAGGTGCATTCACAGAAGTATGAGACACATTAGAAGCAGGTGTAAAAAACAACTCAGCAGGAAACTCTCGATTCATTGAAGATTACATTTCGACTAATATACGCTTTCCTCAATGACTTAGACATGTATATCTTTTATGGATAGGACTACACCCTATGAAAAGGCATTTCTCTGATTGAAAATTAAATTTGTGTTTATTGTAGGGAAGAATATACGGAAACATGTATGTGTAGGTAGTCGATTTATGAGAAAGATAGAAGTATGACATGCTTCCCACCGAAAAAGTACGGTAATTTGGTTTGGGCTAGCAAGGTCAGTGTGGCTTCGATGATTTGTCTATGTTTTCTTTCAACTCGACCATTTTGTTAATGGGTTTAAGGACAAAGATATTGAAAGTGAATACCATGTTGAGAAAGAAAAAGTTGAAAAGGACGGTATTCACCTCCCTGATCAGACTGAACACATTTGATTTTTAAGGAAAATTGATTTTCGACCATAGATTTAAATTATTGAAATATACTTCGCTTTTATTTTTCATAGGATATATCCATGTGAATCTTGAAAAGTCATCAATGAAATGTATATAATAAAGAAAACCTTCACGAGATTTAACAGAAGACGACCCCCATATGTCAGCATGAATCATAGCTAAAGGTATAGATACATGAGAAGAGGACTTAGGATAGGGTAGGGAATGAGTTTTCCCCATTTTACATACATCACAAAAATTAGAAACACCCTGTTTATTGAAGAAACATTACGAGAATTCATTATTTGTGTAAGTACCTTAACAGATGCATGCCCAAAGTGAGAATGTCATTGAGACCAAGATTCAGGTGATGCAGTGACCATCAAGGCTTTATTATTGACATTGATCCCTTTGAGAATAGTCACTCGTGTCTTGAGATCCTTGATGAGACAATGATTGGATTGAAATTCCACAAAAACAGGATTTTCGTTAGTAAGTTTGGACACACTAAACAAATTCTTAGTAATTTTAGGTACACACAATGTATCAAAAACTTTTAAAGATGAATGCAAATTCTTAGATTTAATAGAACCAATTTGTGAAATGGGCAAACAAGAAGCATTACCTACATAGAACGATTGATTGAACAGTTGATTCTGATCATTGGTGACATGTGCAGATGCTTCGCAATTTTCATACCATGATTGATCTGGAACTGACTCAGGAGATGCAAGGAGTGCATTAGGAGTTGCATATAGTGTATTTGATGAGAAAGAAGAAGAAGACTGAGGTCGAATTCCTTAGGGAGGAGGAGTAAACTGACTATAATGAAGAACTTGTTGTGGAACCGATCCCATGTAGGCATAGTTTGATCTATCGTAACACACTGCTGCTACTTGACCAATTTTACCACAGATCTGGAAAACCGGACAATTGTTTGATCCACGGCCACAATCTCCTCGATCGTATTGGCCACGACCACCATTGAAGCCTCCTCTTATGCCTCTACCTTGATTATCTCCTGATCTGAATGTTTGACTCTAATTCTTGACAAAAGCTACATTAGCAAACAAAGCTACAGTCACATTCGCCATTTTCATTTGAACTTCTTGCATCTGTTGTAGTTTGGCTTTAAAATTGATCAGCGAAGCATGCATTTCTATCCATGTGAGCGATGCATCTCTCTCAATAAACATAGTTAAAGGTAGGTACTGCATATCTAAACTAGCCAACGCACCTGAGATTAGATCTACTTCCAACATCGAAACACCAGATGTGGCGAGACAATCTGCTTGCTCTTTGAGTTTTTGAAAGTACACAATCATGGTTTTTTCACCTTTACTTGTTGTCTATATGTTCTTTCTACATATCTGAATCTTTGCTTTGCATGTTGCTCCACATAGAGATGCGATTGCTGTCCAAGCTTCATGAGCCGTGGTGTACATCTTTCAAACCACTTGATGAGCAATCTTAAGTGAAAGTGAGTTCAAGATCCACCAAAAGAGTACTTGATCTTGAGACTTCCACTCAATATACTTTGGATTTGTCTCTCCAGTTCTTGAATCCACTTTGTCTGGAAAAACCTTTGTTCCGAGTAAAATTCCATCAAAATTGTTGCCTGTCACTAGTAGAAGAAGAAGCGACTTCCATAATATGTAGTTTTATGAATCAAGCTTAATTTCCATGGAATGGCTCAACAAGTGATCGAATAGAGAGAGAACGTTCATATTTGAGATGAAGACGAAGGTGTTGAATCTATATTAGTTTCCATGACTGACACAGCAAATTTTGCTATGATAGCTCAAATTTGAGCTCTGATACCATGAAAGCTTCGTAGAGAAGCTGTGATGAAGAAAACTCAAAGTGAGCTGAGAAACAGTTTCTTGATTTCCATTCTTAATGAACAATATTCTGTTACAATCCTTTTATACAAGAGGGCTTTTAATAAAGACCATATATTTGTGACTTACACACATCTTTAACACTGTTGTATATGTGACTTACATTACACACTTAGTCAAAACCGTTACACTACATTTGACTGAGTGACTCAGCTTAGTGAGCTGTCATAATAAAACATAATGAAAGAATTAATGACTAGACGCTAAACCATCTCTAGTGAAATGGATGAGACACCACTCCTTAAAATGCAAGTTACAGGAGGTCCCATGTAGCATCCCCTAATCTGATTAGGGTGATACCCGGCCTGAAACCCTAATTAAGCCCATATTACCCTCACCAGACTTAACTAGAGCCAGTAGCCTTACCACCCTCACTTGATAAACACTATTGTATATCCATTATTGATATTAAATAATTAATAAATGCAGCGAAAATTTAAAACCTTTTCGATAATCCAAACCACGATATACAGTATTAAAAAAAAATCGGAATAAACCTCGATTTTACAAATCACCCGTCCTTGTGATATTATAAAACGTAATTCAATACAAATGTATAATACTAGAGAGAGTCATCACATCGAAGAAAGATCAAGACCCCTATATCTTCTCCATCCCGTAGTCGTAGCGCTCGTCGATGTTATCCTATAATGTTAATTGGGGTAGGTGGTCCAACTTGCTCGATAAGTAGGGATTCACATAACCATCAACATTCCATATAGTAGTTAAGAATATCATGCAATAACAATATGCACTAATGATATCTAACAAGAATATGTAAATCATATAAATCAATAGATAACAGATGCAAAGCAAATGTCTTGGACTATTACACTGTGACCCCCATTTTTTTTTAATAAAAACTAGGGCCGATTACCCACCGGCGCCATTAATGTGATTGCTAGACCAACACATTGCACATATGTGCTCTCTAGTCCATCCATTAATATCCAATGGTTCTATCCCAGACCCCCTAGTGAGAATGTACACACAACCTATAAATTGAGTAGGAAGTTACATATAGGCCGGGAAGGTAACCCATCTCTTATATAACCTGGTCTCAGTTCCTGAAACTTACTCTCGTGAATCACAATAAACACTATTTTCCATTATTGAAAGTCATCAAAGTGTACATAGTCCCCCATTCCATTCCAACAACTACATGAGCTATATATACTAAATAGAACCCATAGACCAACCCCGAAGTCGTCCAAGTGTACATAGGTCAGGAAGGTAACCCATATCACTCTTTCTTGGTGTTCCTCAACCTATTACCAATCATTTTTGATCAATATGGGTCTAATATACTCTATTTAGAACCCTAGACCAGCCCCTAAGTCGTCCAAAAAGACATAGCACATTTGCTATTTTTAGGGGTGGGAGCGCGCTTCCTCACTTGGTGGGGTGCGCTCCAGCCGCTGGGTTCATCTTCATCGATGAAAGGGGCGCTCCTCTGTGAGGTGGAGCGCGCTCCACCTACACAGTCTCGACTGTGAGTAGGGCAACAACCACTGTTTCACTCCAAAATCCTCAAACAACATCTAAAACACTACCAAATGATCAGGGAGGACCTCTAATGAGGTTATAAACCAGTTCTGATCATCAAATCACATAATTAACTAAAATTCTAGCATTACCATCGAATTGAACTTCAACAAATACAAGAACAAATCATACCTAAATGTTGATCTCGTGTTGTTAATTCAATTAAGCTTCTCAATTTATGTTGGTTTAGCTCCCCGAGATCAACCTCCTTTAAATCCGAATCTAACCGAACCTCCCCTCTCGTGAATTCTCAATCTTTCTATTGATAACGATCAACTTTTGTTTTTATGTATGGATTTTTCTCGAGACACACATCGCTCTATCTCGAGGCCGATCAAGTGGTTGAAGTGTTAAGGTGACACTCCTTATAGTGACACCAATTTTGACATATCAAGCACTTACGCTCCGTTCGAGACGATCAAATGATCCATATATTTTCAATATTCTTTTATTTTCCAATATATATTTATATATTTAAAAAAACATATATATATATATATATATCGTGTATTATTCACCAATAAAATCACCGGACGTTCCCACGAGTGTCCTTCAACGTGCACATTCATGCCATGACCCTCTCGTCACACTTGGTGTCCTGGTAAATCATTTTTTATTGTGTATTTTTCATTTTATAAGCTTGTGTATAGTTTCCTTATTATAGAACAACCTATATATAAATCGATTTAACAACTCAAACAAACACCATACATCATGCAAACGCACACCCACATTAATTGAGGTACGCCGAACTTAACCACGAGCTTAACTCGGGTTAATTAAGATTTGAATCGGTACTAATCACCAGCTTAAGGTAATAGGTCGTTACAGTCTCCCCAATCTCAAGCAATTTCGTCCTCGAAATTAAAGTAGTCATAAAGTTACCTATAGTTTCGAAGAGAAATGGAAAGCTGTTTTCTTCCCATAAGATTTTTGCTTTAAGGTTAGCTCCTCATTTTTGTAAAATCACCATTTCACTTTAACCAAAGGAATCTCTTTGGTTCTCAACTTTAATTCTTACAATCAAGTAACCAAATTAACTGTTCATCGTAAGATAAGTCTTCCCGAAGATCAAATTCATTCAAATCAATCATTAGAGTGAATTGCGTCTTTATTTTACAAAACATTAACATGTGGAAGACATTATAAACTTCGACTAGGCGAGGAGGCAACTTTAACCTATACGTACCATAATTAATCCTTTCCCGTATTTTGAACGACTCAATACACCTTGAAGCTAGCTCAAGTCACGGTCCAAACCTATACAACTCCTTTCATAGGTGAGATTTTCAATAGAACATATTTGCCATTTGAAAACTCCAACAACCTATTATATTTATCGGCATATCTCTTCACTTTTAGTTGTGTTGTAGTCAAACGGTGGCGAATCTGCTACATTTCCTCTGTGTAGTTTTGAATTAATTTCGGCTCCAACAAAATTGCATCTCAACCCCGTCCGGACACTCCTAGGTGAATGACATGGTTAACCAACAAAGCTTCAAATGAGCATTCCCATGTTAGGCCGACAAATGTTACTATAAAAGAACTCACGCAAAGAAATGTTTTTCTTCCAGCTTATCATCAAACATCATGACACAAGCTCAAAGTATATCCTCTAACACCAAAAATCAATTACTTCGACTACCTATCGATCTGCTAGGTAGTATACCATACTAAAGTTAAGAATAGTTCCCAAATTGTCGCAGCAATTCACTCCATCCTTTGATATGAATCTCGGATCTATATTTGAAATAATAGACACTTGAGCACCCTGAAATCTAACGTATACTTTACATAATCGCTAAGAGGATTTCGCATAGAAACTAGCAAGAAATGCGCAGACTCCGTCAACCTGTTAACTAAGATTTATATCGTATTGTGCTTACGCTAACTCAGAGATAAACTAGAAATAAAATCCACCAATCTATGTTACCATTTTCACTCAGGAATAGGCAGCGAGTGCAATTACTCTCCAAGTTTCCTGTGCTCAGCCCTAACTTCCTAACATATCTCATATCTCTTTATTATCTCAACAACATCAGTTTTCATCCCAGATCAACAATAAATAAAGGTGCCTCATTTCATGATATTTTTATTTTTTTATTGTTATCTAGATAAATATCATAAAGAGATCTATGAGATTTCAATCACTACAAAAAAATAGTAAATTAGAGGCGGAAATAGAAATGGAATAATATTCCATTGCTAATTAGAAACGGAATGCAGACGGAATATAATGGTAAAACATTTGTCTTGTCAGAAACGGAATAAAGACATAATTTAATTCTGTTACTACAAAAGTGGCGCCAAATTCCCCGCCAAAATTTCTCACATTCAAATGTTTTTTAGCTGCACATTATGCCTCGAGATTCATGCAATAATCAATTAAAAGAGAGAAAGAATATATGCACACCCTTATTTTTCTCTCTCATTTGAGCACGACAGTAGCCTTTCCTCCATTCGACCCCCATCTCCTTCCGAGCCCTAACCCTTGCGCTAATAGCAATGCCGTAGTCGGAGCTCGTGTCGTCTGTCGTCGCAGCTGTAGAAGCCCTCGTCATCGTCTTCTCTGTCCTCGCCGTTGTCTACTCTGTCCTTGCTTCTCCAATAGACGATCGTCGCCTCTATCTCATTCCAGGTTAGTTTTAGAAGTCCTAGTCGATTGTGTTCATGCTTCTGTTGTTTGATGATTGACACCTTTGAGAAAAAGGTATGAATAAAACTAGATCAAACAAATAGGAGTAATTAAATCAACTAGGTAGGGTTGTGTTGCCTTAGACGTAGAAATGTTGAGTGTGGTGTAGTTGAGATTCAGCTGGAGTGGATTGATCTTCCTGGATCTAAGAGTATTGAAGTTAACTAGCTCGGGTTATGTTGTTGTATCAACGATTTTGCCATGTTTGCGAATTCCATCCATTAAGGAATATGCTAAACGATTCATTTTGCAATCTCGCCGCGACATCAAAGAACCATATTAGACCTAAATACTAAAATGGGGTTTCACCCAAATGGCCAAATTGGAAAAGACAAATCAAACCATTATTGTAAACATTACCCCGCCTACTTGATCACTAAAGACTTAATCTTGGCCACCTTTCAATTTCCCTTGGTCGCGCGCCCTCACCGCAAGATGCCCAATATAGTTGTTCTTGAACCCTACCCACTTTAACATCAATTAATCCACAATTCCTAAGAGGCTAAAACCTATTTTGCCTCGAACCGAAACTCCAAAAACTAAACCCTCAACTATTCTACCATTACTTTAAATCAAACTAAAAAACTAGAGAAATTAAATGAAACATACAATGGAGAAATAATACAGAGAAAGAAGGAAATAAAGAAAGAGAGATCAAAATAGAGATAGAGAGAGAATAGTTACATTTCAGCGTAATCCAAAATGGAGACATGCCTCCTAACGGATGCCATGCAACTTAATTATTGTATAGATGTTGCTCTCTCTTCGTTCATTTTGTTGTTTAAGTTGTAGTTTTGTAGTGCAATATATAATTTGCAGTGGCCAGTATCAAAATGAATTAACTTAATTCATTGGCTTGAATAAATGTGAGTTAATTACATATTCCTCATCCGTTAAAACAAAAAGTGTTTTTAGCAACAAAAGTTGGAGTTCTTACGTCAAACTTAAAAGTTATAAGCTATTGTCTTTCTACTTAACTAGTAATTATAAGAGTGTTCTTACATCTCCAACAATACCCTCAAGTAAATTAGTTGTGACTAGTCTTGAAGTCATCAACTTGGAAGTCTCGATTTTATTTTCTTGTTAATCTTAGCTTGTCTTCTTTTTAAGTCTCAGAGGCCCCTTCAACCTCAAAGGCCACTGGTCTCTTAACTCGAGTCTAGCGTCACTTCAACTAGTCTAACATTTGTGACTTATTATTATCAACTTTCATGTGTTCTTCTTTTGCTTTCCATGTGTGTTTATGTTTCCTTGGCTTCCCTTCTGTGTTGGAAAAAAATAAGTAAAAACATATGTATGAACATGGATGACATAAGGGGGAGTAGTATGGCTAGGGTCTGTTTGTTTAGATCTACTTTCATGTGTTCTTCTTTTGCATTCCATATGTGTGATTGTTGATTCGTTTGGTTTTCTTGATGTTGATGATCATGGTTTGTTTATTCTTAAGGTAAATATGTATTGCTGTTGTCATTGTAAAATAAGGGTGAGATTTAATGGATTCTTTTATGGGTTTTAGGGATGAGACAGAGGATTTCAAGTGTTTGAAGGGAATATATTATTTTTGTGTTGCATGTCAAGTGTTTGATATTGGGTACATGTTCAAGTATCAATTTTTATTTATATCTCTGCTATTTTGAGATAGGTTTCTCTGTTTCTCATATTTTCTTCTCTTATTTCACTCATATGGATTGATTTGGAGTGATTTAAGTCCATAGATCGATGTAGATTACTGGGTGAGTTGCAATTTTAATTGATTTTGGGGATAGACCGAATTGGGGATTCTTTTTTGGAAATTAGTCATCTTAATAATACTCCATTTGTAGTCTAGCTTTTAGCATGGTATAATCTTTGTTACCTCTAATTGTAAAATTTCACATAAAAGTTGAAGGTGGGGTATAGAAAAAGAGAGATAGAGAGGCTAAAATAAGAGTAATTAGGTAGTATAGGTGGGGTAGTCCATGCATACATATCAATCATCTCAATACAGATGAGATCTAATAAGTGTGTGATAAGTGAATTAAGCTAATTTTATACTACATTATGAACATGTATAGTTAACAAAAACATGCTTGTATAATTAATCAAGTACCTTAAATATATATAGTTCATTAGTTCATCACCCTCAATTGCAATGCCATACATACAATAACAAAACAAATGGAGTCAAACAAATTAGATATATACAAAACACCATACGCAATGGCCCATATTAGTTGAGAATTTTTCTTAATTGATTGATTTTATAGAATCAAATACTCAAACTAAAAAAGATCTATTAAAGACACTCCTTGACTAAATTAAGTTAGATATGAAATTCATCTCAATTGCTTTCAATGAAACGTACAACAATGTAAAAAAAGTTATAGATTATGAATTAGATATATTCTCTAGTAATAATTCATCAATTACAACTAGTGAAAAAAAGCTAAAGAATAAACCGACTATATATCAAGTTAAGAAAAGACAAGCATGCATTAGCAAATCAAAGATCACAAAGCATTCTTCAATTGATGATGAGGAAACTGGGAGGCTTAGAAATATCTATAGAGAAAAGGTGAGTTTCAACACTTTTTTGGTCTTTTTGTTTTGAAGTCTCCTTCAATGAATAGACTCTTGTTTAAAGTTCTACTTTTAATAGATCAATTAATAGTGATTTCTCTAGTTCTTTATGTGACCTACTTCATTGCCGTGTTTGACTATTTGTTTTGATGTTTGATTCTCATAATTTAGGTCTAAGTTCATGTCTTTAACTTAACCAAAAACTGGTTCCCAAGCATAAGTTTTTTATGTGGTTTGTTTTTTAGATTTGATTTGGGATTTTTGAGTTTGATTTGTGATCTACAATGTTTCAGCCAATTAAATGAATGACAGGTCAATTACTTCATCTAGGTATCAATTGTTGAATGAGACTCTGTGTTTAATTCATTACTTCATTTAGGTATCAATTGTTTGTGATTCTTTATTGTTAAGGTTAGTTCAATTGTAGAATGAAACTTTATTTTTCTATTTTTTATGGTAAAGTTCCAAAATCTTTCGTAAATCACATTTTAATTTCACTTTCGAAATCGTAGTTCACTTCACTGATGCTTACATAATAAAAAATATTTAATTAATACAAAGATCCCCTCCCACCTCTATATATTACTCCTATAATCCACTCACAGATCAACACCATTAGATGTTTCAGTCCACCCTATGATACATCACCACTTTGTGAGAGATCATATCTGTTCATGAGAAATGTATAATCCAAACACCACCACCACTAAAACTACTTCTCTGGACACACAAGTAAACATTACACTAAAACTTATTAAATTAGTTGACTAATTAAATTGCACAATTACAGTAGAAATGTCATC
This sequence comes from Stephania cephalantha, assembly GCA_039657325.1. Lineage (NCBI taxonomy): Eukaryota > Viridiplantae > Streptophyta > Magnoliopsida > Ranunculales > Menispermaceae > Stephania > Stephania cephalantha. Next base: position 15,494,759 of record CM077579.1, read on the forward strand.
TACAAGTTGAGACTGGATGTACAACAATCTCGACAATGGCTTCGTTCGAATTGAGTTCATGAAAAGGGTTAAAGAATTCATAGCGTTTGCCAAGCAACATTGTCCCACCTACCAAAGTGAATGGAAGATTAGATGTCTATGCAATTATAAAAAATGTCGACTTGTCTCGTACCTGGACGTCGACACGGTTGAGTACCATATATGTAGGTATGGATTCATTTCGGGATATCACTGTTGGTACGAACATGGTGAGAATGGAGGTCAGGAAACGCCAAACATATACGAATTCGAGAACCATATTGATTATGCTGATGCGGGTGGTTTTGAGACGGCAACTTACCACGAGATGCTGCACAACGTGGCAGGTCCAAGTTTTAATTAGAATAACGTGGAAGAGTCACCAAACCCCCAAGCACGCCAACTATATGACATGATTGAGGCTAGTAGCGAACAATTGTGGTCGGGATGCGAAACCATGACAAAGTTTTCAACAAATGGCGAGGTTACTTGCGATTAATTCAGAACACCACATCTCCGAGTGAGAGTACAATGAAATCATACAATTCATGAAGGATTGTTTGCCAACCGACAATTCGTTGGTTGAGAATTTTTACGCCACCAAAAGACTAATGTGAGGTCTAGGTCTTCCAGTTGAGAAAATAGATTGTTGTGAGGACTAATGTATGATTTATTAGGGAGTAGACTCTGAATTGACTTCATGCAAATTTTGTGGGAAATCGTGCTACATGAAAAAATGAAAAGGTCGTGGAAAGAACACAAAAAATGGCCTTGCAAGACAATGTACTACTTCCCTTTGGGCCCACGATTGCAACACTTGTACGCATCTGAATCAACAGCAAAACATATGCGGTGGCACGGAGAGCATTCCTCACTAGAAGATGTTATGCAACATTGTTCTGATTTGATTGCATAAAAGGGAAACTTGCATCAAGAAATTCGTCTTTATGGAAACATCGTAAGTAATCACCCCGTTGTTCCATAAATCTTGCAACTCTTTCACAAGCGGTTGAATGAACATTTCAATGAGGTCAATAGGGACTTCACCGCCGAGGTTCAGAATGTTCGTTTAGGGTTGTGCACTGATGGCTTTCAAGTTTTTTGGGATTTCAGGTAAACCGTACTCTTCAAGGCCTATAATTCTAACTTCGTACAACCTTCGACCATCGATGTGCATGAAATCTGAGTTCATGCTTTTGACGGTTATCATTCCTGGACCGACCAACCCAAAACAAAAAATTGTTATGTTCCTTTAGCCGCTTGTGAAAGAGTTGCAAGATTTATGGAATAACGGGGTGATTGCTTACGATGTTTCCACAAAGACGAATTTCTTGATCAAGTTGCCCTTTTATGGACTATAAGTGATTTCCATGCGCATATCATGTTGTCCGGTTGGAGCACACACAGTAAGCTGGCTTGTCCATATTGTATGGAGGATACAAATGCCTTTCAATTGCGAAGTGGTGGAACGACATCGTGGTTCAACTGCCATCATTGTTTCTTGCCGAAGAACTCACCATTCAAGAAAGACAAAAAAAAATTTCTTAGAGGCAAAACCGTACTAAACGATGAAGCCCCGCTTTGCTCTCTGGTGAAGAAATTTTGGTAGAAATTGAATTGTTAGGCTTAATGAAGGTGATAGAAATCGGAGCTGATTCTATAAATAGGAAGATAGCTAAGATTTCGAGATAGAGAAACATAAGCATTTTTGGGACTTGCCGTATTGGAAGATAAAATTTGATCGACACAACTTGGATGTCATGCATATCGAGAAAAATATTTTTGACAACATATTCAACACTCTTATGAGTGTACCAGGACAAAAGTAAAGATAATGCAAACCGAAAAAGATATTCATGAATATTGTCACCGACCTTCTCTACACATTGATCCGACGACAAATACTTACGCCCTTTAGATACTACGCTCTCGATAGCTCAAAAAGTAAAAATTGTGCGAGTGGGTTGAAAATTTGTGTTTTCCTGACGGTTACACTTCTAATCTTGGCCGATGCGTCGATACAAGAAAGTCTTGAATGTTCAGGATGAAGAGTCATGATTGCCATGTTTTCATGCAACGATTGATACCAATTGCATTTTGATAACTCCTCCCAAACGCAGTTTGGGTTGCAATTAGCGAGTGAGCCTTTTTTTTCGATCCCTAATCGTGAAAAGTGTCAATCACAAAGATATGGAGGTTTTAGAGTCTGAAATACCTAAATTCATTTGCAAGTTGGAGAAAATATTCCCTCCAAGCTTGTTCAACTCCATGGAACGCCTACCAATTCACTTGGCACACGAAGCCCCTCTTGCGTCCCGATTCGATTTCGGTGGATGTATCTATTTGAGAGATAACATCTCGAGTTCCTGAAGTTGTTTTTTCATCTGATAAAGTTTTAATTTAACATCAACTAAACTTTGATAGGTACCTTAAACATTTGAAAAGCAACATTATGAACAAAGCGAAGGTTGAGGGCTCAATGTGTAATGCGTATATGGTCGAATAAGTCACATCATTCTATTGTTACTACTTCGAAGATCAAGTCTTTATGTTACACGACAAAGTGCAACGCAACGACGGTGGTGGTGTGGGACCCACACTACATTTTGTGGGAAACTTCTCAATTTTTACTTATCTTGGCCGACCTTTGGGAAAGTCAAAAGAGTGGTACCTAACAGAGCAGGAGTATAATGCCACTCATTCCTACGTACTATTCAATTGTCCAAAGATCGCCCCTTACATCCAGTATGTCGTTCACTCTCATTCAAGAGTTTCGTATATTCGTGATTTATCTTTTTCCAAGTATTTACGTGTATGTTTCTTGAAGGATCTTTATCGATGAAATCACTCAAGAAATAGGGGATTCGGACGTCGATACTAGTCTGGAGCGCAACTTCCCCATTTGGTTTCAAACATATAATGTTATTATGATTGTAGTTAATCGCTTCATTTTTTTCATTAATAAAGTGTCTTTAATTTTTAAGTTTTCATGAATAAGCCCGAATTCCATCATAGATGAGACACTTGTTGATCTTTCGGTTGGTCCTAGTCGATCTTGTAATGTGTACCCTGGTTACCTAGTGAACGGGTACAAGTTTCACAATGAAACATACGACGCTCATAGATCAACGCCAAACAACAATGTCTTGGTGAAGGGCTCTAACTACGCTGATGTTTCTCACGACTACTATGGACAACTTAAAGAGGTTGTAGAGAATGAATATACTTGGCCTTAAGCGCGTAGTGTTGTTTAAGTGTGAATGGTTGGACCCTACACGAAATCATGGTGTGAGGATTCACCTAACACTTAAATTGGCAGAGGTTCACCGAAGTCGACAATATAACAACTACGAGCCATTTGTCCTTGCAATGCAAGCTACTCAAGTGTACTACCTTTCGTACCCTTCTTTGAGGAATGATCGACAAGAACGACAAGTAGTTTGTTGTTTTCAACCAAAATTCGTTGACGAAGCTATAAGCAAAGACGATAATGACCAAGGCTCGACGAAGATTGTATTCCGAGATGGTGAACCTACCACGTGCATCGTCGACGATGCAATTCAGGATTTCAACTTCCTGGGAGTTCCAAACGGGACCTGCTTAATTGTCGACCCTGATTCTTGTCAAGAAGATGACTTGATTGTCGACAGTGGAGAAGATTCAGAAGAAGAAATATCAACTTCTAGTCATGATAGTGAATTTTAAACGGACGACAACGAGTTACGTATATCTATTTTATGCCGGTGTTTGATTGACGTTACACTACTTTTCTAAACCTTTACTTACGATTGTTTATGATTGGTGTTTTTACGGTTCATGGCTCGAGGTGATGATCACCCCCACAGCAAGGTACCTCGGGGCGGTCGAGGATACCTTCGGGGCATCCATTCGGAGGAGGTCCGGCACCGGGATGCAAAATCGAAATATCGACTAGACCTCATTGACCGGCCACACGAGGGGTTAGAGGAGGTCGTGGGACGCTTCTTGTCCTATCGATTTTGGTTTCTCGTTCACCCGATCATGAGTTACACTCTGCGTCACCTTCGCCTTCCATACCATCGGCGTCGCTCTGTACTCCGTCTACATCGTCATCTAGAACCATACCAAACCGCCCATTGCGGTCACCATCGACAACGTCGTCGAGACATAACACTCCTATATCGACGATGCCTAAGCCTCCACCACCGCATCACCAACAACATCTCGTGAAGGTAGAGCCGACTTGCGGGTTGTAGGCGCCCACAAGCGCCAAGGAGGAAAGGGGTCGACCCCCACGACGCGCATAGGATCCCGATCATACTAATCACGAATAATACGTAAGTTTGAATTTGACTAATTAACTTATTTCTAATTATTCATGTAAACGATTAACTTTGTTTTTACTTTTGGGTTTTATTGATATACGGGGAATTGCATCCTTCTCATAATTGTGCACAGGATGACAAAAGTTTTCAAGCGGTGGATGATTCCAGAAGGGTCCTGCTGGAAGTCAGTACGAGATCATCATAAGGACCACTACTGGCACTAATAACAGGTAAGTAAGAACAAAAATGTTTTAGGCTTTATTGTTGTACAAGTTTTTCCTTTCTTAACAATTGCACTCGCCATTTTATAGGTATATTTTCGATGGGATGATGCGATTCATGGGGATTTCATTCGTTCGGCGTACGACGCGCATGCAGGCATCAGGTACACCACATTGATGCATAAGTTGAAGAAGAATCGTGTCCAGCCAGACTTTGTTACATATGAGGCGAGGAGGAGATACTTGAAGTACTGCGAGAGCGAGGACTTTCTTGCTATGTCTAGGCAAGCGTCTTTGAATAGGAACACTGAGGTAGAAGCACCTGGGACTGGAGTCTCGAAGCACGATGGTGGCTCAATGTCTTTTGTCACAACAAATGAAAGATTGGTAAGTGCAAGTATAATAAAACATGATTAATAATCAAGCTTTAATTTGATATAGTTCGTTGTAGAGTTCAAACAATGCCATTCTCATGGATCACAATACTTTGTTTAAATTCCACTTTCCATGCATCTAAATAAGATGTTGAGAATATGCAAATTACAAGTGCCCGTTTGCATTTTCTTTTCACAAAAGTTTTCCTGCTTTCCTCTTCAAAAAAAAAAACAAAAAAAAACAATGTCATGCTTAAAAGAGATTTATTGTATTCCAAAATGCTCTTGTTTAATTCATGTATGAGGGCATAGCGACACTCGATTAATAACTTAAATCAGTAGGTTAGTCTACACTTGTTCACTATGCTTGTGTTTGCTTTTAATCTTGCTTTTTTATTTCTTACACATTGATGCTAATTTAACTCATTTGCAATGTATATATATCATTTATTTCAGTTCATTTTACATCACTTCTATGCAATTGATTTGTGTGTGGTGAATATAAGTGTGTTGAACTATTATTAGTTGACATTGAATGTTTTGTCCAACTTGGGGATACTAAGTATGTATGCGTCCTCAAGTCGGGGACACTAAATGTGTATGCGTCCTCATATTTAACATTTTTATAACTTTGGTGTGCAGACTCATACAAACGAGATGCCACTTACCGTGAATGAATTGTATTTGCATCTCCACACCGTAAATCACGACGGGGTGACATTCTTCGATACTAGATCAGAGCGGTTCTATTTAAGTATAGAAATACGAGCTAAATTGTAGTAACTTTACTTAAAAGAATATTGTTTTAGTTGTTTATTATTGATCCATGGAGGCTCAACTCAAGAGGAGACATCAGGAACTAACCTAAGCTACACCAGACCAGCCGGTGAATGATAAGGCAGTGTACTACAATGTGGCGGGTGAGTGTCCCAAAGGGCGTGTTTATGGTCTCGGGTCGTTAGGGAGAGATATAAGATCCTGGTGCTAGCATATCCCAGTGCCACCTATGGTGCCACGTTTGGAGTTTGATAATGTTGCCGAGCAATTACGACAGGTTGTGGCATTTATGCAGAGGCAGTTCGGGATGACCATAGACAGAGCGGGCCTATCTCAGCCACCACCACCACCTCATGAGCAGCGAGGCGCAAGCAAATCCCGCTAATCCACCATAGCAACATGACAATGTTGATCGGGAGATACAAGACCGAGTTAAGGAGATAAGCAGCTTGGGGATACTTAGGTATTTTTATGGTAGTTTGCATAACTTTTGAAATGGTAATTCTTTTTTGTGGATATTTAGAGGACTGAGTTCGCAGGGGATAAACAATTTTATGACACTTAGATATCTTTTATGGTTGTTTATAGATCTTTTAGATTGGTAGTTCTTTTTGTGCATATTTAAAGGACAACGAGGGATGAGCAGCTTTATGATACTTAGGTATTTTTATGGTTGTTGTAGAACAAGGGATTGGTAGTTCTTTTGTGGATACTTAGGTATTTTAGATATCTATTATACTTGACTAACTTTCATTGATATGTAAATCTTTTCTTAATGTCAAATTGTATGTTTATTTCTCATTTGAGTCTTTGTTGTTGATATATATTGTTTATTATATTTTATGTATGTGAAATTTTGTTTTTTTAGGGATGTTAGCACCCCCAAGGAGTTATTGGAGGGGGTGCGGCGATGGAACATGTACTGTTGTTGTTGTATTCAGGTTTAGAAGTTTCGGAGAACCAATTCGATTCTGGTGTATATTTATAAAAAAAGTTAGGTGCAAAAACGAAATAGAGATGGATTAGCAATGGAATTCATGGATTCCGTTGCTAATCCGTCTCTAATTTGCGAAGAAATAGCAGGAGAAATTAAGTAAAAAAATTATGTAAACTGAGTTTAGAAACGAAATAGAGATGGATTAGCAGCAGAATTCATCGATTCTGTTGCTAATCTGTCTCTAATTTGCAACGGATTAGCACCAAAATGCATGAATTCCGTTGCTAATTCGTCTATAAATTGCAACATATTAGCAATAAAATTCGTGTATTCCGTTGCTAATCCGTTGCAAATTAGAGACGAATTAGCAACGAATTCATGCATTCATTGCTAATCCGTCCTTATCGGAGACGAATAGAGACGAAATGCAAGCAAAAGTATTCGCCTTATATGAATGCCCGTTTCGGTTTCATCTCTGTTCCGTCTCTAATCCGTATGAAATCAGCAACAAAACCATATTTTCATTCCTGAATAATTAGCGTCGACAATTTTAGAGACTGAATATAATATGTTGCAGAATTGAATTAGAGACGAAATTTATGCAGATCAGTAACGGAAATCTTCATTTCTGATCAGCTTTTTTGTAGTGCGTAGCATCCTTGTCGGAAACTGTCTAATCAGGATAATCTACACTAGGTGTTAACCTCTAACGCTCTATATAATCTTGATTAGCTTTCTAAAAACCAATCACTACTGAATCATTTCCAATTTAGTTTGAATCTGAACTCAAAAGATTAGTAGCTTTAAAATTAGCTATCTCAGTTGATGACGTGTCAGCTAAACTTACACAAATCATCATCAACTTCACTTCCTCGTGAAGTCTAAATTGAGAAGCTCTAGCAATAGCTACATTTTCTCCATATAACTGAGTTGCAGTTGTATACTGACAGTCTGATAATACCTTTCTGTGTAGTTCTAAATTACTCAGGCTCAAACTAATTTGCATCATTACTTCTCGTCCTACCAATTAACAACAAGTAAAATATACAAAATTTTAAAGTAAATACCTCACCTCATATATAGCCTATTAATATCAACACAAAAGAACTCATATAGTAAATATTTCTTCTAGTAACTAATATCTTTCAAGTCACAAGCTCGGAAGTTTATATTCTCTGGAAACTAAGATCAACCGCAAATATATTATGTTATGATTGAGAAAGTCCCTCCCAGCTATTATACATCTCTTCCCCCCCCGCAAACTTCCGATTCCTTACCGAAATAATAATCGTGATATAACTCTCAGTTCTCCTACACATATATCCCATTTACTTTTCCACATGAATTTAATTCACAATATTGGCAGGATATTTTCAAACTCTGTCAGTTTTACAATTATAACATCAATAACCTTCAGTTGTCACCACAACTTAAGTTAATCCATCATAAATTTATATAAAGCAAGAATAATATAACCCTACTGGTTAATATTATTTTTCTTCTACTTGCCTCGCTTTTTGTTTCAAGTTCTAAGAACTCTCCTTACATGCTCAATATTTTGATCTGAGATTATCTTTATTAAACTTCAATAATTAGTAGTCACCCTTGACTTATTTGATAATCTCAACCAATTCCTCCATAATTCATCATTCATTCAATCGTCATTAGCTCATGATATGCCTCAATCTTCCATTTGGCAGCTCTAAAGAACAGACTTGTAGTCATCGATTATGTTGATATGTTGATAATCACCCATCAAGGTGATTATGTTGATAATCCCTTTTCAAACTTCCACAATTTGAAATTCATTACTTGGACCTTACACCAATCCATTGGTGTTATATTTCCAGGTTGTCCTTTAATGATTCCTCTAAAATTCTCATTAATCTCAAAGAATGACTAAAAGACTATTACCAACCTTTCTTCTTAATTTACAAGTGATGCCTTACTGTGTTTGGTACAGCTACCAAATTGACTATCTCAAGATTAGCAATCTCCAATAGTACTCGTCACACATCTAGAATTGTATATGTAGAAGTAATAGCTACAATTTTGCTTTCTTGTGTCATCACACATTTTTACCTAAATCGAGGGTCTTAGGATGTACATCTAACTTCATTCTCAATTTAGGTATTGTCTAGCAAACATTGTAGTCAAACTATACTTCCACTTTCTTCCAAGGCATCCTTGTATTTGCTTTCAAGTTATAACAATTTCATACTTGAGTGAACTGAATAAATTACACAACGATATTAAAGATCTTTAGATCAATCGTTTGTAATATTCACTTATTTCAAGCTTACTTTCCTCTTTTTACATTTGTGTTGAATACGTAATAATCTCATAATGTCTTAATCACAGTCAAATCCCCCGATTTGCTGTTACTATTCAACACTCATACCATTAATTAACCTTTGAAACTTAATACTTGCATTTTGCAATATTTGGTCTGAACCAATTTACAATTACCAATTTACAATTTCGTATGGTAATTGCTCATGCATTCTCGAAGTCTTCAAAAATTATATGTTGTTATTGATAATCTCATAGCATGAGTTCTACTAAATTCTAGTGGTTTCTACCATCCACTTAAAATGATCCAACAACTTTCTGCAATCATCTTTTATAAATATATATCCCTAGCTCTGATCATTTCACTATGACAATCAGTTCTCAAATAACTCTGTAGAACTACTGATTTTACCTTATTTTTAGAATGAGTTATCAATCCTGGACAATAAATAATTATTCCTACTATTATGTTATTCTTTGAATTCCTTAAATCCTCAGATTTTTTGACCATTCATTCTCTCCAATTTAGATTATACTAGTCTCACATATCAGATTAGGATATCTTACCAACCCACAACTATATTTTGGACTAAACCGTCTTTTATTATCTGACAAACTACTTGTTATTCCAATATGGATTCATACCATAACTGGAATTTCTCTATTTCATAACAACTTATGAAGTATAATTGTATTAGTGGTTTCCTATCCTCTCTTAGGTTTTATCATCAACCACAAATTTGTTTACTGAATGACTTCCATTACTTACTCAACTAGTCTCAATACAAGAATTAAATCTTTTCTCAAAGTGGTCCACCATTTTTGAGTTTTCCCCAAAAGTCATTCAGTATTCTATTGTTTCGACATTTCCATTATCCTAATACACATTTCTAGGTCTTAATCTAATAGATACTTCTTCATTGACTATTATTTATCTAATAATATCAGTGAGAACAAGGACCATTGAAGATGCTACTTGGAGAAGAGTTTTTATTTCATCTTTGTAAGTTTTCTTATGTCTTTCTTTTTTGTCTCCCCGAGGTTAAGATTCTCCTGAGCTCTTACTTCCAACACCTTCTCATATCATGAGAAATAGATGAACTTCAACCATCTTATTATCGTTTAGGAAAAACATACTCTCATATCTACCACGTAGATATAGTATACACAACAAATAACATATATCAGTCTTTTATCTTTTGGTTACCCCCTAAAATTACGATAAAAACTGTTTATCAAACCTTAAGCTTATTCCTAACTTGAGACAACTCTCAGAGTCAATAAATTTAGGTTGTGTTATTAAATATTCTGATACACCTTAAACCTTAAAGTAGACTAACATTCACTTCAAACACCATTCAAAAGTTACTTTATGGTCAGAGCCTTATTAATGATACCAAACTGTATCATTGTTACCACTTTATCCGTAAAAGAGATAAACCATAGAATCTGCCACAAAATTGTATCAGAGTTATCCAATGTAACAAATCTCTTAAAACCTTATCTCTAATACCAAAGTTGTAAACTGAGCTTTGGCCTAGGCTTTAACGTCGAGCCCGTGCTCTGATACCAAGTTGTAGTATCCACTAACCTAATTAGGGCGATACCCCAGCCTGAAACCCTAATTAAACCTAAATTACCATCACCATACTTAACTAGAGCCAGCAGCCTTACCACCTTCTCCTGATAAACACTACTGTATATCGATTATCAATATAAAACATTTAATAAATGCAACGAAAATTTAAAACCTTTTTCGATAATCTAAACCACGATATACAATATTAAAACAAAATCGAAATAAACCTCGGTTATACAAATCACCCATCCCTTGTGATATTATAAAACTGTAATTTAATACAGATATATAAGACTAGAGAGAGTCATCACATCAAAGAGAAGATCAAGACTCTTATATCTTCTCCATCCCGTAGTCGTAGCGCTCGTCGGTGTTGTCCTGTAATGTTAATTTGGGTGAGCGTTCCAACTTGCTCAGTAAGTATGGATTCACATAACCATCAACATTCTATATAGTAATTAAGAATATCATGCAATAAAAACATGCACCAATGATATCTAGCAATAATATAGAAACCATATAAATCAAAAGATAATATATGCAAATCAAATGTCTTGGACTATTACACTGTGATCCCCATTTTTTATAAAAACTAGGGTCAATTACCCACTGGAGCCATTAATGCGATTGCTAGACCAACACATTGTGCATATGTGCTCTCTAACCCATCCATTAATGTCCAATGGTTATATCCCAAACCCCCTAGTGAGAATGTAACCCACGCAACCTATAAACTGAGTAGGAAGTTACACATAGGTCGGGAAGGTAACCCATCTCCTATATAACCTGGTTTCAATTCTAGGAACTTACTCTCGTGAATCGCAGTAAACACCGTTTTCCGTTTATTGAAAGCCATCACAGTGTAACATAGTCCCCCATTTCATTCCAACAACTACACGAGCTATATATACTAAACAACTAGGCAATATTTATAAATAAGCGAATTCGTACTTACATCTATTTTAGTCTCCTTTTCCAAACTCCTAACTTTCCGGTCATCTCACACTTTCTCGATATTCTTCAACCTATTTCCAATCATTTGTGATCAATATGGGTCAAATATACTCTATTTAGCCCTAGACCAATCCTTAAGTCCTCCATAAATTATGTGTAAGACACGACTCATTTGTTGTTTTTAATGGTGGGAGCACGCTTCCTCACTTGGTAGGGCGCGCTCCAGCAGTTGGGTTCATTTTCATCGATGAAGGGAGCGCACTCCTCTATGAGGTGGAGCGCGCTCCACCCTGCACTGTCTCAATAGTGAGATGGGCAAAGACCACCTGTTTCACTCCAGAATCCTCAAACAACATTTAAAACACTCCCAAATCATCAGGGAAGACCTCTAATGAGGTTATAAACCAGTTCTAATCATCAAACCACATAATTAACTAAAATTCTAGCATCACCATCGAATTGAACTTCAACAAACACAAGAACAAATCATACCTAAATGGTGATCTCGTGTTGTTGATTCGATTAAGCTCTTCAATTCACGTTGGTTTAGCTCCCCGGATCAACCTCCTTCGATCTGAATCGAACCGAACCTTCCCCCTCTCGCGAATCTTCGATCCTTCTGTGATAACGATCAACTTTTGTTTTTATATATGGATTTTCCTCAAGACACGCGTCCCGCTATCTCGAGGCCGATCAAGTGGTTGAAGTGTTAAGATGACACTCCTAGTGACACCAATTTTGACACATCAAGCACTTACGCTCCGTTCAAGACGATCAAATGATCCATATATGTTCAATATTATTTTATTTTACAATATATATAATTTTATATTTAAAAACACATAAATATATATATTGTGTATTATTCACCAATAAACTCACTAGACGCGCCCACAAGTGTCCTTGAGTGTACGCATTCATGCCACGACCCCCTCGTCACACTTGGTGTCCTGGTAAATCATTGTTTATTGTGTGTTTTCCTTTTTATAAGCTTGTGTATAATTTTCTTATTATACAACAACCTATATATAAATTGATTTAACAATTTAAACAAACACCATACATCATGCAAACGCACACCCACACTAATCGAGGTACGCTGGACTTAACCACGAGCCTAACTCGGGTTAATTAGGATTTGGATTAGTACTAATAACCACCTTAAGGTAACAGGTCGTTACATCACAATTCCGCTCATGTTGGAGTAACTTATTTATAAGAAACTCTAGACTAGACCTGCTTAGTTTAAACGATAAGGTGACCCTTTAAAATAGAAAAAGAATCTTCCACATAGTGATTTTTGGCCTTGTTTAGTTTGTTTTTGCCAACTTATATAAGAGTCTACTTCAGGCGGAGTTTACTTCAAGGAGTTAACTCACATTGAAGATCATATTTTCATGTTTAGTTCAACTTGAATTTATAGGGAAGTTGCAAACTTTTAAACAATAAAACATATGAATTAACATAAATGCCCTTCAAACAAAAGAGATGGATGTGGGTAATAAAGAGGTAATTAATGAAGGGTAATTGCATCTACAAGTCTCTAGGAGATACCTAACCTAGGGAGGGGTGGGGGAGACTTGGGAGATATCTCACACTCTCGAGTGTGAGTTGAGAGATAACATGAACGGGAGTTGGATTTATAAAACCAACCAAACAAAATTAGTTACAAATCCTCTCCAAGTTATCTCACTTTCACACTCACCAACGAAATAAGGCTTTACTTTCAAGCGACATCAATCAAGTTTTATGCATATGACCAAACGTTCACGAAATAAAGTCACTTTAATTTGCCACAATAATTTGCAAAATAACGCAACTCTAAATAAGTACATCCACAATAGTTATGTACTAAAAATATCTAATGACCATGCCACTCCAATCTATTAAACTCCTATTTACGAAACTATATTGAGTTCACACTCTGAACGCTGTAACATTTAGTCCTTGCCCCAAATTCTAAAATTTTACATAGAATAGAAAAGAAATCAAGGCCATCCTTATAAGCTTTTTTAAGGTACTAGTTACGTTATCGTGCTCCGCACGATTGAGCACGCTCCCTACGCTCGTGGGACATCATGAATTGATATAATTTATTTTTAGTTTCAAAAAGTACAGTACTATTTTAAAGATATTATGAGACACATTATGGTCCATACGTTACATAATTTATTCATAAAGATATTATGAGACACATTATGGTCTTACATTCTCCCACTTCTTTCATAATATCATCTAATTCAATAATGTGGGTCACATATAGCTTAATGGTTCTCCCACTTGACCCACATTACGACCAAACATTATATAATTTATATGTTAGCGTATTTGTATGTTTGGCATCATTAAATCATTATAAAATAAAATAGCAATGAGAGTCATAGCGGTTATACATAAAGATAGAACGTATTCTCTTCCATGTACCACGAGCATTACTAATTCATTTTAAATGATTCATAAAACATAATGTCTGTGTCAAAGACTAAATTCACTTAGAATCATCATTAACATAAGTGTGCACATACATTAATATTATTAGCACAGTAAATGAGATCTCATAAATATAAACATAATAAAATCTCTAATTAAAAATCATTAAGAATAAGAACGAAGGCCCATTTTGTCGACATGTTCATAATACCTTTGGTGGTAATCCTTTCGTTAAGGGATTTGTAACCATAAGATCTGTGCTAATATGTTTAATTGACACTATTTTGTATTGAACTTCTTTAATTGCAAAGTATTACTCCACAATTTTGTACAAGTTTAAAACTAGTCATTTTTGGAGAAAAATGTAATTGTACAATTATTGTAATGACTTGAAAATTGAGTTAATAGTACCTAACGTAAATGAAGTTCTTTAACCATAATCCTTGATTTGTAGATTTAAACTACAAACTTAGCTTGATTTCATAGTAAAAGTAATCATAATTGTCTGCTTAGATCTTAAAGAGATTTCTCCATTAGTGAAAAGAAAAAACATGCCAAAAAGTATACTTTCTAGTGTGAAGACAACCAACAAAGTCTATGTCTGAATAACCAATATCCTTAAAGTTATCAAACTTTCTATAAGTGAGCACGTAATCTTTTGCCTATTATAAATATCGTAATACCTTCTTTGCAGCTCACCATTGAACCGCAAGGGTTACTTTGGTAAAATCCCAACATGCCAATGGTAAAATAGAAATTTGCTCTGGTATATCGTTTATTTCAAAGTTTTGAAAGAGAAACTGTTTGATCTCATGGAGCATACCGAGATTGCTATTGTTGAACAAAATATCAGAAGTGTATAAAGTCAAAATACGAACTTGCTCCCACTGACCTTTAAATATATGCATTGACTGATACATTTTTCATAAGTCTGAAGGATGATATAGTGTCATTAACTTAATATACCATTGACAGGAAGCTTGTTTTAATTCATATATTGACTTCTTAATTTTACAGACTATGTGTTTATTTCCTTCTACTATGAATTCCTTTAGATTGATTCATATAGACTTCTTCATCTAAACTCCTACTTAAAAAACAATGTTTACATTCATTTGGTGTAATTTTAAATCTACAAGTCTAGTTTTGGATCGTTTTATATTGTCTTTAAAATTATGTTTAGTTTTGAAAACTCATTTACATCCAATGAGTTTAAAATATCGACTATCACAATTAGGCATCAATCCATTTCATATAATCATCATTTTGATGGTTTCATAATAAGAAACTAAGTCTTAAAATATATGTCCCTATATCTTAATTAGGTTTCATATAATCATCATTATGCTGAAGCGTACACCAGATATCGTGTATTGAGCACAAATACCATGTCATTCAATGAGTTTAGCAAATAGACTAGGACACTATTAATTCAATCATATCTAATAATAATATTCACCAGATAGAGATGAAGTGTCAACTTATCCAGGTATGCCTATATGAATCATTCATATATAAGATTGATAATATTATATTTTTCTTTTGGGTAAAAACACGATGTACTTTATTCTATAAGTAAAAATTAAAAAATGCATGGTACCGTTGGGTATCCATCCAATTTTTAACTTATCATTAAATTTACATACATTACTAAAATGTGGTACACCTTTGGGTCAACTATAATATTTTAGTAATTGTTATATTTGGATTATCATAAAATATTATTTCATATATTACTAAAAATGTGGTGCGCCTTTAGGCTAACCATGATATTTTAGTAATCAATCAAAAATTCAAGAAGATGAGGTACCTTTGGATATCCTTCATTGTTCTTTATAATTATTAATAGAACTAATGGGTATTAAATCATGTTAATCATAAAATGCTAGAAAATGATTTTACCTTTCGGCGTAACCAAATTTCTAATAATTAACATAAAGTCGTAAAAAAATGCAACATATATGATAATTCACATAATTTGATGTTAAATTATTAAGTTGGATCAGTTTGGTGATTAACGCAACTCTATAATATACACATCAACAATATTTTTATTTATTTATTTATTTATTTATTTTAAATTGTTGCATATAACAAATGTTAGGTCACTTTGGTGACAACTAACATAAACATAAATTTTTAATCATAACTAACATAAATAAAATGATGATTACACTTGACAACATGATGTGCTTTAACGAAATGTTAATCAACTGTTTTATTTACACACATTATTTATATGATGATCAAGCATAATGTAATTTAAACTTAATCATATATATATATATATATATATATATATATATATATATATATATATATATATATACTAGGGCACCATAAATGACGAATTAGAAACATCACTACTCCATTAGTGCTTTTATTACAAAGTAATGTAAAGGCGTCCAAAAATCCCATATTTCTTTAAGTTATTACTTAGATTAAGGCTATGTGCAATAAGGTAACTTTATAAAAAAATTTAAAAAAAATGCTTTGCTTAAAGTTTAAATACAGGTGTAAATAATGGCATTTAGAGAAAAAAAATATTTTAGAAAACATAACAGATATCATGTTTTCCTTTATTAATTGTTTTACTCATTTAATCATATGGTCGTAAGTTACACATGACACGATTCATGCTTATATAACAATTCCTTATTTTATGGCATGAATTTTGACCAATTAAAAGCACCCATATAAAAAACACTCATAATTAATTTGATTCTTTATTTAGGTCATTAATTTATTCTTTAGTACCTGTATAAGTTTCCTCCTCATCTATGGAATGTTTTCCAAATATAGATATGGTGATTAATGTCACCTAAAATAAAGAGATGCATAGCTGTTGAAAAAAAATATTAATTAAGGGATAAACTCAAATGTCATTCTTAGTGCAGAAATATATTTCAAGAAAAAAAATCTATTCATCTTCTTTAACTGTTAACTTGAACCTCATTAAGGTATCACTAGCATTATGGATTGATTAGCGATGCTTATGGTTAGACAGTGATTTGATGGTGGTGGTGGAACGATGCTTATGGGTTTCAACAATGGTATTGTTCATCATTTTTTTTTTTTAATAGAAATACATGTTGTTCAAATCAAGTATATATGATCATACTCAAGTCAATATAACATACTAATATACCACATTAAAACAGTTTGCTCGGTAAAATAAGTATGTAGAATCTAAAATATAATTCAAATGATCGTTATATCAAACTAATCTTCGTTTGATTGAGCATGCATAGTTATAAATTTGGAGATTTACTTTATGTTTATAGATGTAAGCGTAAATCAACTTGTGAATATCAATGTGTATATAGATGTAAGTGTAACTCTATATTCATGAAAAATGCTAGATTCAGTAAGCTCTGATACCACATGTAAACATTCTTTAAACTTAAGAAATAGATTAAATAGAGGATTACTTGTGGAAGCAATTATATAGACTCATAAACCCCAAGATCCTTATCGCCCTCATGAGCCTCAACACATTCGACACTTTGTTTGATAATACAAGTGTCATTTTATAGGCGAGGGAGAACCTTTAATCTTCTCACATTAATATCAATTTCTTTCAAATTGGTAACGGTAACGAGAATTCAAGAGTTTTTAGGTCCATACGTTACATAATTTATTCATAAAAATACTATGAGATACATTATGATCTTACATAAGAGTCTTCATGAAATTCAAACCAACCAAAAAAACAACAAAACAAAACTACACAAGAAAATATCTCTCATAAAATTAGTGGAAAAAAAAAAAAGCAATCTGACAAAACAAATCAAAAACAAGATATTAGCTAAACTAATTACCTCAATCCACTAAGTACAGCCCTCGTTAGCAGAAGAAAACTTATGCGCTTGAACCGCTGCAGCTCGTTCAGACACGAGAGCTTGGATGACCAGAGTCTTCACTTCCCAAGCCGAGTATGGGAACCCCTCTCTCGCGTAAGAGTTCAGTAGTGCCGCCGCCGATTGCTTCATTAAACTAGAGAACACATTGTTGCTGTCGTCTTCGTTCCTCTCCATTGCTTGCAACAGAGTTAAGCTGATATCATACCTCTCCAGCGCTCTCGAACCAAAAATCCTTGAAACCAGAGATGACTGGGGAGCCATTCTTGGCCACTCTTCTCTCTCACTGCTCCAAAACCTGATCAAACCAATGAAACAACAATGGAAATGCACGAATCACATTTCAACACAAAAAACACATTTAGGGATCTCAAATTCCAAAACTTACTGTGGAGTACATCTTCCTCGGCTTCTTGTGTAGAGAAATCCAGGACGTCCATCTGCAGTGTTAACCTCCGTTGCAAACACAGCGGCGACGAAGAAGATGAAGAGAAGACGAGACATTCGATTTGAGCCACAATGACATCTCGATGTCGATCTCGATCTCGCCATCGCATTCACTCGGATCACTGAGAGGATGTTTTCGCGTGGTTTGGGTACTTTTGGGGCTGAGCGTTTTGAAAATGGCTCGTGTATTTGTCGCGACGTCCAAGAGAGAAGTTTTGTACGGATAAACGGAAAAGCCCCTCTGCTATTAGCTTTAACGGTTGGTGTGCTTCAAATTTGATGAAGGGTTAACGATATTACCCTTCATTTGTTTACCGTTGAAAATCATGTGACCGTTGCATTTGCCTGGTCAGGCAACGTGCCAAGGGACTTTAATGGCCAACTCTTGGGTTTGTCAAGCAAAATGATAAATTAAGTTTGGGAAAAATGATTTTGTGACCCACTTACGGTGTGCGTCTACCGTTACCCATTTTGTTGCATTGAAATGTGTGCACAAAATTTGATTTGCATCTAAAGTCCCTGTAGATATGCATGTCAAATTGATTGCTCCAAGTCAATCAAAATAGCAAGACTCAAGTCAAACAATAAATCTACAGTGGGGCTATTTGGAATCATTTTTTGCTCCTTTTACTCTTTTTTGTAATCTTACCTCCGATTTTAAATTTTCTTTACTTCGTTTACTCTAATTTTTTTTTAAATTATTCTGAAACTACTCTAAGCCCTCAACGACTAACTCCTTACTCGCATTCGAAGCCATGTACCCTTACACTAAATTCGTCAACACCATCATCTCTTCAATTTTTCGGCTTTACCGAACCCTCAATCGAACTCTCCAATGCATTTCAACTCATTTTGTAAGTGAAATCTCGCCAGATCTGTAGGTCACGGTGGTCGGTAAAATCAAGGAGCACCACCTATTTCTTCGTCAGTTACTGGTGTATTGGGTAAGTTTGATGACCTAATTTTTTATGGATAAAGACGGAAGAATCTAAACGAGAATAACCCTAACCCTAATACGCGACAATTCTACTTGTCCGATGGACTTCAGGGTTTATAAAGCGTAAGGACCGCAAGGTTAAAAGTACAATATGACAAAAAATGTCATTAAGCATTTGAAATTAAGCAGGAATATATTTATGGGGTCTGCCGAGTAAAACTGTGGGATATATAAAGCAACGCAGCCACCAATAACCGCATTTTCTAGGTACCCAATGGTTAGGGATTACTGAAGTCCATAAAGACATGTCAGATAGGTTTAGTTGATGTAAACTTAAGTTAAATAAGACATTAAGATATGAGGTACGTACACTAGTTTAATATTGAGGTATACACAGTATGGCGGTCGAATATAACCAACAATTTTGTAACATTGAGGTCTTACAGCACCGTCGCACCTAGTGTCGTAACCGGATTCCATCTGCCGAGTTTCATTTGTTTACATCACATATATGGAGTAAATTTGTGGGGTATGTGTAATTAGCGGCCAAAATGTGTTGTCAGCCTTTCAAATGTGGCGGTTGAACAGTACTGTGGGTCTTTTAGATTTGCGATTTTTCTATGGCTAATGGTATTGTCAACTTTAGTCACCAGTTAAAAGTGGGGTCAAATGAGTAAAGTTGTGGGGTATATACAGTCTATCGACAGGTAATAGTCGTTTTGATTAAGCACCCGACGCTACATTGTGACCGATAGGTATTTAGTATATAGCGGTTCTGCTTGACCGATAAGTATCTGGAGTGGACATATAAACATCAAATTCTCGTATCAAACGTATCCAAATACGCTACAACACATTTTTAAATTTTGTGTTCCTAATAAACAGAGGCTCCTATACATTCGAGTTCATTAAACCATCAATGTAAACATCATATCACTTGTAAGAAGAGATGCCTGCAAAAAAATAACAAGTCAAGTACACCGATGGTACCAAGAATTCATCCATGTTCACCAAAAACATAACAAGTAATGTAAAGTAGAAAATATGACAACGTTTATGTGTTCTAAACACTCATAAACACCCATTTACACCTATGTGTATCAATAAAAAACGTCGCACATGCACTATCAAAAAAGGGTGCATGTTGCATTAATCATCATTAAGTTCCATCATAACCACGCGACCAACAGGTTGGTTTCGCGAAAAAATATTCAAACCTACCAACCATTCTCTACTTTAATCCTCTGCATATGGTTCCCATTGTTGCGTGGTTGGTGGTAAAGGTGTTTCACTGCTCATGCTACAAGCAAAATTAAACATATGAGCATTCAACAATGAACATTAATACTTAAAAAAAAAAGAAACGCGTAATGTGAATAACTCACTCTAACAAACAGTAACAAGGTATAGTCATATGAAGCATTTGTCGGCTAAAGAAGGTATTGGACCTCTTGTGAGAAACCACACATTAGATCTAAACTTACTTAAAACGACAACATACATCCCATAACGATTGGCCACAATTAGCCCCATGCCCAAAAATGTAAGCCAACCAACTCCAAAATCGGGGCACTCAAAGTGGTTAAGTGCATTTCGGACCCGAGCATAATCAGTGTTGAGTTAAAAGTGCTCTCTGTAGGTGACACTGTTCTGGTCCATCTCTTCAACCAATTCCATCCTCACCCTCATCCAACCATTTTCAAATCATAGCCAAGAGCATGTACGCTATCGCCCGATAGCCATAATGACCATCCGCAATAACATCTACTATTTGACGGCGGTAGGTGTGCCACAGTGCTGTTATTTCACTAACATACTTAGAGGCCATAGATCTACAATAAAGATTATGCAAAAAGTTCATTTTAGTATAAAGGAATAAACTTCCACTAAATTAACAACCATCCTTAAAACGCTATGTTAATTTAAGGGACTAAAATTCAAGTTTCACCTAATTCCAAGATAGCTAAGGCATGACACTTTGAATTAGGTTATTTATGTAGGTACTAATTACCAATTACATCATATGTAACTTTTAGTTATTTTTATGAGATTATGACATCTTATATCTTAGCATGTTTTATCTCATCTAGTGCCTAAAGTCCAAAACCGTTTTTATAGCTTTATCAAGTCTAACCATTTCAAACAATAGAGTAACCGTTACTCAACTTGCCTCACCAAGATAACACAATACACTATGCGGAGGCAAACCTATATTGATGTGATCGAAACCTTGACAAATGTTTGAGAATGGATGACACTTGACTTAAAATTTGTACGAGGGGTTTTTATTTGTTTTAGTGATCATAATTAAAACAAGATAAATATCATATATTAAAATGCATAAAGAATCACTAAACAAGTTAGGAAATTTTACTAATATTGACTATTATAGGACTTTCCTTACGCTACGAACAGTTAGTGCGGCGGCCGCGCTGACCGGTCAGTGAATACCTTATCATAATCCAATTAGAATTTAAAATACTTTGAATCCTTATCCAATTAGGATTTGTTATATAACTCACCTATCTTCTAGGATTTGTAATTTTAATCTGATTACAAGTCTATCTCCTATCTTATAGAAATATACTAATGGATTATCATAATGAGATATATGATCAAAACCAATTTCAAAATATTAATCATGCATTCAACATCAGAATCATATTAAATTAATCATATTAACATAATCATGATTTCTATCATGGAAACATACATAATTATTGAACAAAATGAAATATGTGTTCAACATCAAAATCATATTAACCTAAGCATGAATTCTACCATGAACATACAAAACTCGCATCCTCCAATATTGAAATATATGTTAATCAAAATATTCTAAATATGAATACTATCATTGAAAATCATGCGTATGTATCAATATACATGAGTTAACAACATGCTTTAAACAAATTCTTAATAACAATTATCATAGAATCTATATATACATCATATATACATTAATTGAGATTAAGTTTTCACATATATATCATATATACATTACAGAAAACATGCAAACGTTTAATAGAACCGAACCTAAGGCTCTGATACCACTGGTGGGTTTTGGGGTTCATACACAATGAAAAATTCGAAACAAATTTTGATAAAACCCAACAGGATCGAAAATAAATTCCATTAAACTAGATCTACTAAAATTTGCTTATCTGATCGTTCGATTTCCAAGACGTTCAAATGCGTGTCCTCTATAAGAAATCCACACACGAACATTGACCACAATTTGGGGTGCTATCCCCAAGAGAGACAAAAAATGTTTTTCTTCTCTCTCTCAAAATCCAAAGAACTCAAAAATTCACCCTTTATTTATATGTGTAGATAAGCTCTCACTTAAAATCATATTCGTAACACAACTATTGTATTTAGACAGTTTAAGTAAATTACACATTCGCCCATATTAATAAGTTATCATATAACAAATCGTAAGGGCTTTTATGTCATGAATTTTATATAAAACCTCCTATTCATGAACTTGAAATGCATAAAAATAGACCTAACATATACGTAAGGCTCTTGTTTGGTCTTTTAGATTTGATGCTCCAAATTTTATATGAGATGACTTAAGTTTCCCTTTTGAATCATTGTGACCAGCAAGTAAGAACTTAATATTTCTCTTTCTTTCTAATTGCTTTGGTTTACATGAAAATGAGAAAACAACCTTTATATAATGTATATATATATATATATATCGGTGTGTGTATTTCAAATCTTGTCCATACATCTTATGGTATTACACCCATCTAGACACACATCAAGGGCTCCTAGTTTAATTTATGCAACTTAGGTTCATTATTTGGTTAACTTCATACTATAGGCCAAGCAAGTTAAATATTTGGTTACATTAAAGTATGAAAATTAATTCTAAAACTTACTATATCACTCTCTATCCGGGTACCACGCTAGCACACATCGAAGGTACTACTCTACTACTGCGGTTCGTCAACGAATTAAGTAAGAAATAAAGAAATTTCAACTTAATTAGTGTGCACACATACAAGACACTAGGCACCATCACACCAAAAAAAATATATCTCTACCTTTGTGTCAAGTGTTGGGATTTGTGTCCTCGCCATTGGGCCACTTCCCAGGTTAATGCGCCTAAATTAGCGACTAATTCGGTTTTAATGATTTGGGTCGTTATTGTTGGGGCATGTGCCCTACGTCAATCTACAAATATTTTTTTATCTTATAATTTTAGTTAGTAAAATAGAAGTTTTCGTTTGTTGTTTTATTAAAAGCGATTGCATGTTTATCTTATAATAATATTCATGGGTATTTGTCGAAAAATCGTAAATGTCCCTAGTCGGTCAATATACTGAGAACTATAATGAATTAAGACTATTTTGGATCTTGATTGATGGTCATGTGATGATAATGCATATATGGATATGAATCGAAATCATGAGTGCTTGTTAAGGAATAAGGTACTGGACCGACCCGCTATTAGAACACCACATGAATTAATTCATAGGTGTTACTCATGAAATGTATCTCTTGATAATCTAGTAGCCTTAATATCACCATCAATAAATAATAAAGTCAATAGTCATAATCATCAAATATAAAAATTAATCAACCATAAATAATGATTTTATAATAAATTTCAAATCTCAAAAGTACATTTAGATTGATTACATTATCCCCAAAATTTTGTAAAATTTTTTCGATAGCATCTCCTTTATTTTTAAGCCCACACTGAAAAACTCGATTTTCAAAAGTCTTCAACAAAACCTGCTCTGCTTGGTGGAAATGTTGAAAGACTCACAATCCACCACAAAACAATATATTTGCATCAACTGAATGTATATTCATTTTAACCTAATTTAAAAGATCAAAAACCTTAAACTAACATTACCTTAACTTCAAAATTATCTCAATTCATCTCAAAATTGTTTCAAGCAATCCCAAGGAGATCCTAACCATACACGAACCCAAACACCCTTTTATACAATATAGTATATCACAAACAATGCATACATAAAGAGAAAGGAATGAAGCAAGTCACAAATACTAACAAATCTTTCCCTTTCCCTTGTTGCAGCTAGAACATGTCATTACCCAATTATTAAAATTCGATAATGTCAGATAAGTAAATCCCACACTATCCAGTACACCTGTAATAATCAAATGCGTATTAATCTAAGAAATTAAACTAACAATATAATCCAAGAAATTCAAATACGACAGTGAATCCATCCCATTTCTGTTATCTAACCACAATCAGATAATGTTTTCCAAAAATAGTAAGTAAACAATAATAAGGACTCATGCAAAGATAAGGTAAACAAACGAGTCTTATTCCTCTAGACTATGATAGTATGATTTGTCTCAACGTGATCTCATGATAGCCACGTGATGCAAAGTATTAGTGATTCTAGCTCCTCAAGTATAATATAATGTTCTCCCCTATAATCGCGGTTTAGTAAACACTATTAGGATACTCAAATCGCCTTTATCCTCCCCACCTATGTATGCATTTACAACAAACAATGCAATACCAAGGATCAAAGTGATTTATATGAAATTCATAATCATACAATGTAAAGGTTACTATGGGATTTACTTAACCTTACAAACGCGATATCGTCACTTCTTGCACTTTGTGTCAGTAAAATAGTCCACACATGATTCCAATTGCTGTCCTACAATTCATATATAAGTCCAATAAGATTCCACAACCACTCCATAATCTTTTCCAATTTATTATATCTCAATTAGTGTTGTCTCAATTTGAAAACCCCGAAATCAGTCCAAATCAAATCCTCGGACGTTTCGATTCTAATTTAGACTGCAATTGTCGTTCAGAATCGAAAATTGAACTAAATTAAGATTTAAAATAATTTTTAGAATTTTGAGCATTTTTAATGTTGTAACACGCATTACAAGGCAAGATCCCAAGTATAAATCCTCGAGAAATTTCCAAAATCCCAATTTTTCATAAAAATCTCCAAATTTTAATTAGTTTGTCCAAAAATCCCATTTTTTGATTTTATTTCTTAATTTACAGGGGTTTTATTTAATTTTTCTCGAATTTAAACCATTTTTTAAATTTATTTAGGGGGAAGGGGTTCGATCCTGAACTGAGTCCGGTAGTCGAACCCGGTTTGGGGGTCATCCCCTTCCCAACCTTTGGAATGAAACATAGAAGATCATCTTCTCTATTTTGTTCTTTATTGATTTTTTTATATCAAAGGTTTAGGTGCCCCCTTCCTCCCTCCTCCTTTTTCTTTCTCTACTCCCCTCCGGTTCCTTTGTTTCGTTTCATCACTGTTTTTTGTTTGTTTTTTTAGGTTGAATCGGTCACCTCCCTCCCATCTTTGCAGCCAAAAACAACGCATAATGAATAGAACTTCAACTTCAACATACAGTCCCCTAATTCATTCCATACACCAACAAACCTGAAAATCAAAATTTAAAATTTGCAACCAGTACCTTCAACACCACCACAGTATCCTCCAATTCAATTTCCAAGCTCTCAAATCAATCAACACAGGGAAGAGGGGATGGAAGGAGAAATAGTGAACAACGATGGACTCTCACACATTGGAGGGGTGATAAGACGAAGAAACGATGAACATGGGAACAATGAAACAATAACGAAGAACAGTCCCTGTTTGATATCGATTTCGATTATAAATCAAGGGGCTAGGCTAAATGAGCAAAATGCCCCTCAATATTTCTCCTCAACAATATACCCCAATGCCCTTTTGGGCTTTTTTGACATTTTTCCATTATTTTGATAATTATCTTTTCAATTCTTGTCTGAATTGAACACATAAAAATACCTTAATTCCGCCAAAAATTGGAGAATTGACAAATGCGCTCCTAAAGTCTCGGACAATGCATCTCACATGAAATTCGAGGTGTGGGACCCATGTCGGCTCGTTAAATCCAATTAACGTTTAAATTTGAAGTTTCATACTTGAATACAATTATTTTTCTCAAAATTTGAAACGATAGTTCGAATCAATATTTTAATTCTTCTGGGACTCATTTCAACACGTATCTTGAGACAAAACCTTACAAAATATCGAATTTACTCGGTTAACTTGAATTTTCCAAAATAATATTATGTATAATAGTACACAATACTAGACACACATCACACAATAATAAAAACAACTTGTAAATCTCATTTCACCGGTCTTCAGCTCCCGACTCGCGACCTAAATCATAACTAGGACTCATTAAGTTGGATTAGTCATATTTATTGAACTAAAAATTATGGGATTTGACAATTTTCACAACTAATAAAAATTTCATCCTCGAAATTAAAATTGAAATCGAATTTACCTATACTATAAAGAGAACCAGAAAATGCACTCTCATATACTCCTTGCTCCCATGTTAGCTTCGAGTCACCATGAAACTGCCACTTAACCAAAACAAGTAGAATTTCTTTATTTCGAAGCTTTTGGACCTTCTTATCCATAGTCGAAATAGGTTGCTCTTCATATGAGACATCACCCTGCAAATCAAACTGATTCCATTCTACTATGTGATGTGAATAAGGTTCATTACGCCCTAGCATAGACACATGAAACACACTATGAAATCTGGCTAACTGAGGGGGTAATGCAAGTCCAAAGCAACCTTCCAATTCGTTTCACAATCTCAAACAATCTTACAAACCTAAGAGAGCTTTCCTTTTAGTTTAAACTCAGTAATGACCTTTGCAAGGGGAGACTTTCAAATAAACTCAATCCCCTTCACTATATTGCACAACCCGGTGAAAGAGATCATAATAATTTTTGCGTTTTTCTTGAATTGCTTTCAATCTTAAAAGAATCTACTACACAACCTCGGTGTAATCTCAAACTATATGTGACCCTGACTCAGTCAAATCCTCCTGTTCAGACCAATCCGTAAGTGAACGATAAGGTCTCCCATACCATGCCTCAAACGAAGCCATCTTGATACGCGATTGACAAACTTTATTGCAAGAGAGCTTATACAGATGTATATATTCTTCCTATGAACCTCCAAATTCCAATACACAAGCTCTGAACATGTCCTTCAACAACTGCATCAACTTTTTAGTTTGACCATTTGTTAGTGAATGAAATGTAGTACTGAAATGTTACTGGAAGTCGAGCTGTTCTTGCATGCTCTGCTACAACCTTGATGTGTACCAATCATCACGATCAGAAACTATCGTTAATGGTGCCCCATGCAAGCGAACCATATCTCGCTCATACAACAAACTCAGTTGTGTAAAAGTACATGAAATGGACATAGGAAGAAAATGAGTAGACTTCGTCAGTCTATCAACTATAACCCAGACTACGCCATGTTTCCTCTAAGAAATAGGCAGATGAGTAACAAAATCTATCACAATACGTTCCCATTTCCATTGTGGTATGGGAAGTGGATGCAACATACCCCCAGGTTTCTACCATTCGTCCTTAACCTGCTGGAAAATTTCACGTCTCCTCACATAATCACCCGCATTAACTTTCATCCATGGACACCAATACAACCGCTTAATATCATGATACATTTTGGTCCTGCTTGGACGAATGCTATATCTGGACCGACAAGATTCTCTCAATATCTCATCCCGAATCTCAACCACTGATGGAATCCATAGTCTGCCTCTAAGCCTCAAACTCTGATCCGCAGACTCAACCCAAGCTGGATTATTACTATCATCAGCAAACCCCTTGAACTTCCCATAATTCACATAACTTTGTTGACTATCTATCACTTTCTGAATAAAGACAGTTTGTACTCTCAGCTGAGCATAAATTAGTTCATCATCAGCCCCATGAATCTTCAACAAAGTCATAGCGATGACTTTTTCGAGTAAGTCATACTTGTAAGTCAACCGACTTGCTGCCCACAATGTTTCAGCACTTTTCCTGCTCACTGCATTGGCAACAACATTTGCTTTACCCGAATGGTATTGAAGACTAAAATCAAAGTCTTTCAAATGTTCAAGCCATCGTCTTTGCCTCATATTCAACTCTTTCAAAGAGAATAAGTACTTCAAACTTTTATGATCTGAAGTAGCGTGAAGCTTTTCCCATACAAATAGTGCCTCCACAGCTTCAAAGAAAATACAAACGCCACTAATTTCAAATCATGAACAGGATGATTCTTCTTGTGAGTCTTTAACTACCAAGAAGCAATAGCAATCACTTACCATTCAATACTAACACACAACTCAAAACCACTTTCGAGGCATCAATATAAACTATAAGCCTTTTCCCCGGTTCAGGCAATACAAGAATTGTTGCTGAAGTCAAACACTTTTTCAGTTCCCAAAATGCAGCATCACATTTTGTTGACAAAAAAATTGAACATTTTTATGAGTTAATTTAGTAATTGACACAACTATCTTAGAAAAATCTTTCATAAATCTATGATAACAGCCAGCGAAATGCAAAAAAACACTGTATTTCTGTCATTGTGGTATTTTTCGACCAACTAATGATAGCCTTAATTTTAGCTGGATCCACTGAAATCCTTTCGTACTTACCACATGACCCAAGAAATTCACCTCAAACAACCAAAAATCGCATTTCCTAAATTTGGCATGCATCCTATGATTTCTCAAAGTTTGAAGAATAACTATGAGATGATATTCATCATCCTCTTGAGTCTTAGAGTATATCAAGATATCATCAATGAAGACTATCACAAAATGATTCAGATACGGCTTCAACACTTTCTGCATCAAGTCCAAAAACATCGTAGAAGCATTAGTCAACTGAATTGTTTCTGTAACCCCTGTAATTAAGGAAGTCTTTTGCACATCATCTTCCTGAACTCTCAACTGATGATAACTACAATGAAGATCAATCTTAGAAAATAATTTAGCTAAGTTGATCTAACAAATCATCAATTCGAGGCAATGGATATTTATTTAAAATAGAGATCACGTTCAAGTGTCTATAATCGATGCAAAGCCTCAAACTACTGTCCTTGTTTTTCACAAAAGGATTGGTGCTCCTTACGGCGACATGCTTCAGTGAATAAATTACTTTATCAAGCAACTCCTCCAATTGTTTCTGCAACCCCTGTAATTCCTTCGAAATAAATATTGGTTTAATTCCAGGAGCCAAATCAATCACAAAATCAATCTATCTCAAAGATGGAACTTCAGGTAAATCATCAGGAAACATATCAGGGAATTCATAAAACACTAAAATCTCTTCCAGTTTAATTTCAGGTCTTGCCACTGTAGTAATAGTTTTGACAAGAGTTTCCATGTCTTCCCTAGTGGGTATCATACCTCTGGTCAAAGGCAACGTAGACAATATTCAGGTGTATGTAAAAACCAAAAACCCGAAATATAAAAGAACACCGACTTATGAAAACAATCTAATTGTGCATGAAAAGCCGCTAACCAATCCATTCCCAACAACACATCAAACTCCATAGACTCTAATACACAGAGATCAATGGCCATCTCATTTCCAGATATCTCAACAACACATTTCTCACACATAAAGTGAGGATCCACCTTATCCCCAATTACTATGTTGAGTACAAGATGAATAGGGAGTCGCATCGGAGTTAACCCTAGTCAATTATCACACAATCACAAACTGAAATCGTACCTTCAATAAGATTATGATTTACATCTAAATCTCGTTCGGTTACCACCTAAACATGTTCCTTGATATGTTGTTATGGTTGTGATAAACAAGAGGACACTCTTAAGAGTTGTGAACATGCAATCTTGTAATGTCCTTTCTTTCCATACATAAAAACATATAGCTGCACTTTGACTCCGAGACAATCTCGGCTAATATGTTCTTACCATACTAAATGTCAGCCCCCTCGTCATTAGGACGACTGACCAGCCTAGATTACCTTAATCCTCTGATAATCTAATCAGCTTAATCCATTCTTTATTCTTTGACCTCAAAATATTAAGTATTTCAATTATTTATAAGCCTCCAAAACTAATTTTATATCCTCAATGAACTCAATTCATGATTCGTTCAATTGGAACAAATTAAGAAATCATAAGGATTATTCTTTGTATTTTGTAAAAATCTCGGCAACACCTCCTCCAAAAGTGGTCTACCAGAAAACTTTCACCTAATAAACAACAAAATGGGGAAATGCTTAGAAGGACTCACAACTCTCCGCAGTTCATAATATATATCAAATTCAAATTTATAACCTAACTTAGAGTCACCGATAACTTAATTACAACTTTACAGTCCTAAATAGACCAAGATTGAATTAAAACCTTTCAACATATTTTAAACTAACTTAGGAGACTCTTATAACCATTCAACAAATTTTTACATCCTACACTCACCCAAAGAATCCCCAAACAATATATATATATATAAACCATTTAAAACATGAAAATTAAATTTATAATATGAAAATAATCACTACAATCTTTGAGTCGTGTCCACTTTTCATTTGTCTTCATATAAAATCTAACATCATAAAAAACAACTCGAAGATGTCAGGCAAATAAATTCCTACATTGATCTATACTCCTGCAATTGTTAGTCTAATATATGGAGACATATAATTGCATTTCCAAACAATCAATAAGATATATGTGTCAACATGGCATGCAATCCACTCTGTTGCCGTCTCCTAACTATAATTAGATGTCGACTTCCAAAAATAGTACATAGACAATATTAAGAGATCATGAAATGCAAAAATAACTTGTCGTCGTTAAACTCCTCTAGGCAGAACTGAAACCTAGTTTTAATCAAACCAGATTTCGAAACAAGCTTATCCCCCTCACTCACTCTATGTATGCATGACCAAGAATGATAAAATGCAATGCATACTATTTTACAATTACAAGTACATAAATATTCAATTAAAAGTAAAGATCACTGTAGGGGTTACTTACCACCGAACCAACTAAAAATAGATTATGAAGCCTCACACAATGTTCAACGGCTTTCACATACTTCAACAAGTCCTATTTAAATCATAAACTTCAGGTGTTAGAGTTACAACTCTATTTTAATACTTCAAAACCATTTTTTAAGCTACAGTGGAGTTCAAACCACTCCAAACTCCAACAACTTCATCTTAAGTCTCAAAACTTAATTTATATCTTCAATTTCGGTCACAAACTACGTAATTAGCTTCAAAAACAATTTAAAAATCTACTATGAATCTTAAATTGAGATTTTAACTCAATTGGCAATTTTAACCTTACCAATTCCAAATTTCAACTTTAGAACTTTAACAAATCCTAATTTACTCGTTTTACCAAATTTTGGAGCCTTTCCTTTGCAAAAATACCTAAACATTGCATTGCAATGTTTACATGAGTATTTAATTCATATTCCAAGTCAAAACTACCCAAAAATAAGCCTTCAACACTAAGTCAAATTAAAGGTAGTGCAGATTTTTCATTAGCGAGATCTTATGTTTGACGTTGAATTTCAACCTCTAAACCAATGAATTTCACCACAAGCCTTATTGATAATTGAAGTAGGATATACCAAGATTCAAACAAACTTATTCGCAAGTCAATCGGACAATATTTGATGTCTTAAATAAATGCCTCAACATGCCTACTCAAAACAGTTAAAACAATTAATAATGCAGTCCTAGTTTTTATCTTTCTTTTCGACCTTTAAAACATTATCAAACCTTCTCCAAATCAAATTATGATTTACAGGGATTGAGTTTGATATATATATATATACATGAAAACCCATAAAAGACTTCGCTAAAAAACCTTCATTTGATTACCCGAATCATCACCTCAAAGTAGCCCAAAAACTGGACAGCAGTACTAATTCTACAAAACTAGTTTTCAAACCACCAATTCGACGTCAATAGATTTATGAAACCTTCTCAAAACCTCAAGCTGATTCTAAAGGGCTTAATTTGATACATGAACATCAAAAGCAATACGAAAGTCCAACCAAAATCGACCAATTTGATCCCATAAAACCATACCGCAACATTACATGAAATAAGGTTGTTTTACTATCGAATATGAGTTAAGACATAAAGACTTCACTTCAAATCTCACAAATCCAATCCTAAATTATCAAAATTTGATTGAAATCATCATCAACAACAACAATTACAATAAGCATCGTCATCATCATCTTCGTTTCCATCAATTCTCAACCCAAGCAACAAGAACATATGAAAATATAAACTGTTTTCACTAAACTTCAAATCCACGAAACCTATCCAAAACCACCCAAAATCGATTATAAACATTACTTTACATTGAAACCCCTTAGTCCCCATCGAATTCTCTCAACAACATCCCCCAATTTCATTATCAAAAGAGATATTTGAATCCAAAACTCACCTCAATAGATCACCTCTATCTAATGACCAATTTCCACTGATCCTTCATCGTCCACTTTCATCATCATCACTTGGTTAATGCATCCACTGCACTTTTATTTCTATTAGAGAGAGAGAGACGAGACAGTGAGAGAAAGATGAAAAAAAAAAGATCGTGAAAGAGACGAGTGTGTGGGAGAGAATTCGTGAGGAAGATTTGCGAGTGAGAAAAAGATGTGAGGGTTGGAAGGTGAGGACCGAGATATGGGAGAGGGAAGAAACCAACAACTGTACAGAGGGAGAAGATGGATCAAGAAAGTAAATGGGTTTAAACCCTCTTCAATTTCACATTGCACTGTTAATTTAGGGGGGCCAAATGACCATTTTAACATTGCACATATCCTTTTTCTTTGGAAACTAAATGCGCTCCATGGACTTTTGTCATTTTCCTTTTTATTTTCATGTTTATCTCTTTTATTTTAGAAAAAATTAAACCCCAGTGAATACCCCAATTTCGCCAAAAAGCGACAAAAATATGAACGCTCTTCGAAACACGCGAACACCATGTCTACACCTCAACTTGACCCAATTTCACGTCGAAATAGTGTATAATACATCAAATAGGCACGCGACACACAAAAATAATATTTCGACTTTTGATCTCTGGTTCGTAATGCATGGGTTCCACCTCAGATACTTAAATCTCAAATTAAATCTGAAAATACTTAATTAGTCGCCTAATCAAGTTTATGAAATTCTCGAATGTCACAATCTTCCTAACTAATTAAAAATTTCATCATCGAAATTTAAACTTACAGCTTATTGAACGAAAAAAGATATGAGAAAATGATCATTCATATATAACTTTTTTAATTCAAAATCATAAAACTACATCAAAGGTGAACCGTTAAGTGGACCCAATCACTTTCATTGTATTCAACAAGTTGGTGGTAGAGATCATAACCATTTCAACTTTTCATTTCCAATTCCTTGGTTTAATGAAAAGTTTCATTTGTTACTTTGTCAATCCTAACAATTTGTGAATTTTTGACGAGTTAAACAATCAACTTTGTGAAATATTCAATAACTTTAGTTTACTTCTCATCTCATGCCTTGAATCCTATTCAAGCATCAATACATAACAAGACCTAGCCTATCTTATTTTTCAATAAAACAATTCTCATTCTTTTACTAAACAATTATTCCATAAATCGTTAATAATGTCACCGCCCAAGTTTCTAATTTGAGTTTAACTCCTTAATATGTGACCCGTGACGTGGAACCCGCAATGAGATATGTGTCATAATCGAGGTGAGATGGCTAAAGTATATGTTATATTTGTTGTGGTGTATGCCTAGTGTATTGTATATGTGTAGACTACTAAGTAATTTCTACTTACATATAGGTGTCGATACGTATGTGGGAATGCGCCTCGAGTTGAGTGCCGGCGTGGGATCGAGGTAGAGAGTGATATGATAAGTTGGCGTAGGATTATATATAGCTTTTATAGTGATTTATACATGGGTATGGTTGATTATACACTTAATGAAGCTAAGTTAGTAAGTTAAAACAATAGCCACTTGATTTTCATCGAGACACGTATTGACTCATCTCAACATCAATGGAGTTACATATTGGTGTCACATAGCATGAGTTAGTAGGACTTGTGTTAATAAGTGTATCACTAGATGAGCCTCGAGATACGTATGTACAATGAGATCAATGGTTATTAATCAACCACATCCACTTACTATATAAAGCTAGTAATCAACTCATACAACCAAGTCAACTTCATTTCATTTGCTTAATTGAGAAGGAAAATTGCTAGAGAGAAGGAGAAGGTTGGAGGAAGAAGAAGACCAGCAACCAAAGTGGGTTTGGTGAAGGAGATATCAAGTTAAGCTAGGTGTTAATCAAACTATGTACATATCTCCCTATTTACTTGAAACCTGTTTTGGTTTTCGGTCGAATTCAGAGGCTAGATGATTAAGATTTTACAATTGGTTTATATATTTGGATTCTTCATTTCAAGTTGATAATCCAGGTATATCAAAGTTCTTAATTTGGTTTTAAAATCATAAAGATATGAATTTTTGAAGTTGTAAGACCAAAACTGAATTTCTGCATGTTGTATTAGGGATTAGTCTATGTAATGTGGTCATAACATGCTCATTTTATATCCAAATGGACTCAAATTGGTGGCATTTGAAAGCTTACTCAAAGGAGAACAACTTTGCTTAACCAAAGATGTTATAATTCAAATCTTTTCATGCCCAAAAGTGCTCTACAAGTAGGTGCTAAAATGTAGTAAAAGATTTTTAAAACTAAAATTGTTAAAGGCATAACTCCTTATCTCCTTATCCAAATGAGCTGATCTTTTAGTATGTTGTTATTGGAATGGTTGCTGCCTTGTGACCAAAAATCACATTTTTTGAAAGTATATATTGGGAGAAATAGATTTTCTAAGTCCACTGGTCGTGTTAGATTTCAATTAGAGCTATGTTTAGTAGAAATATTATATTTCTTTCCTTTTAAATCGAAATCTTGAAAACTAAACCTTTTTGGAAAGCTAAGATAAAGACCAACAATCTTTGTACTGGTAGAAGATTTTGATATTTGGACAATTTCATGCCTAAATCGTGCTGTAATATAAGACTAAAATTTCAGTGTTGTTTAGTCTTAAAGGGTTATTTTGGGTTAAAGTTCCAAAATCCATTGAACCTGACTTAAACCCAACTTATTTGGAGTAGTTTGATATCAGGAAACTAGGGAAGTGTTCCGGGAATTCAAATACGAGCTTTGAGGTGTTGGGAGACCAGAGTAGCTTAGGAAATTGCGTGGATTGTAAGTAAACTGATTGAGATATTTCTTTACATTTCATTCTTATTCATATGTTTATTTCCAGTCATTTAGACTGAATTGCTTTTGTACTCCATATGCCATGACTTGTTATTTCTCATTACATGAGGTTGCTTTCATGGTATAATTTGTCGATCAAATGATTTCATTGACTCCAAATCATGTGCAATGTCATTGTTGATTGTTAATAAATGTGGTCAGTGAAATAACATGCTATTTGGTAGGTGCTACATATTATTGTAATATATTTTCTTCGTGCATTAGATATGCAGTTGCCATATTGAATTCTCAAACCATGTTATTACTTCAAATATTTAAGTCGTTCTTGAATCTAGGGTCATTACATTATAGAGGTCCGTCGAACATACAAGGTCACTAGACTTCCAGGGTGATCGGGATCTCTCCACTATCTTGCGCAGCACATGAGAAATGAATCACGGGGCTTTTGGCAAGTATATATCGTAGGTGACTGGCACCAACAAAAGGTTATAAAGGCAAGAGCACTGCTCAGACCTTCGCATTGATGTAGAGCTCAGCACCATCCTCATATAGTGAAAAAGGCTAATGCGATGAAGATCACGGTCGACTGACCCTAGATCATTACTATTAATCCATGTGTCAGTTTCATGTTGTTTAGCTTAAGTATCTCTTTGCATGTTCTCTTTTCAACATAGTTTCTATTATCATGCTTTTTGATACTTGTCGCATAATTGGGAATGTGAACAAATGTCTCTCAGTATTACATTCTATTTTCCTATACTCACCATCTAGTTGTGACGGTGGGTGCAGATCCATCGAGTAGCAGACTGGGCAAAGAGAAGATCGATGAGTACCTCTGAGCCAGTGGATCATTGCTACACCCAATTTTGTAGGTTTTGATTTTTGATGTATTACTTTAAATGTATATGATATACTTTTGGGGTTGTATATTATAGGTTGAGTGAGTAGTACATTGACCAGACACATAATATTATTTATAGCCATTTCATGAAAAATATGCATGTGATCTCTATTCTGTGATTTTCCCACAATTGTTAGGACTCTTGTTATAAGCTTCCGCTAGATTGTTAAGACTTCCGCTGTATAAACTTTTAAGTAAATAAAATTCTAATTAACCCAGATTTATTAATTTACATAGGATAAGTATAGGTTTATATTCAAAACAAATAATAAATAATAAGTAGGTAAATGATTTTGTGATAGGCTGACTAGTCCCTTGTTAGGTCCTATATGGTAAGATTAAGGATTAATAACGGGATTAGGCCGGGCAGTTGCCTAATTTGAGAAAGGGTCGTTATAGTTGGTATCAGAGCCTAAGTTCTAGAATATTATGGACAGTTTATGGAATTGTCCAAAGTTGAGATACCATAGTCACATGTGGTATCATATTCTAAATTTATAAAGCTTAGGAGAGCCTAAGTTTATGGAGCTTAGGATTGTGGAAAACAGTCATTCCACAAGGTGATACCAAAGCTACATTGTGTAGCAAAATGCATAACTTTTCCAATGCGTAACAAATAAAAATTTAAACAAGAAAACATAAATTTTGGTTGTGGAAAACCAGATGATCCTTGCCTAGAAACCATTAGTTGAGAAGTGAGTGAAAGTAAGATGGAGAAGTCTTATATGTATACATGTTAATTTTCTATATGTATATATGCGCTATCTACGTAGTTGCCGGTGTCACGAATGTTGTCAACTTGCAGAGCACGATGGCAGATTGACGTAAGATCAAATATTGCAGCAGCTCCAATGGTGCACAATTTTCAAGTAGTAGAGACATTTGAGACTTTACCGTTTCCCCGCCGACATTTTCCAACATATCAGTCAAGGTCCAGCTTGTCAAGGACTTCATCAAACTCTAGCCAGCCTACTTCGATGGAGTGAGGAACTTTAAGAAGATTGAGAAATGGGAACTATCTCAAGAGAAGCTTCATAAGATAATGAAGGTCATGGCAAAAGTACAGAATAAGGTCGAGAGAGTTTCCCGACAGGGGCAGAGACAGACACAGGCCCATAATCAAGTTTAAGGTCAGCGTAGACCTATCACTTGTTATAGGTGTGGTCAGGTTGGCCATGGGATAAGAAATTGTCCACATCCAACAGCCGTGTTTCAACCTCAGATTCGAGATGGTGTACATATGGTAGCACACCCCGATGCAGATGCCACACGGAGACACATTGAGGGTATGGTTTCCATTTGTGGTAGATAGTTATATGTTTTGTTTGATTCAAGTTCTACAGTATCTTTCATTTCAGGTCGCATGATATGCATCTTAGGGTTGACACCGGTTAGAGTTAGCGTACATTTGATTTTGAGTACTACAACCGGGGATAGAGTGTACCCTAATTGTCTCGTTGAAAGATGTATAGTAGAGATAGGCAGGGTAGAGTTACTTGCAGACTTTAGGGTTCTCGAGTTTTTAGAGTTTGACGTATTGTTAGGGATGAATTAGTTAGTAGCGTATCAAGCTCATATCGACTGTTTCAGTAAGACAATGATATTTGAGATTTCAAGGCATCCGATCTTCACGTATAGTGGTAGTACATCGAGAGCCGAGGGCATTAGAGGTCGACTTGCGACTAGGGGAGAGATATAGACTCTGGTGTCATTATACACCATACTAGAGAGTCAGGGACCTAGACTTAAGGAGATTCTGATTGTGTGCAAGTTTTTGAATGTATTTTCGGAAGACTTACCTTGTTTACCACCACTGAGAGAGATAGATTTTATCATTGAGTTGGTACATGGTATTAGACGTATATATACCACAATACTGCATAACTTCGAGAGAGTTGGAGGAGTTAGTTGCACGATTTGGGAGAGAAGGGATTCATCACACCTTCTATGTCACCATAGGGTGCACCGATCCTGTTTGTAAAGAAAAAGGACGATACTTTGAGACTATGTATCGATTATAGACAGTTGAATAGGGTCAAAGTCAGAAACAAGTATCATTTACCACTGATTGATGACTTATTTGATCAGCTAATAGGAGCATAATATTTCTCCAAGATAGACCTGCGATCAGGGTATCATTAGCTTAGGATAAGGGATGAGGATAGGTCCATAGAGGCATTTAATACGAGATATGGACACTATCAATTTACAGTTATGCCGTTTGGTTTGACTAATGCTTTTGCCATGTTTATGGAATTGATGCATCGAGTGATGAGACCATTTCTTGACCGTTTCATGATAGTTTTCATCGACGATATATTGATATATTCGAGGACTCGAGAAGATCACAAGCAGCACCTCAAAGAGACGTTGCACTCTTTAAGGGAGCATCGACTCTACGCAAAGTTCAGCAAGTGTAAATTTTGGCTATCAGAAGTCAAGTTTTTGGGACATGTTGTTGGAGCAATAGGTATTGCTGTAAATCCAGCTAAGATTCAGGTTATTATGGATTGGCCTACGTTGACGTTAGTTACGGAGGTCAGGAATTTTCTGGGGTTAGCAGGATATTACCGCAGGTTTGTGAAGGATTTCTCGAAGATCGCTACACCGATGACTGGATTGACCCAGAAAGACGTCAAGTTTGATTGGTCCGAGGAATGCGAGGAGGCATTTGCTCAGCTAAAGATATTTTTGACTACTGCACCAGTGTTGATATTTCTAGAGGCTGGACAGAGATTCCTGGTATATACAGATACTTTTCATACATGTCTAAGTTGTGTGTTGATGCAGGATAGAGGTACGGTAGCTTATGCATCTAGACAACTAAAGATACATGAGAAAAACTATCCCACTCATGACTTAGAGTTGGCGGCGATAGTGTTTGCTTTGAAGATATGGAGACATCATCTGTATGGAGAGAGGTTCACACTCTAAACTGATCATAAGAGTTTGAAATATCTCTTCACATAGAAAGAGCTTAAGATGAGATAGCGCTGGTGGTTGGAATTTTTAAAGGACTACGATTCTTCTCTGGAATATCACTCAAGAAAAGCTAATGTAATTGCTGATGCACTGAGTAATATGCCGGTTGGAGATGTCGAAGTTGTTAGATACCATATGACACATGAGTATGGATTATTCGAGGTAGTGAAAATGATGAAGCAGTCATATATTCCTATTGATACTCGGGTGATGATTTATGCATAGATGAGGCTTCATATAGTGTCTACTCAAAGATTATTAGAGGGAGAGAGAGTTGACATCTTATACCTGAGATTCAGTGAGCTGGCCCAGAGTACTAAGTGTATTGACTAGACAGACACGATGGACCATTGTTTGAGATTGAGAGGCAGATTGTGGATACCAGCAATGGCAGAGCTGAGAGATGAGATTCTTTAGGATTCACACTGTTCCCGATTCACTGTTCATCTAGGTAGACCAAAATGTACCATGACGTGAAGAGACATTTTTGGTGGCCTGAGATGAAAGCAGATGTATCAAAGTTTATCAGGAACTGTGGGATTTGTCAATTGGTGAAGGCAGAGCATCATAGACCTAGAGGATTGCTATAGCCGCTCCCCATTCCACGATGGAAGTGGGAAGACAATCATTGATTTTGTTAGAGGATTGTTGAGGACTGTCCGTCGACACGATTCCATCTGGGTGATTGTGGACAGATTGACGAAATCTGCGCATTTCATACCACTTGCAACTCATTAAACATTTGACCAGTTGAGTTTATTGTTCGAGAGAGAGATTATTAGGATGCATGGGGTACCATTGACTATTACGTCAAACAGAGATGCTATGTATATGTCCAGGATGTGGTGGAGTATGTAGGAGCAGTATGGTATGCGCCTACAATTTAGCACAACTTTTCACCGTCAAACTGATAGGCAGACTGAGAGGTTGATTCAGACTCTCGAGGATATGCCCAGGGCTTGCGTACTTGAGTTTGGCGGATCATGGGAGTACTTACCGTTGTGTGTGTTTGCATACAACAACAGTTATCATGCTAGCATTGAGATGACACCATTTGAGGCTTTATATGGCAGACCGTGTCGCTGACCATCTTGTTGGGCTGAGCCAACGGGACATTATAGGGCCTGAAATTTTTGTTGATCACACCAAAAAGGAATGATAGATTCGCCAGAGGCTTAAAGGAGCCCAGGAGAGGCAAAAGAAGTATGCAGACATATCGCATCGATCTCACGCATGACGAAAGAGCCTTGGTGTATCTAAAAGTTTCTCCTCGGAAGGGTTTTCACAGATTTGGTCTGAAATGCAAGTTAGCACCGAGATTTATCGAGCCTTTCAAGATCAAACGACGGGTCGACAAGGTTGCTTACGAGTTGGATTTATCTCCACAAATGTCGGGTATTCACCCAGTGTTTCATATATTCATGCTTCGACTAGCCAATTCGAAGGCAATCGAGAGGCCGATAATTGACTTGAGTCAGATTGATCTAAGCGAGGACATATCTTATGAGGAGCATCGTGTACATATCCTAGACCGGAGGATACAACAGTTGACAGGCAAGTCTATCCCGAATGTGTTAGTCAAATGGCAGTTCCATGGAGACTCGGAGCTCAGTTGGGAACGGGAAGACAATATGCGAGATAAGTTCCGTACAATTTCGAGTTAGGTATAACTTTAACTCCAGTTTAATTTCAAGGATAAAATTTCCATTAGTTGGGAAGAATTTTCACAGCCGAAGTTTCTAATTTGAGTTTAGCTCCTTAATTAGGATCAAGTGACCCGTGACGTGGGACCCACAAAGAGATTTGTGTCATAATCGAGGTGAGATGGTTGAAGTATATGTTATATTTGTTGTAGTGTATGCCTAATGTATTGTATATGTGTAGACTACTAAGTCATTTCTACTTACGTATAGGTGTCGATACGTATGTGGGAATGCAACTCGAGTTGAGTGCCGGCATGGGATCGAGGTAGAGAGTGACACGGTAAGTTGGCGTAGGATTATATATAGCTTTTATAGTGATTTATACATGGCTATGGTTGATTATATACTTAATGAAGCTAAGTTAGTAATTTAAATCAATAGCCACTTGATTTTCATCGAGACACGTATTGATTAATCTCAACATCAATGGAGTTACATATTGGTGTCACATAGCATGAGTTAGTGGGACATGTGTAAATAAGTGTATCACTAGATGAGCCTCGAGATGCGTGTGTACAATGAGATCAATGGTTATTAATCAACCACATCCACTTACTATATAAAGTTAGTAATCATCTCATATAACGAAGTCAACTTCATTTCATTTGCTTAATTGAAAAGGAACTGTAACGGCCCAAAATCTCTAACCATGTTTACGTCTTTAAACAGGCTCAACGACCCATACTGTGGGACCCACACCGTGATATGTCCATTGACCGAGGCAAGGGCCAAGGTACATTTTATATTTGTTGTGATGTATGACTAGTGTATTGTATATGTGTAACTATTAAGTTAATTTTATACTGGTGTGTAGGTATGGAGACGAGCGGGGATGTACCTCGAGTCACGTGTCGACATGGAACCGAGGTAGCGACATATTGGGGTAAGTTTAATTTATTTGAATTCAATGTGAATTAATGTGGGTTTAATAAGTGGTTAATGTGGCCACATTGAAATGAATATGAAAGTGCCTATAGTTAGTTCAAATAAAACAAGGATTATTTGATGTACATCAAGACACGCATTAACCCATCAAGAGGGCAAGTGTCAACATGTTCAGTTACCCACTAGTGACTTGAGGGACAAGTGGGACAAGGTGGTCCATGAGATGAGCCTCGAGACACGTGTGCACATCAATGATCAATGGCTAGTATTTAAACATAGCACTATATATGGTCAAATTGCACATTAATCAACATTTTGGTTTCTTATCTTCTCAAAATCGGTAGGAGAGAAAGGAAAGAGAAACAATAGAGATTCTGGAGTGATTTGGTGAGGAAATAGAAGGACAACAAGTTAGGTAACTTTTCCACACCACACACTTGTGATTTCATCCAAATTGATGTTGTTGTTGTTGTGTGTTGGGATAGGTGTTAGTGACCTCATGTAACGTGTATGAGGGTCCCTAATGCAAAAACGAGGCCTATATGTGGCAAAAACCCGGAATTCAAAGTGTAGAATTCTGGGATCTGCTGCACATAGCGCGTTAGGTCGAAAATCTAGCGCACAAATATTAATTAGCGCGCTAGATAGATGAATTAGCACGCTAATGTTCGAATTGGCGCGCTACTGTTCATAATTAGCGCACTACTATTCACAATTAGCGCGCTAATTTCCTAGCCAGTACTAAAAATCAGCCAAGTCCAAAAATGGTCTAAACACTATAAATGGGTCCAAACACACTCTAACACCTGTCAAACAACTCCAGGGGAATAAGCGGAGATCCCGGGAGTTTGGGAACGCATTTCATAGTGCCGAAAGATCAAATAGGCTAGGATAATCACGTGAATTGTAAGTAAAGCTGTGAGAATTCTATATTTCATTTCATTCTCTTATTGGTTTATGGTCTATTTGTAGACATTGCTACTTGTAATCTCACATCATGTTGTTCTTGTGTCTATTCATGATCGAATATTGTGACATGATGCCTTGTAATTTGTTTCATTGATTCCAATTTCTATTATTGATGTTATTCTTGATAGATAATGGATCAAAAGCATGCTATTAGGATAAATTGGATTTAATTGGACTTGTATTCGATTTCCTTTGGGCTTTGTAGCCTAACTTGTTTTGAAATCCTAGAGTTTTGAAATTATTTTGCTTTGTAACTAAAGTAGGGATTATCTAGAGTCCATTGCACGAGAGATGCGCGGTTCACAGGGACATGGGTCTCTCGGGGTTACGCACTCACCACTACCCTCGCGCGGCACACAAGTTATGGGGCTCGGGGTGGTCGGC
Organism: Stephania cephalantha; assembly: GCA_039657325.1. Taxonomy (NCBI): domain Eukaryota; kingdom Viridiplantae; phylum Streptophyta; class Magnoliopsida; order Ranunculales; family Menispermaceae; genus Stephania; species Stephania cephalantha. The sequence goes on from CM077579.1 coordinate 15,537,838, forward strand.
AAGAACGAGGTTGATGTTGTATAAGCGTAAAGCGCAGCTCCGCTATTTGTGAGAGACATGTTGAGCGCAGCTCCATATAGTAGTGGAAAAGGTTTGGTGATAAGTTCTCACCACCGACAGGACGTAGATCATCTCGACTTAGCCTGTGTCAGTCTCTATATTTTTAACTATGGTATTTACTTGCATTACTTGTTTCAACTATTTATTTCGCTACTTTATGCTTTTAAATACCATTCGTTTATTTTGAAAATGTGGCATAGAATTCTCCTGTTATTACTTAAATATCACTATACTCACCGTCTAGTTTGTGACAGTGGGTGTAGGTCCGTCGAGAAGCAGCAGACGAGGGAAAGAGAAGATCGACGACTTCCTCTGAGCAATTCGGCTACTCTCCTCACTCGTTTTTTATGTCTCGAATTTTGTTGTATTATTATTATTTATGTCATTTTGGGTTGTACATTGGGTTGAGTAACTAGTTCCATATCTATACAAGCATGTGATGCTGTATGTTTTTCCTAGTTTCCCACATTTAGGATTTTGGATAAGCATGATCTTCAAAATACATGAGAGTGATAAAGGAATTTGAATTAACTTTAAATTGAAAAATATACAATTTATCAATACATGGATTTGGAGGAATATAGGGACGAAAGGCTCACTAATACTTAATTAAGTCTTATATGATTTGGATTAATGTTTGATTACGGGATTAGGCAGGGAGGTGCGATGTTTAGTAGTTGGGGCCGTCACAGTTGGTATCAGAGCATGGGTTCAGAGAACAAGATGAATAAAACATAAATCGTAGTTGTCGAAACCATATGACCTTTGCTTAGAACCTGTTAGTTGGGAAGTGAGTAACATTGAGATGGGGGATTTGTTTTATGTATTTGTTACTTGCTATATGTATATATATACTTATGCGTTATGTCACGTAGAAGCTGATTCGCGTTCGCTATCCAACGCAGACCCCGATGGCTGATACACGCGGGGGCAGAGATGCATAGCCTAGTGGCAGTCAGCCTCTTACTCTTGCGGAGGATCTATAGCAACTGTCTGAGCGAGTGACAGCTCAAGGCCAACAGTTGACCGATTTCATCGCTATGATGACCGCTCGTTTTGCTCCTCCAACATCGACATCGACTTCTACGACTGCTACACCGATTGTCTAAGCGCCATCACTTCCTACTGCAGCTTTAGCAGCGTCGATAGCCGTGACTGCACCAATAGTGGAGACAGAGAGCGATCTGTATCCCATGCCCGCATCTTTCAGCACTTCAGTGGAAGTTCAGCTGGTGAAGGACTTCATCAGACTCAAGCCAGCCTATTTCGATAGAGTCGAATTTTCAGAAGATTGAGAAATAGATCGTCTCACAGGAGAAGCTTCATCGGATACTGAGGATTGATGATAGACTTCGAGCATAAATCTCATCATATACTCTTGAGAGAGACGCCGACGTGTGGTGGCGTGTGACAGTGGCTACTCACGGAGAGTTCGAGACATGGGATTCGTTTAAGCAAAAATTCTATCAGCCATATTTTCCATCTTCAGTCATGAAGAGATTAATGAGAGAGTTCATGGATTTGAGACAAGACTAGAGGAGCCTGTGATGCAATACATGGATCGATAGGATTATATGCGCCAGTTTGCTGGGACTTGGTGAGAGATGAGTCTGAGGATGTATATCACTTCGGTGAAGGACTTAGACCCGATATTGGGTATTACGTCGTCAGTTCAGGCGCATGAGACATACTATCTGGGCAGAAATGCTGATGGCAGAGTACCGGGTCCAGTTTTGTCTGCAGCGCAGGCCTTAGAGTATGAGAGGAGGAGACAAAATGGTAAAGGTGCAAGGGGATGGAACCGAGGTTTTCAGGGTTCGGGGAGGGCCACTCACCCACTGGTTGTGCCTCCTGTATCATCCATTGCTCCATCACAAAGCACTGTTGGCAAACCTCCCTTGCCACCTCCCATTAGACCAACTTTACCAGCTCCTATTGTTCCTGCCTTCCCGCCGCATAGACTTCACGACAGCAGCCGCAGGGTGGCAGAGGCCGAGGCAGAGGTAGAGGTCAAAATCTTAAATAGAGACCGAAACAGCCGCAGAGACAGGGTCAGTATCAGGCATAGGCCCAGTCCCAAACTCAGGGTCAGCGCAGACAGTTGACATGCTACAGATGTGGACAAGTCGGACACATCGTGAGAGAGTGCTAGCATCCTACAGTAGTGTACGCACATCAGGCCCGAGAGGAAGTTCACATGGTAGCCCAACCTGACGCCGACGCTACACGAGGTCTTATTAAGGGTACTATTTCTATTTGCGATCGAGATTTATATGTTTTATTTGATTCTGGATCTACCATATCTTTTATCAATGGTCGCATGATAAACATCATAGGGTTGAAACCTGTTAGGCTTAGCGTACATTTGATCTTGAGTATTGTAGCCTAGGATAGAATTTACCCTAATAGTATTATTGAGAGATGTCTCGTCGAGATAGATGAAGTAGAGCTACCTGCTGACTTTAGAGTCCTCCAATTTTTGGAGTTCGACGCAATTTTAGGGATGAACTGGTTAGCTGCATACCACACTCATATCAATTGTTTCAGCAAGACAGTGATATTTGAGATCCCATGGCGTCCGCCATTTACTTATAGAGGTAGTTCAGCGAGGACAGTAGGGATGAGAGGTCGACCTGCGACTAGTGAGGAGATGGAAGCGTTGATTTCCCTGTACACTGTACCAGAGAGTCGGGGACCTAGGTTGGAAGATATACCGGTTGTTATAGAGTTTCCTGATGTTTTTCTAGAGAATTTACCGGGTTTACCACCACCGCGAGAGATTGATCTCATTATTGAGTTAGTACTAGGTACGAAATTAATTTCCATACCACCATACCGAATGGCACCACGAGAGCTAGAAGAGTTGAATACTCAGCTTCAGGATTTGAGACAAAAGGGATTTATCACACCTTCTATGTCGCCATGGGGAGCACCCGTCCTTTTTGTGAAGAAAAATGATGGTACTTTGAGACTTTGTATTGACTACCGACAGTTGAACAAAGTCACAATTAGGAACAAATATCCACTACCGAGGATTGATGATTTGTTTGATCAGCTAAGAGGAGCATATTTTTTCTCCAAGATAGACATGCGATCAGGGTATCATCAACTTAGGATCAGGGACGAGGATAGGTCCATTACAACTTTTAGCACGAGATATGGATGTGTGTTGATGCAGGGTACTGGTACAGTAGCATATGTATCCCGACAGTTGAAGGTACGTGAGAAGAATTATCCAACGCATGATTTGGATCTGACAGCAGTAGTGTTTGCATTGAAGATATGGAGACATTATCTGTATTGAGAGACATTTACACTCTCTCCTGATCATAAGAGTCTGAAGTATCTCTTCACACAGAAGGATCTGAATATGAGGCAGCGCAGATGGTTAGAATTTCTAAAAGATTACGACTTTTCCTTGGAATATCATCCAGGAAAAGCGAATGTAGTCGCGGATGTGCTGAGTAGGATACCTGTTAGAGATGCGGAGGTTCCTACTGAAACTCGAGTTGAGATTTGCGCGCAGATGAAAGTACATACTGTATCTGCATAGAGAGTGTCAGAGGGTCAGAGGAACGACAGGTTGACTCCAGGTTTAGTAAGTTAGCGCAGAGTGCAGATTGTGTTGATTGGAAGAGACGTCTGACCAGTGTTTGCGCTTCAGGGGAAAACTGTGGATACCATCATTACCAGAGCTGCGAAAGGAGATTCTTCAGGAATCACACCGTTCCTGATTCACCATTCATCCGGGCAGGACCAAGATGTACTACGACATGAAAAGACATTTTTGGTGGCCTAGGATGAAAGCGGATGTGTCAAAGTTTATTAGGAACTGTGGGATCGATCAGCAAGTGAAGGCTGAACATCGCAGACCTGGAGGATTGCTACAGCCTCTTCCCATCCCACGGTGGAAGTGGGAAGACATTGCTATGGATTTTGTGAGAGAATTGCCGAGAACTGCCTGGAGACATGATTCCATCTGGGTTATTGTTGATAGACTTACGAAGTCTGCTCATTTCCTACCAGTGGCCACACATTACACGTTCGATCAGCTGAGCAGACTGTTTGAGGTAGAAATTATTAGACTGCATGGAGTACCAATGACTTACGTCAGACCGAGATGTTATGTATATGTCCAGGATGTGGCGGAGTATGAAGGAGTAGTATGGTACGCGCTTACAGTTTAGTACGGCTTTACATCATCAGACTGACGGGCAGACTAAGAGATTGATTCAGGTTCTCGAGGATATGTTGCGGGTTTGTGTTTTGGAGTTTGGAGGATGATGGGAGGAGTACCAACCGTTGTGTGAGTTTGCATATAACAACAATTATCAGGCCAGTATTGAGATGACGCCTTTTAAGGCTTTATATGGTAGACCGTGTCGCTCGCCATCGTGTTGGGCTGAGCCAGAGGACTAGGAGACCGTGGGGCCTGAAATTGTTGTTGATCACACGGAAATGGTACGCTGATTCGTCAGAAACTCAAGGGAGCGCAGGACAGACATCGAAAATATGCGGACAGATATCGCGGTGATCTCACATACACTAAGGAATCTTTTGTATATTTAAAGGTTTCCCGTCGAAAGAGTCTTCAGAGGTTCGGTGTGAAAGGTAAACTTGCGCTGAAATTTATCGAACCTTTCGGAATTAAGAAACGGTGTCGGAAAGGTTGCATACGAGCTTGAGTTACCTCCACAGATGTCAAACATTCATCCTGTCTTTCATATATCCATGCTTCGATTAGCTGAGTCTAGAGCAAGTGATCGTCCAACTGTAGATTTGAGCCAAATAGACCTGAGTGGGGATATTTCATACGAGGAGAAGCTTGTTCAGATCCTAGATCGAAGGGTACAACAGTTGAGGAACAAGTCTATCCTAAAAGTACTCGTCAAGTGGCAGTTTCACAATGATTCCGAACTTACTTGGGAACGGGAAGACTATATGCAAGATAGGTTTTCGTACCTATTCGAGTAAGGTATACATGGTAGTTCGACTTTTAAATTTCGAGGACGAAATTTTCATTAGTTGGGAAGAATTGTAACGGTCCAAAGTCTCTAACCGTGTTTACGTCTTTAAACAGGCTCAACGACCCGTACTGTGGGACCCACACCGTGATATGTTCATTGACCGAGGCAAGGGCCGAGGTACGTTTTATATTTGTTGTGATGTATGACTAGTGTATTGTATATATGTAAACTATTAAGTTAATTTTATACGGGTGTGTAGATATGGAGACGAGCGGGGACGTACCTCGAGTCGCGTATCGATGTGGGACCGAGGTAGCGGCATATTAGGGTAAGTTTAATTTATTTGAATTCAATGTGAATTAATGTGGGTTTAATAAGTGGCTAATGTGGCCACATTGAAATGAATATGAAATTGCCTATAGTTAGTTCAAATAAAACAAGGATCATTTGATATACATTGAGACACGCATTAACCCATCAAGAGGGCAAGTGTCAACATGTTCAGTTACTCACTAGTGACTTGAGGGACAAGTGGGACAAGGTGGTCCATGAGATGAGCCTCGAGACACGTGTGCACATCAATGATCAATGGCAAGTATTTAAACATAGCACTATATATGGTCAAATTGCACATTAATCAACATTGTGGTTTCTTATCTTCTCAAAATCGATAGGAGAGAAAGGAAAGAGAAAAAAATAGAGATTCTGGAGTGATTTGGAGATAAGGAAGGTGTGGAATTGGTGAAGTTTTGGTGAGGAAGTAGAAGGACAACAAGTTAGGTAACTTTTCCACACTACACACTTGTGATTTCATTCAAATTGATGTTGTTGTTGTTGTGTGTTGGGATAGGTGTTAGGGACCTCATGTAACGTGTATGAGGGTCCCTAATGCAAAAACGAGGCCTATATGTGGCAAAAACCCTGAATTCGAAGTGTAGAATTTTGGGATCTGCTACACATAGCGCGTTAGGTCGAAAATCTAGCGCGCAAATGTTAATTAGCGCGCTAGATAGATGAATTAGCACGCTAATGTTCGAATTAGCGCGCTAATGTCAAAAGTTTGTGCGCTAATACTGAGTAGCGCGCTAGACAGCCGAGGTAGCGCGCTAATTGTCACATTAGCGCGCTACTGTTCACAATTAGCGCTCTAATTTCCCAGCCATTACTAAAAATCAGCCAAGTCCAAATATGGTCTAAACACTATAAATGGGTCCAAACACACTCTAACACCTGTCAAATAACTCCAGGGGATTAAGCGGAGATCCCGAGAGTTTGGGAACACATTTCGGAGTGCCGAAATATCTGATAGGCTAGGACAAGCATGTGAATTGTAAGTAAAGTCTTTGTGAGAATTCTATATTTCATTTCATTCTCTTATTGGTTTATGGTATATTTGTAGACATTGCTACTTGTAATCTCACATCATGTTATTCTTGTGTCTATTCGTGATTGAATATTGTGACATGATGTCTTGTAACGTGTTTCATTGATTCCAATTTCTACTATTGATGTTATTCTTGATAGATAATGGATCAAAAGCATGCTATTGGGATAAATTGGATTTAATTGGACTTGTATTCGATTTCTTTTGGAATCCTAGAGTTTTGAAATTATTTGGCTTTGTAACTAAAGTAGGGATTATCTAGAGTCCATTGCACGATAGATGCGCGGTTCACTCCGGTACTCACCACTACACTTGCGCGGCACTCGAGTTATGGGGCTCGGGGTGGTCGGCAAGAACGAGGTTGATGTTGTATAAGCGTAGAGCGCAGCTCCACTATTTATGAGAGACATGTTGAGCGCAGCTCCATATAGTAGTGGAAAAGGTTTGGTGGGAGGTTCTCACCACCGACAGGACGTAAATCATCTTGACTTAGCCTGAGTCAGTCTCTATATTTTTAACTATGGTATTTACTTGCATTACTTGTTTCAGCTATTTATTTCGCTACTTTATGCTTTTAAATACTGTTCGTTTATTTTGGAAATGTGGCATAGAATTATCCAGTTATTACTTAAATATCACTATACTCACCTTCTAGTTTGTGATGGTGGGTGTAGATCCGTCAAGCAGCAACAGACCAGGGAAGGAGAAGATCGGCGACTTCCTCTGAGCAGTTCGACGACCCTCCTCACTCATTTTGTAGGTCTCGACTTTTGTTGTATTATTATTATTTATGTCATTTTAGGTTGTACATTGGGTTGAGTAACTAGTTCCATATATATACATGCATGTGATGCTGTATGTTTTTCCTGGTTTCCAACATTTAGGATTTTGGATAAGCATGATCTTCAAAATACATGAGAATGATAAAGGAATTTGAATTAACTTTAAATTGAAAAATATACAATTTATCAGTACATGGATTTGGAGGAATATAGGGACGAAAAGCTGACTAATACGTAATAAAGTTTTATGTGATTTGGATTAATGCTTGATTACGGGATTAGGCCGGGCGGTGCCCTGTTTAGTAGTTGGGGCCGTCACAGGAACCTTGCTGGAGAGAAGGAGAATGGTTGGAAGAAGAAGAAGACCAGCAACCAAAGTGGGTTTGGTGAAGGAGATATCGAGTTAAGCTAGGTGTTTATCAAACTAGGTACATATCTCCTTATTTACTTGAAACCTGTTCTGATTTTTGGTAAAATTTAGAGGCTAGATGATTAAGATTTTGCAATTGGTTTATATATTTGGATTCCTCATTTCAAGCTGATAATCCAGCTATATTAAAGTTCTTAATTTAATTTTGAAATCATAAAGATATGAATTTTTGCAGTTGTAAGACCAAAACTATATTTCTGCATGTTGTATTAGAGATTAGTCTATGTAATTTGGTCATAACATGCTCATTTTAGATTCAAATCGACTCAAACCATTGGCATTTGAAAACTTTCTCAAAGGGAAACAACTTTACTTTAATAGAGACGTTGTAATTCAAATTTTCTCATGTCCAAAAGTGCTCTACAAGTAGATGTTGAAATGCAGTAAAAGATTTTTAAAACTAAAATTGTTAAAGACATAACTCACTTCCTACTAATCCAAATGAGCTGATCTTTTATTATGTTGTTATTAGGTATGGCTGCTACCTTGTAACCAAAAGTCACATTTTTTGGAAGTATATATTGGGATAAATAAATTTTCTACATCCGTTGGTCGTGTTAGATTTCAATTAGAGCTATGTTTAATATAAATATTATATTTCTTTCGTTTTAAATCGGAATTTTGAAAACTAAACCTTTTTGAATAGAGACCAACAATCTTTGTGCTGGTGGAAGATTTTGATATTTGGACAATTTCATGCCTAAAATCGTGTTGCAATAGAAGATTAAATTTTCAGTGTTTTTTAGTGTTAAAGGGCTGTTTTGGGTTAAAGTTCCTAAACCCACTGGATTTGACTTAAACCCAACTTATTTGTGTTAGTTTGATATCAGGAAACTAGGGAAGTGTTCTGAGGATTCAAATATGAGTTTCGAGGTGTTGGGAGACCGAAGTAGCTTTAGAAATTGCGTGGATTGTAAATAAACTGATTCAAATTTTTCTTTACATTTCATTCATATTCATATGTTCATTTTCAGTTATTTGGACTGAATTGCTTTTGTACTCCATATGCCATGACTTATTGTTCCTCCGCATTACATGAGGTTGCTTTCATGGTATAATTTTTCGATCAAATGACTTCGTTGACTCCAAATCATGTATAATGTCATTGTCGATTGTTAATACACGCAGTCAGTGAAATACCATGTTATTAGGTATGTGTTACATAGTATTGTAATCTATTTCCTTTGTGCATTGGATATGCAGTTGCTTTATTGAATTCTCTAACCATGTTATTTCTTGAAAGATTAAAGTGGTTCTTGTATCTAAGGTCATTATATTATAGAGGTCCGTCGGACATACGGGATCACTAGACTTCTAGGGTGATCGAGATCTCTCCACTATCTTGTACAACACATGGAAAATATGTCACGGGTTTGTTGGCAAGTATATATCGCATGTGACTGGCACCGCCAAAAAGCTATAAAGGTAAGAGCATTGCTCAGACCTTCACATTGATGTAAAGCTCAGCTCCATCCTCATAAAGTGGAAAAGGCTGATGTGATGAAGATAACGGCCGACCGACCCAAGATCATTACTACTTAACCTTGTGTCAGTTTCATGTTGTTTAGCTGAAGTATCACTTTGCATGTTCTCTTTTCAGCATAGTTGCTATTGTCATGCTTTTTTATACTTGTTGCATAATTGAGAATGTGAACAAATGTCTCTTAGTATTACTTTCTATTATCCTATTCTCACTGTCTAGTTGTGATGGTGGCTGCAGATCCATCGAGTATCACACCTGGCAAAGAGAAGATCCGTGACTACCTCTAAGCCAGTGGAGCACTGCTACACCCGATTTTGTAAGTTCTATTTTTTAAAATATTACTTTTATATGTATATGATATACTTTTGAGGTTGTATATTATGGGTTGAGTGAGTAGTACCTTGACCAGACGCATGATATTATATATCGCATTTTCATCATATATATGCATGTGATCTTTATTCCCTTATTTTTCCATAATTGTTAGGACTCATGTTATAAGTTTCCATTAGATTGTTAAGACTTTCGCTGAATAAACTTTTAAGTAAACAAAATTTTAATTACCTCTGATTTATGAATTGATATAGGATAAGTATAGGTTTATATTCAAAACAAATTATAAATAATTAGTTGGTAAATTGTTTTGTGATAGGCTGACTAGTCCCTTGTTATGTGTACTTAATAAGGGGATTAGGGCACCATCACAGATAATTCTTTCTATATCCAACCAAACTCTAGTACACATCAAGTTTGTTTTCTCATCACTGGTCAACTTTTTATTTGCTACCAACCAATTTTTAGACTATCATTAGTCTAAAATTATACAGTGATGCAAATAATATTTGAGCACAAAATTAGATACTAAGTACAGCTACGTGTCTATCTGATCTATCATATTTTGAACCTTTCTCAACAGAAACCTGAAATTACACAAGTCATCTCATGACTATAAATCTCTAATTAGTCATTCCATGAAAAGAGATCTCAAATTTCGATCTGATCAGAAAAAGAAACCTGACACATCGTACAACTCCCACTCATTCTCTAAACGTCTACTCATAATATTATTTATATTACGGACTAGAAAACAATTATCAATTCTAATTAATTCGTCAACCAATTCACTTAACTTTTCTTTTGACAGGTTGGAAAATCAATGACTTTTCTAACTTCGTCAAATCATTCTCTAATCATGAGTTCACCAGAACCTCATTTCTTCACTTACTGAGGTCTCTCATCATCTCGATCATTACTATTCACCAAACTTCTTTCATTACCTGAATAAAGATAGTTACCAAACTATTCAATGATTATACTCTCATGGTATAACTTTTAACTTGTATCGCATACAAGTTTATAAATATGTTATCTTTTTTTTTCTACTCAATTACAGTGAAAGAATATTCAATTCTTCAAATACATTTAGTCAGATACACTGTCTTCTATTCAATATTTTCAACCCACCAGGAATAATATTGACAAACTAAGCTTTAAGTCACACATCTCTTTTTATTTTCATTTGTATCTACACCATTATTTCAAGTATTTTACATCAACTCCAATTTACATTAACCCAGTGCTTTAAAACTTCACCACTGACTAATCGGGTGGTGTAGCACTACAATTGAACCAATGTACAACATATTCACTGATATTTGTTGTATACTACTTTGGTTCAAACTTTCAACATTTAGAGTTTGATTTCTCGTAAAATCCTTGTAAATATAAATTAAGTTTCATCAAACTTATAGTTTGACATCCTAAGTCTTATCGGGACTCGTTGACTTAAAATTTTCCTTTTTCATATTAATAAGAGAATTTATTGACCATTTGTTTATTTATACTTAAGCATACAATTGACTCCAACGAAACTTCATAGACTCTTTTATTCCAACTATCATCAATTCATTCGATTATTCAAAGACAAATGAACGCGTTACACTAATCTTCTACGATGTGAATGAATCGTGATTATGATACGGAGTTACTCAAGCTTTTGGTCATGCACAACTATTCCAGTGTCTGGTCTTTACTAAAGGAGTCCATTCTCACTTCCATTAGTCACAAGTCATCTCTATGTGTCATTTTATTTTATACAGAGAGCCAATTTCGTTCGATTTTTATTAATCTTAGTTATTCTCACATTGATCTCAATCTTGGTCCCTTTATAAACTTACCACAAATTTCACTCAACAACCATACCACTTACAAAATCCTTAATCTTTATTTAGAAAAGCAATTTATAATTTTCTCTTTTCAAAAACTTAGCTAAGGATGATGCGACTTCTATGATCATTCAATCAATTGAAGTCTTCCCTGGCTAACCTTGATTCGAAATAAAGAAATTTTACAACTTGACAATTCTTATGTTTGTTATTGCCTTAATTTGTTTTCATTAGTCTCAGATTTCCCAACTTCTCTTTTTCTCAAAAAAAAGAATTCGGTACTTTTCAAGAGACTGTAAGATAACAAAATATCTTACTAATCATTAATTCACTTTTGATGCATTAATTTGTCCATTGTTGTTCATTTGAATGGATAAAAGAATTTGAATTTCCAAACTCTGTTTAAATAAACAACTAATCAAACTCTTAAATGATACTGTTCCAATCCTTTAAGTCTTATAAATGGAAGTTCTTGCAATATAGGAGCTCATATTGACGTCCTATAAAAGTCACTGATATTCAATCAGTACATCTATATCTTCATTGGTTTTATTTTAAGTTGTAGTGATAGGCATCATAACTTAATGTTGTTAGAAGTGATTATTGAGTTCTTTGAATCTCAAAACACAATCACTTGTGTTGTTGTTTAATAGTTAATCCAAATTATTATTAGATCACTTTCCCAATACCTTAACTTATTACAAGTTGATCTTATCACTACATCTTTTAATTTTTTAAGTTAGAAATTTCATTAATCTTTGTTTCATAACAACACCTAATCTGGTGTTAACAAAAATTACTTCTAACTCATGTATTTCCTTTTGTTTTATCAGTTCCTTATTCGACTCATATAACCACTATACTCAACGTTACTTATGGATAAGTAACTTGAGTAATACACAATCAAAAGTTTCAGTACTTTTTTTAGAAGTCATTTGATTGTTTTAAATTGTGGTTCCATTCCATGTTTACTTTGTGTTTTGTTTCGAAAAGAAAACAATACTTTACTTTAAAGTATTTCATTTTCATAGAAACCAACTTAGACAACTTGACTAGTTCTATTACAATCCCATTGTGATTTTCAGTCATAATTGAATTTGTCTAATCAATTCCTAATTTTGAAACTACGTGTCTCATTTTTCCTTGTTAAGACTATTTTAACATTTTCCTGGGCATCTTATAGATGTAATAGTTCGATACTTTCGATTTCCAAGAAATCCATGTTCAAGACTTTCGTACCTGAATCATTTGGACTTTCTTTCCAACCAATTTCCTAATGGTTTCATTACTGATACTTTCATCAGTTATACCGGTACCGAATTACTTCCTATCGCATATCTAGCAATATATATAAATATAACACAAACATAATATAGTAATTCAAATACCCGAGCTAGTCACTTCCCAACTAATTGCGCTCAATCACTATTTAGTTCTCAATCAAAGTTTATCCTCAATTGAGCCAAATCTTAGCTTTGATACCAAGTTTTTCAGCCCCCTCATCATAAGGATGATTGACCGGCCTAGATTACATTAATCTTTTGATTAACTAGTCAGCCTAGTCCATTTTTTAGTCTTGACCTCAAAATATTAAGTATTTCATTCGTTTATAAGGCTCCAAAACTAATTTTATATCCTCAATGAACTCAATTCATGATTTGTTTAATTTGAGTAAATGAAGAGATCATAAGGATTATTCTTCGTATTTTGTAAAAATTTCGGCAGCACCTTCTTTAAAAGTGGTCTGCCGGAAAACTTTCACTTGATAGACAACAAAATAAGGAGATGCATAGAAGGACTCACAAATCCCCGCAGTTAATAATATATATCAAATTCAAATTTATAACCTAACTTAGAGTCTCCAAAAACTTAATCACAACTTTACAGTCCCAAATAAACTAAAATTGAATCATAAAACTTTCAACATATTTTAAACTAACTTAGGAGACTCTTATAACCATTCAACAAAACTTTACGTCTTACACTCACCCCAAGAATTCCAAAACAATATATATAAACCATTTAAAACCAGAAAAATAAATTTATAACATGAAAATTAACACAACAATCTTCGAGTCTTGTCTACTCGTCCTTTGTCTTCATATAAAATCTGACATCATCAATAACAACTCGAAGATGTAAGACAAGTAAATTCCTACGTTGATCTGTACTCCTACAATTGTTAGTCTGATACATGGAGACATGTAATTGCATTTCCAAATAATCAATAAGATATATGCGTCAACATGACATGCAATTCACTCTATCACTGTCTCCTAACTATAATCAGACGTTGACTTCCAAAAATAGTAAAGAGACAGTATTAAGGGATAATGAAATGCAGAGATAACTTGTCAGCGTTGTTGGACCAAGTGTTTGCCACTTGCACTCCACTTGGGATTTTGATGAAAACAAACAAAGTGAAAGTATTGTAAAATTGTGCTTAAGTGTTTCAGAACATGAAAGTGTGATAGGAATTAGCAACAAACAAAGTGAAAGTTGAAGTTTTGCTCAAGCTCAAGTCAACTAAGTGAAACGAAGCCATACAAGCTCAAGACTCGGCTCATACAAGGATACAAGGCTTGGAAAGTCAAGTTCATCAATTGTAAAACTTATGTAAGGTATATCAGTTCTATTCTTACAAGCCAAATGCATTAGAATCAGGCGTAACATGAATTTCTGATTTCCAAGTACTTAAAGTCATAAAATCTATGATTTACAAATTTGTGAGTTTCAAAATGTTTTAAATCATGCAAACACGTTTTACAACATGTATTTGAGGTGTATAAACTGTTGAATATGTTTTTGAATGCACTGATAGTCATTTGGATGGTTTTGATTGTTCATCAATAATATTTATAGAAAAGCCCCTATATGTTTATGAAACCGGGAAATTCGATTTATGAAGTTTGTGAAATCATTTGGCTTACCCAAACACGTATAAACCTTACTAAACATGTACGAAGTGTTTTCAAAGGTTGAGTAGAGTCGTACGTCAGTTGGGGAGTCGTTTGGCCAAAATAGAAAATAAATTATTTTCAGGCCCCTACAATCCGTAGCACGCTATGCTTTCTGGATAGCACGCTAGACATGGACATAGCGCGCTACACAAAAAGCATAGCGCGCTATCTATCATTTAACAGAATTTCTGCCAGATTGCATATCCACTTTTAATTTGAATTTGTTGGCAAATTTCGACCATTGATGGTTCCAAATATTCACAAGCCCCTCTATAACACTTAAGAACCAAACCAAAACACCAAGAACACCAAAAAATCACTTCTACTTCTCATACTCTAAAAAATCCAAGTTTCTACCCGCTTTCTGTTTGATTTTCGATCGCATTCACTTGGATAACTTTGAAGCCGTTGTCTCGCTGATTTCAGAGACATCAAAGAAGTGTTCTCAAGCTTACAACTCACTCTCAAAACCAATTTTTGGATCACACTCTTGGGGTTGTAAGATTTCTTCATTTCCTATTCTCTTTGCGATTAATCTATAGTTATTGAGTAAAGTATTAATTGGAAATCATTTGGTGTGTTCTCATACATATAAGTCTTCGGTTTCTTGTGCTTGAAATAATTTTACAAAGCCTAGGACCTATTTGACCAATTTGTTGTGCTTAATCTTGATTTTTGGACAAAACCACTTGTTCATTTGATTTGAAATCGAGCTTGTTTAATCAATTTTGATTTGTCGGTTTCTTGACTAAGATTTGTGCATTCATTTAAGTTTTCAAATCTATATCTTGGTTGTGTACAATCTTGCATGCATTAGAGTGTTTTAGCTCTAGGAAGGCTTGTAAGAGTTGAACTTATTACTGCTTTACTTTGTAAAGCAAATCTTTAATTGTATTGAAAAACTTTGTTATAAGACGTAGTGGGATCTAAGTCGAAGGGAAGACCTACTTGAGGCTAGGCATAAACCCTAGTTAAGGCTAGGTAGGAAGTCCTAATTTGTAATTAGGCATTCTAGGCTTGTACCCTTAGATTGTAACACTTATTCTTAATATAAGTGGGGGATTTGAAAATCCTAACCGGGGAGGTTAGGTAGTGGATGTAGATCGGTTGGATCGAAGCACTATAAATAGTGTGTCTCTTTCTAGCTCTTCTATCCCCTTAACCTTTGCTTTGCATTCATATTTGTGCTTGCGCGAGCATATAGCATTGTTAATTATTGAAATATTTAAAAAGGCGATAACTTCTAGATAAACTCAATTCACCCCCTCTTGAGTGTGGTTTCAATTGGTATTAGAGCGGGTTATTACTTAAAGTGCTACTAACATATCTTTGAGTGCTTTCTTGCAAAGATGCAAACATTGATCATGCTCGCCGTAGGGAAGGAAACTCATCTTCTAGGCCTCCCTACTTTGATGGGACCGACTATGCTCATTGGAAAATGAGAATGAAATTCTACATTATAGCTCAAAGTAGAGAATTGTGGGATTCTATCAAGGATGGCTACACGCTACCTAACAAGGCCGGAAAAGACTTTACTTCCGAGGAGACAAAAACTAAACTCAACAATGATCAAGCAATGAACCATTTGTTTTGTGCACTTAGTGAGAATGAATTCAACCAAGTAAGTGCATGTGAAACGGCGAAGGAAATATGGGAAAAGCTTGAAGTACACTATGAGGGTACCATTTTAGTGAAGAAAACAAAGTTGTGAATTCTTGAAGAGCATTATTAAACATTTCGGGTCAAATCCGATGAAGGCATAGCAACCACAATCACACTCTTCACCAAGCTCTTGAATGAAATGAAGAATCTTGGCAAACATTATGATCAAGAGAACTTGGTGTACAAGTTCCTTAGAGGATTACTTAAGGAATGGGATGCAAAGAAGTATGCAATCCAATCGGCTCAAAATCTCAGCGATTATACCTTTGATGCTATATGTGGAGAGTTGACGGTTCATGAATTTGAACTGAAGGACCGAGCTAGATTGGAAGCACTTGGCGGTGCATCAAAAAAGGAGACAAAGAAGGGGATAGCTTTCAAAGCAAATAGCTCACCGGCTAAGTTGAACGCTCCATGTCCACCGGTTGATATCAACAATGATGGACCATGCAATGATAGTGAACTTGAGGAAGAAGTGGCAATGCCTACCAAAAAAGCTCAACAAGGCTATGTTCAAGCGCGACAAGTACAAGAAAAAGTTCAAGAGTGGAAGCAAGGGAGGAAAGTCAAGTGAGACTATTTTCTTCGGGCGTGGCAAATCGGGCCACATCAAGGCGGATTGCAAGTCTAAGAAGGTCTTGGACAAGAAGAAAAGCAAGAAAAGCTTCAAGGCCACATGGAATGATTCATCTTCACCAAGCTCCGACTCCGAGTCGGAAAACGAGAAAGCTCTTTTGTCTTATGGCACAAAGTAAGGTAAATTCTAATACCTTGAATTTTGATGATGATGATTTAGATGATGTCCTAGTATTGATGAGCTTAGGAAAGAGTTGGAAAAGGAGGTCAAGAAGAGCAAACAGCTCAAAAAGAGCATGACCATAGCAATTTGTGAGATTGAGTCACAAAATGAGACCATTAGCGATATCCAAAGTGACTTGAATGAAGTCCTAAAGGAGAGAGATGTCTTAGTCAAGGAAGTAGAGGGCTTAACTAACACGGTGATTAAGTTCACCAATGGAAGAGAAATGTTTGACATGATGTTGGGAGCACTACGACGTGCACTCAACAAAAGAGGCATAGGTTGTGGAGCAAATTTATTGGGCTACATGAAATTGCTAGATGATGCTCATAAATGCTCAAAATGCAATAAGTCTCATATGGTTGAGAAATGTGTCCTACAAAATACCAAAATGGGTAAACTAGCTTGGGTAGTTAAGAATGTTTTTATACTAACTTTCTCGGACCCAAAGGAGTTTGGGTACCAAAATCTAACATTTTCCATGTAATGTAGGTTGGGAGGAGGAACACCCCATGGTACTTAGATAGTGGGTGCTCAAGGCACATGACCAGTGATGCAAGTCAATTCATTGAGGTTAAATGAAAATGTTGTAAAGGTTACTTTCGGTGACAACAACAAAGGAGAAGTAATTGGTCTTAGCACCGTGGGTAACGATTTCTTATCCATAACTATTGTTTATCCTATTAAAGGTTTGAAGCATAACTTACTTAGCTTTAGTCAACTATGTGATAAAGGTTTTCATGTGATGTTTGAATCATCGAAATGCATAGTTAGAAATGAGAAACATGAAATCATGTTTGTAATTTGTAGATATAAGAGTGTTTATGCCATAAACTTTGATGAGATGCATATGCAAAATATTTCATACTTAAGTGCTCAAAATGAATGTGATGTATGGTTGTTGCACCGTAGACTAGGACACTCTAACATGGAGAACTTGTCTAAATTATTCAAGCATGACTTAGTTAAAAGGATTCCCAGTGTACATTTAGGAAAGATAAAGAATGTGAATAATGCATTCTTAGCAAACAAGTGAAATCTTCCTTTAAGACGAAAGTAGCTAGTGATGTAACTAAAGCCTTGGAACTAGTCCACAGGACTTGTTCGGACCTACCCAAACCTAAAGTCTAGGTGGCAAATCATATTGTTTTCTACTATCACTAATGATATCATATGTGATGCGTGAGGTGAACGCGCGTCGGCGAACATCCTTGAAGGCATTCGTGCAACGATTTAAGACTCTCAAGCATCAGAGAGAGGTCGACTCTGCCAATATGAGAGGATTGATTGCAGTGGTATATGTCTTGTAGACTAGTTGGAAACACGACCAAAGATTACGCCATAAACACTTGCACATGTTCCAATGATGCCAACAGTGATAGTGACACAGACGGGTCCAGTCGAGCCCGTAGTAGTAATACCTTTTTTAACCACACCAGCGGAGACTCCAGCAGTACATGCGAGCGCGATTAAGAGTCAGGCGATAAGGCTCGATCGTTTTTGGAAGAGCTTCGACGAATGTAAGACTATGAAGCTCCACAGAGATAAAGATGGGGAGAAGGTAGAGCAATAGGTTCGCAATCAGGAGAAGATTCACTGTTCGATTTGTGCGGATGAGGATTGTCGCATCGAGTTATCGACAACGCACTAAGAGGGAGCTGTCGACGAGTGGTGGCAGGCTGTGTATGCCACATACGGCCCAGTTAAGGATTCACTGACTTATCAACGACTGTTCTTTGGGAACTTCTTTACTCCAGCAATGAGGAGTAGGAATAGAGATGAGTTTATCGCACTAAGGCAAAGAGACATGCCCGTATCTGAGTTTGCTAACCAATACTCTTGACTATCGTCTATGGCTAGAGATCCATTGACACCAGATGACTACTTCCAACAATTTTTTATATGTCTGTGGCGTGAGATTAGCCAGAATTCGAGTGCATTGGGCATGAGTGTGTTCAAGGATCTCGTAGGGCGAGCTATTGCTTTTAAATTGACATAGAAGTTCCAGGATAAGGACATTAGGGTGACTCACCGATCAGGAGGATCCTCAAGTGGAGGCTCGAGGAAGAGGTCCAGTGGTCATGGAGACATGATATGCGACTACCCTAACTTTGTCTGCGAGGCATAGTGACAGTTAAGGGTTATGAATTAACTATTGACCTTTGGGTACTCATGTTCCTCGAGTTTGATGCACTCTTAAGCGTGGACTGGTTGGGAGCATACCATTCTCACGTGAAAAACCACCAGAAGGTAGTGACATTTCGTATTTCAGGACTTGCAGAGTTTGAGTTTCGAGGCGTATCGACAACCGAGGGTACTACTAGAGGACGAGTCGCAACGTATAGAGAGATCAAAGATCACGCGAGACTTTACGGAACTTTAGAATTCAGGAACATGATTAAGGAGATCTTGATCATACGAGACTTTTCTAACGTGTTTCCTGATGATCTCCTCGGCTTACCTCCACGCCGCGAGATTGACTACATATTAGAAGTAAAGGAAGGAACGAAACCAATTTCGAAGGCTCCCTACAAGATGGCGAGATCGAAGTTGGTTAAGCTGAAGAAGTAACTCTAGGATTTATTTGACATCGGGTTTATACAGCCGAGTATTTCGCCATAGGGCGCACCAATTTTATTCGTCAAGACAAAAAATAGATCATTAAGGCTTTGCATTAACTACAGGGAATTGAATAAGGTCACAATCCATAATAAATACCCGTTACCTCAGATTGATGACTTATTTGACCAGTTAAGTAGTGCCCGGCACTTCTCGAAGATTGACTTGAGATCAGGCTACCATCAGTTGCGTGTTCGGGATGGGGAGATTGAGAAAACCGCGTTCCGCATGAGAAACGGGTCTTTCCAGTTCACAGTGATGCCATTCAGGGTCATGAACGCGCCGGCTACGTGTATGGAATTGATGCATCATGTGTTCAGACACTACTTAGATCAGTTCGTGATAGTGTTCATTGACGAAATACTCATCTACTCACGGACAGTAGAGGACCACGGCGTCATTTGGGGATTACCTTCAAACTTTATGTGAACATAGAGTACATGCAAACTTTAGCAAGTGTGAGTTTTGGATGGATCGAATCAAATTCTCAGAGCATGTATTTGGGGCAGATGGGATTTCGGTAGATCCAAAAAAGTTCTGAGCGATTATTGACTGGCCTGCGCCTACTGCACAGATAGAGGTCCGTAGTTTCCTTGGATTGCCAGGCTACTACAGGAGGTTCGTTTTGAATTTCTTTAAGATAGCGACGCACATGACTTCTTTGACCAGGAAGGACGTCAGGTTTAATTGGGCTGGGCAGTGTGAGAATGACTTAAGAGAGGTGATGGAGACACTGACTACAACACCAGTGTTAATATTGCCAAAGGATGGCAAGGAGTTGACAGTTTACACATATGCTTCGGGGACTGGATTGGGAGTAGTGTTGATGTAGGAGGGCAAGGTAGTGGCCTATGCCTCTCGCTAGTTGAAGGTGCACGAGAAGAACTACCCCTTCCATGACCTCGAGTAGGTGACAATAGTTTTTGCATTGAAGTTATGGCGATACTATCTTTACGGAGAGAGGTTTACGTTGTTCACAGATCACCAGAGTCCCAAGTATTTTTTCACTCTGCCTGAGTTAATTATGTGATAACGGAAGTGGCTCGAGTTGTTGAAAGACTACCACCAGAAAAAGGCGAACGTTGTTGCAGATGTCTTGAGGAGAGACTGTTAGCGCCGCATATTCGACTAGAGTTTGGGTCGTTATAGGTCACACTTGTGATATGTGTTTTAGAGATTCCGGTAGACACGGGGAGTTGTGTACAGTAGGGGTTGCAACCGATGCCTGTCTAGGCGATTGTTGATGGACAAAGGGTAGATTCGAGCTACTACCGGTATTGTAGTTTGGGCGAAAGTCTAGGTTTTAGAGATTGGACAGTGGCAATAGATCAGAGTTTGATATTTCTGGTTAAAGTATGGATTCTAGCAGTATCAGAGTTGAGAGATGACATTCTATGGGAGCCGCATCGATCGCGCTATACCATTCACCTAGGTTTCACCATGATGTACCAGGACGTATGATGATTGTACTGATGGCCAAGCATGAAAGCACATAGAGTTAGGTGTATTAAGAGATGGGAGATATGTTAGTAGGTTAAGGCTGAATATCGGAGACCCAGAGGACTACTCCAGCCATTACCCATTCCTTAGTGGAAGTTGGAGCACATTGCGATAGACATAGTGACAAGATTACTTACTACATAGAGAAGCCACAATACAGTATGGGGTTATCGTCGAGAGATAAACGAAGATAGTTCACTTCCTACCGATTTGACTGTTCGACTCGTTCACTAGCTTAAGCCGGGTTTATGAGCAAGAGATAGTCAGCTTACATGGAGCACCAGTGAGCATAGTGTCGATAGGGATCTTTGGTATACATCACAGTTATGGCAGGGTATGCAAGATCAGCTAGGCACTTGGATTCACCTCAGTACACTTATCACCCGCAGACAGACGGACAGTCAAAGAGGTTGATCCAGGTTGGGATGAGTATTTACACATGTGTGAATTTTCTTACGATAATAGTTATTAGTCGAGCATCAGGATGGCACAGTTTGAGGCTTTATACGACAGGCTGTGCAAGACACCGTTATGTTGGGCGGAGGTGGGTTATACAGTGATATTTAGGCCTGAGGTGGTACTGGATCACACAGAGAAAGTGAGGCTGATTCGTTAGAGATTACGAGCATCACATGATCAGTGAGAGAAATACGCCAATCCGAAACGTCGGGCAGTTAAGTTCGAGAAGGGGGACTTTGAATACCTGAATATGTCGCCTATGAAGGGCCACTAGAGATTTGGATTCAAGGGGTAGCTCGCACCGCATTATACATGACCATTTGAGATCATAAAGAGACTTGGAAAAGTTTCCTACCTATTAGCACTGTCGTCACAGATGTCAGGGGTACACCTAGTGTTTCACGTTTCTATGTTGAGGAGACGTACAGGCACGACATGAGATATAGTGGAACGGGACAGATAATTGGTCAGACCAGACACGACTTACAAGGAGCGACCAATTGAGATTCTCGACCAGAAGGTACAAACCCTAAGACAGAGAGATTCCCTTTGTAAAGGTCAAGTGAAGTGGCAGTTCCACGGCGACCTGGAGTTCACGTGGCAACGCGAGACCTACATGCGAGTGCATATTCCCGAGTTGTTTAACTCAAGTATAATTTAAATTTTGAGGACGAAATCCCCTAAGTTGGGAAGATTGTGACAACGCGTCACCGACCAGACTGGACATAGCTCGATTCGACCAAATCGGAGGCCCGAACTCGGTTCGACCAGGTGACGCGCTCATGCTCAGCGGTAGTATACCATAAGAAATAAAATAATATTTTTGGTGTTCGTGTAATGATTAATAAATAATTAAATAATTATAAATACACACGCGACACAAGACAAGGTGAGGCATGGATCTCGCCTAGTATCATGATCTATTACTAACTTGGTTTAATTTAGCCTAAGTTGTGTATTCAAATTGATTAATATGCATATGGTAGGACTATAATAAAACTCAATTTATAGCCTATGCTTTAAATTAAAAACCATAGCCTATGTAAAATGTAACATATGTATCACATAGCAATCAAACAAGAAACTATAGTGCATGGACTTTATGTTGTACTCGGGGTTGGTCTCGAGATTCGTAAATACATTAAGATGAAGGGCCAAGATCTATATCTATTTTGGAGGCCTAATCATGCAATATGGGATACTTGTCACTTACAAGCAACACTTGTAAATCTAAATAAATTCATGTCTTAAATTAACAATTAATCAACTTGATTTGGACGCTTAATTAAATACTTAACTTAAACTAATTATGTTGCTAATGGTGAAGTGTCAGATTCATTTTAGACCCTTAGATGTGCCACAAAACTCGTATATCAAGGCACATCTAAGGCTATTTTTTTAAGTTGATACAAGGTATATAAAGAACACTTAGATGTTGTTGTTGCAAATAAAAACACCCCAAAATTGAGAGAAAGAACATGAGTTGTTGAAAATTGAGGATTCATTGATTTTAATGGCATAAGCATGAATGTGGGCTGATGTGGCTTAATAACAATGAGATCATGCATGTTCTTAGATTTGAACTCAAATTAGATGCCTCTAAACAAGCATGAACTAAGAATCAAGAATTCAAACTTTGTATGACTTGAAATTTGATTTTTGACTTGAATTTGGAGATTTAAGTATGATTTCAAAATTGTGGTTTCATGGACTGATATGAAATTTTTTAAGACTAAAACTCAACTCACTTTATGCCCCATTTGACTGAAAATTGAGGTGGATGAAATATATGTTCAAAAAGTTGAATAACTTAAGCTTTTAAGGTCATTTAGTGGTGAAATTGGCTAAAGGTTGTTAAATCATTGAATTCTTGTTCTAAGCTGATGTAAATGGAACCCAAGTAACACCCAAGGGGTCCCCAAAGAGACTCCAAGTCAAACCGAGATGAATCAACTCAAAAGAATAAAACAACCATGTTTAAACATCAAGAATTACACTTGACATTACGATGAGCATAACTCACACAATTTAACTCCAATTGTAGCAAGCTTTGGATATGTTATTATTAGGTATGTCAAAAACCTTGTGATACAATTTCATGATATTTGGAGCTATACACTAAGAGAAATCGAATTTGTAACCTTATTGGTCGAAATAAGATTCAGATTCGCACAGTGTTCATAAAACTTTCATATCTCCCTTATTTTTAATCGGAATTGCGCATACCATAACTTTTCGAAAACATAAGAAGTGGACCTAAATCCTTGTGTACATGTATTTGCCAAATTAGAAGATTTTGATCATCAAATTAAGCTATCAAAGTAGTGCATCTTATATTGAATTTTACGTATATTAATAAATTCAAAGAATTACATAATTGGTTAATAACCTCGGGATACGTGCGTGGGAGTAACCGGGTAAATAAAATCAATAATCTTGAGTCTAACACCAAACTTTAAAACTCGGGCTCAATGAAGATACTCCGGCGGGACTTTTGATACGTACTACGAAGTACCAGACCCGCATTCGGGTTTTGACATGCAACACACGAGGTTTGTGAACACTAAGAATTTTTAAACTTTATTACGCATCATATTATGATCGCATAAGTTAGATGTGCATCGCATCATGATTATATGTGGTCATGCATATAGATATAAGGAGCTATAGGAGCCATTACCGAGAATTAGATGGGGCAGCTTCAACGGCGAAGGGTCTCCCCCTCCGGCCAGTCAGTCAGCTTCGAGGGATGACTATACGATGATCTTCTACCTTCCAGCTAGTATGGCAGTTGAAGGAGGTTTTAGCCCTCATGCCTTTCCTACAACGGAGTTAGAGTATGTCAGTGCCGCTCGAGTTCACGATTTCGCGTGACGGACCTCCCCCGATCGTCGATGCTGAATTCCATCGGGCTAACGAGATTCAGGCTAAGTTATTGATCATGGGGTTCATAGGAACTGCCTATTCATACTAGAAAAGGATTGAGTTATGTTTAATTCTTACAATTTACTTATATTATTCCTTGTCGAATTACATTATGTCGTAACTTTTATAAAACCGCCCTGATTTTTACTGTAGGAGTGCCCTCTTTTGATTATATATTTTGTTTTATATACCGAACTTATATTTTTTTCACGTATGACTTATGGGATACTTTTGGACATGTTCCTTGACTTGGATTTATGGTACTGATGATATGACGGGTGTTTTCCGTACTTAGGTTCTTGTTTACTTTCTAGTATTTTATTATATGTTCATTGAATTCCGCAAACACTTGAATTTAAATTATTTGTAAAAAGAATGGAAAAGTGAGTCTGGAACGTCTTTTGGGGTCGATGGGGTGACCAGACGCTGTAGGAGACGATTTAGGCTGGTCAGACCGCCGGTTCACGGTACGCCTACTGACACTAACCATACATGAACCCAAACACCCATTTATACAATATAGTATATCACAAACAATACATACATAGAGAGAAAAGAACGGATCAAGTCACAAATAGTCGAAAAACTTTCCATTTCCCTTGTAGCATCTAGAACCTGTCATTACACAATTATAAAATTCGATAATGTCAGATAAGTAAATCTCACACTATCTAGTACACCTGTAATAATCAAATGCATATTAATCCAAGAAATTAAACTAATAATATAATCTAAGGAATTTAAATACAACCGTTAATCCATCCTATTTTTGTTATCCGACCACAATCATATAACGTTCTCTGAAAGTGCTAAGTAAACAGTAATAAGGACTTATGCACAGGGAGGATAACCAAACGATTCTCATTCCTCTAGGCTATGGAAGTATGATCTTATTCGACGTGATCTCATGATAACCACGTGATGCAAAGTATTAGTGATTCATGCCCCTCAAGCATAATATAGTGTTCTCCCATATAAACACGATATAGTAAACACTATAAGGAGACTCGAATCGTCCTTATCCTCTCCATCTATGTATGCATGTACAACTAATAATGCAATATCAAGGATCAATGCAATTTATACGAAATTTATAATCATGCAATGTAAAGGTTATTAAAGGATTTACTTAACCTTACAAATGCGATATCGTCACTCCTTGCGCTCCGTGTTAGTAAAATAGTCCACACGGGGTTCCATTTGCGGTCCTACAATTTATTATATAAGTCCAATAAGATTCCATAACCACTCCACAATCTTTTTCCAATTTATTATATTTCAATTAGTCTTATCTCAATTCCGAAACCCTGAAATCTTTCCAAATCAAATCTTTGGACGTCGAGATCCCAATTTGGACTGCTAATTGTGGTTTAGAATAAAAAATTAACTAAGACTAAATGTTAAAACAATCTTCACAATTTGGGCATTTCCAGTGTCGTAACACGCATTACGAGGCAAAATCCCCAGTATAAATCCTCAAGAAAATTCCAAAATTCTCATTTTTCATAAAAAAAAAACCCCACATTAATTTGTCCAAAAATCCCTTTTATCTAATTTATTTTCCTAATTTCTAGGGATTTTATTTATTTTTTGGGAATTTAAACCATTTTTTTAAAATTTTATTAAAGGGGAAGGGGTTTAATCTCTAAACTAGGTACGATTCAAATCAACCTAGTTGATCCCAATTTGGGGGTCATCCTATTCCTCATTTTAGGACGAAATAGAGAAGATCATCTTCTTTGTTTCGTTCTTCACTTTGAAATCTTTTTTCTTTTCATCAAAGGTTTGGGGTGCCCAACCCCATTTGGGTTTGGCATGGGAGCTCACAAACCCCCTCCCTTCCTCCCTCCTCCTTCTTCTTTCTCTATTCCCCCATAGTTCCTCTATTTCATTTCATCATTGTTTTTTGGTTGTTTGTTTGTTTTGTTTAGTTTGAATCGAGTCACCTCCCACTCATCTTTACAACACAACGAATTCACCTTCGAATGCAACATACGCAGGTCCCCTAATTCATAAAATCAAAATTTAAAATTTGCATGTATTACCTTCAACGCCACCATAGTAGCCTTCGATTTGATTTCCAAACTCTCAAATCAATCAACATAAGGAAGAGAGGATGTAAGGGGAAATAGTGAACAACAATGGACACACACAGTGGAGGGGTGATGTGACGAAGAATACGATGAATAGGGGAAGAATGAAACAATAACGAAAAACACTCCCTGTTTCATCACGATTTCGATTATAAATCAAGATGAGTAGGCCAAATGACCAAAATGCCCCTCAATATTTATCCTCAACAGTATACCCCCAATGCCTTTTGGGGTCTTTTTGACATTTTTTCATTATTTTCATAATTATCTCTTCAATTTTTGTTCGAATTAAACCCCGAAAAATACCCCAATTCCGCCAAAAATTGGAAAAGTTAGAAATGCGCTCCTAAAATCTCGAACAACGCATCTCGTTTGAAATTCAAGGTGTGGGGCCCACGTCGGCTTGTTAAATCCAATTAACATTTAAATTTGAAGTTTCGATACTTAAATACAATTATTTTTCAAGAAACTCGAAATGATAGTTTGAGTCAACATTTAACTCTCTCGGGACTCATTTCGACATGTATCTAAAGACAAAACCCCATGAAATATCAAATTTACTCGGTTAACATGAATTTTGCAAAATAACATAATATATAATATTACACAACACTAGGCACACATCATACAATAATAAAATTACATGTAAATCTCATTTCACCGGTCTTGAGCTCTCGGGCCTAAGCAATAATTAGGACTCGTTAATTCGGGATTAGTCGTAATTATTGAATTAAGAATTTTGGAATTTGGCATATTGTAGGAAAGCTTCTAACATTTGAGCCCATAAGGTTATCGAATCTTAAGGAAAGTAAAACAACCAATCTTGAGCTTGATCCTTAAATACAAATGTAAAAGCTTTAAGTTTGACTTGATATAACGTGCATTATTTAAGTTTCATCCCATTGACTTTGTATTGAATTAAGAATTTTGGAATTTGACATATTGCAGTATTTATGATCTAGATTCGATCGGCCTTGACATACGTCGCTGAAGCCTTTAAACAACTAAAGGACGTGCATGATATCGCACAGTTTAATATCACTAGAGTCTCTAACCTCAGTGTTACTAGGGACTCTAACCACATGTATTGACAACCATAGGGACTCGAACCCCGTGTGGCGCATCATAGTGGCAAGTGCCAACATCCCTAGGGACTCTAACCCCGTGTGCCGATCAACTTTTAACATAGTGCAATGGACTCTATATTCTATAACTATTTTATAATTCTAAGAAATTGACTCATTAAGGATTCCATGGCTTGGGTATACTACAAAGCACAATTCCCAAATAGTACAAGTCCAAAAAGTCATTTACAACTCTTAATTCCTAAAAGCATGCTATTTACACTATATTCACTGTGAAACATCAAGAAATGACATAAAGCATATCGATGGATTTCAAAGGAATTCAATTCATCATAATATCATGAAAATCAAGCTCAACAAGTGAGGAGTATGAAACAAGTTCATGATATAAGAGTACAACACTTGGATATAGTAAATATAGACTACCACAAATAAGAATAAAGTGGGTATGAAATGCAAATAAAAAATCAATGGGTATACTCACGTCAAGCAATGTATAAAACTAGCTTTATCGGCCTCCCGACACCTTAAATCTCGTATTTGAACCCTCGAGACACTTTCTTACGTTCTGATACCATTTACCATATTTTTTATTGTGTTTGGAGCTTTACTTAGGGTATTAGGCTTATTTATAGTGTTTAAGTTAATTTAGGAAATTGCAGATTTTGGGATATTATGACAATTAGCACTTGTTGGGTGATTTGATTAGCATGCTAGTGGCCTCATTAGCATGCTACCAAACTTTCTCTAGCGCGAACCTGAAGTTATATACTACTAACTCGACTTTGTGCGCTATGTGCGAAATCCCATAATTTTGTAGTTAGAATTATGAGTTTGCTCCACATAAAGGGTACACTAATGTCTTAGGAATTCCCATACATACCTCAAGAGCCCCAAGACATCAATCAACAACATAAAACACACCGACTTCTCATTCCAATCTTGCTTGACTTCTTCTTCCTCCAAAAAATTCCCTTCTCTCCAAAGAAGATTAACCTCTAAGTTATGAAAATGAAGTGATTTGAGTTGCATGAGTAGATCTCTAGCTATATATATGAAATGGATATGGTTGAGTAATAGCCATTGATCTTCATGTGCACACGTATTTCAAGACTTATCTAATGGTTCACACATTGACACATTTTTCACTTACCTCCACTTTCTTTCTCTAAGTAACACCAATATGTAACTAATTAATTGGTTTCTATATGTACCAATACGTATCTCGATGATCATCACATGACTATTATTTTAAAATGCTAACTTAGGTACATTTAATCTAAAATCAACTATAGCCACCTTATTTCAACTATATAAGAAAATGAACTTACCACATCCCTTTACCCCAGTCCTACTTCGGCACGAATCTCGAGGCACATCAGGTCCCCACTTACGTCTCGACACCAATACACTAATAGGAGTGACTTAATAGTCTACGCATATACAATACACTATGCATACATCACAAAAAATCTAACATATACCTCAGTCATCTCACCTCAGTTAATGCATGTATCACGGTGTGTGTCCCATGTCATAGGTCGATAATCCTAATTATGGATAATAAACGAGATCGGAAATCTGGGCTGTGACAAATCTTATTAACTAATGGAGATTTCATCCTCGAAATTATGATTTAGGTTAGGATTAATACCTGACTCAAAGAGGTACGAAAACCTTTCCATCATATACTCTTCCCGCTCCCAAGTGAGTATCATTAAGGAACTGCCACTTGACGAGAATCTTCGGGACATACTTGTTACTCAAATCTATACCCTTCGATCCAAGATCTGGATAGGTTGCCCCTCATAAGTAATATCATCACTCGGGTCTATCTGACTCAAATCCACAATGTGAATGATTGGATGAATCCCTGACATATGTGGAGTCAGCTCAAGCTCATATGTGACTTTCTCGACCCGTCTCCTAATCATGAAAAACCCGATGAACCTCGATGCAAGTTTACCTTTCACCCCAAATCTCTGAAGACCCTTCCGATGGGAAACCTTCAATTATATAAAGGCTCCCTCGGTGTACGTGAGATCAACTGCGATATTTGTATGCATACTTCTTATATCTATCTTGGCCCCCTTGAGTCTCGACGGATCGGTTTGACCTTCTTCGTGTGGTCAACAACAATCTCAGGCCCCATAATCTCCCAGTCCTCTTGCTCAATCCAACACGATGGTGAGCGACACGGTCTGCCGTATAAAGCCTCAAATGGCACCATCTCAATGCTAGCCTAATAAATGTTGTTGTATGCAAACTCTCATAATGGTAGGTAACCCTCCAAGATGCGCCAAACTCCAACACACAAGTTTCGTAACATATCCTCGAGGACCTGAATCAATCTCTCAGTCTATAGGCGCGTACCATACTGCTCCTACATACTCTGCCACATCCGGGACATATACATAGCATATCTGTCAGATGTGATAGTCAATGGTACTCTGTGCAGCCTGATAATCTCTCTTTCGAACTATATACTTAACTAATCAAACGTATAATCCGCGGCTATAGGTAAAAAATGAGCAGACTTTGTTAGTCTGTCTACAATCACCTGAGACATAATCATGTCTCTTGGCGGTCCTCGATAATCCCCTCACAAAATCTATAGAGATGTCCTCCCACTTCTATCGTCGAATGGGAAGGGGCATGTAGTAACCCTCCAAGTCTGCGATGCTTTCACTTGCGACGAGATCCCACGGTTCTGATGAACTCAGACACATCCGCCTTCATCCCAAGCCACCAAAAATATCGCTTTATGTCATGGTACATTTGGGTCTCGCCTAGATAAACGGTGAATCGGGAACGGTGTGACTCATGAAGAATTTCATCTCTCAACTCTAACACGACGATATTCACAATCTGTCTTTGTATCTCGCACCACCGATCGGATGTCTCAATCTAGTCAACACAATTTGTACTCTTCACCAACTCACTAAACCTTAGGTACAACTGTTAGTCCTCTGACCCTTTGACACTCTTTATGTAGATACAATTTGAATTTTTATCTGTTTGCAAATCTCAATCTGAGTACCTGGAAGAACTTCTAATGAACATGTCGTCACCGCTGCCTCAAGTAACCCATACTTATATGTCACATGGCATCATACAACCTCAGCATCTCTAACCAGTATCCTACTCAGTGCATTTGCAACTACGTTGGCTTTTCCTAGGTGATACTCCACAGAAAAGTGGTAATCCTTCAGAAACTCTAACTATCTGTGTTGTCTCATATTCAATTCCTTCATTGTGAAGAGATTTTTTAGACTCTTGTAATCAGTAAAGAGTGTGAATTTCTCTCCATACAAATAATGTCTCCACACCTATAGTGCAAACACTACTACTGCCAACTCTAAATCATGTATGGATTCTTCTCATGTACTTTCAACTATCTAGCGGTGTAAGCTACCGTACAACTACCATGTATCAATACGCAACCCAGACCCTTTTGAGAACCATCTGTGTACACAAAAAATCCCTGTCTCGGCATTTGGCAATACTAATATTGGCACGATGTAGTCAACAATCTCTTTAAGTAAGCAAATGTTTCTTTGCATTCCTCACCCAATCAAATCGACGTCCTTCTTGGTCAACCTAGTAATCGGTGAAGTGATTTTCGAAAAATACTTCACAAATTGGTGATAATACCCTGCTAAACCAAGAAAACTCCTGATCTTTGTCACTAATGTCGGTGCCAGCCAATCCATAATTGCCTAAATCTTAGTCAAATTCACAGCTATCCCTACTACTCCGACAACATGCCCCAAGAAGTTTGACCTTTGAAAGCCAAAATTCATATTTGTTGAACTTGGCACGAGTTTGTGCTCCCTCAAGGCCTGCAACTTCTCCCTGAGGTGCTGCTTGTGATCCTCTATGATCCTCAAATATATCAGTATATCATTAATGAACACTATCATGAAATAGTCAAGAAACAGTTTAAACACTTGATGCATCAAATCCATAAACTGCAAGGGCATTGGTTAGCCCAAATGGCATGACCGTAAAAAAAAGTTTCCATATCTCATGCTAAAAGTTGTCTTGGACCTATCCTCATCCCCAATCATAAGTTGATGATACCCCGATCGCAGGTCTATCTTGGAGAAGTATTGTGCTCTTATCAGCTGATCAAATAAATCGTGGATCCTTTGTAGTGGATACTTGTTCCTGACTGTGACTTTGTTTAAATGTTTGTAGTCGATACACAGTCTCTAAGCACCATCCTTCTTCTTCAGAAAAAAATGCGTGCTCCCCGTGGCAACATAGAGGGTGTGATGAATCCTTTATGTCCCAAGTCCTGAAGTTGAGTCTTCAACTCCTCCAACTCACGCAGGGCCATGCGGTATGGTGGTATAGAAATCGATCTAGTGTCCGGTACCAACTCAATAATAAAATGAACCTCTCGTGTTGGTGGTAGACCAGGTAAATCCTCTAGAAACACATCTAGAAACTCTTTAACAATCGGTATATCCTCAAGCCTAGGTCCCTGACTCTTTACTACTGTGTATAGTGCAATCAATGCCTCAATCTCCTCTCTAATCGCAGGTCGACCTCTCGTGCCTATTGTCATCAATGAACTACCTCTATAGGTGAATATCGGACGCTCTGAGATATCAAATATCACTGTTTTAGTGAAACAATTGATATGAGCGTGGTATGTTAATAACCAGTCCATCCCTAAAATCACATCGAACTCTAAAAGCTCTAGGACTTTGAAGTCAACATGTAATTTTACCCCACCTATCTCGATCAGACATCCCTCGATAAAACTATTAGGGTAAACCCTATCCCCAGCTGCGGTACTCAAAATCAAGTGTACCTTCAGCCTAACAAGTGTTAACCTTAGGATCTGAACCATGCGACCAGCAACGTATGAAACAGTAGAACCAAAATCAAACTTTACATAAGCATATCTATTGGAAATGAAAATCGTACCCTTAATGAGACCTCATATCGCCCTGGAATCTGACTGTGCTACCATATGGGCTCTTGCTCTACCTTACTGTAAATAGGTTGCTGCTGGCTGTGTGCACTCTCTGGACATGTGCCCCACCTGACCGTATCTCCAACATGTAATGGATCCACCCTGGTTAAACTAATGTTTTTGTCCCTGATCATGTTGGACCTGTCTCTGTGCTTGCCTCTGCCTCTATCTAAAATCTCTACCTCTACCTTGATGTCTACCATGCTTTGGTGTTGATCTTTATTCTTTGTCAGAGTCTTGTAAATGCGAGTAATGCCCGCTGGTGGGAAGGGGTAAGGGAGGTATGCCATAAGTATCATATGTGGGGCCCTGTGGCGGTGCATGTGCCATTGGATGTACGTACGTGCCCTGTCCTAAGCCCTTCTGAAACTGCCTATTTCCTCTCATTTATCTCTAACCCCTCTCACCTCTCTACTCGTAATCACCTCCACTCTTCGGTATCTCAACACGTCCATCCTCCTCTCTACCCAACTCATATGTATCATGGGAGAGGGCCTACTCATACATCTCTTTAAGAGATCTGGCTCAGGTGCTCACAAATGATCGTGCAATGTCCCACCTTAAACCATCAACAAAATAGAAGGCGTCATCAGAATCATTCTTAACCAAGTCCCAAACAAAATGTATGAGATAGCCATATATGTCCCTATAGTTCATCACTATCTCGCCCTCAGCTTAGCTCAACGCCATAAACTTCTTCTTCATTCTCTTCAACATCGATACTGGAAAATATTACTTGAAAAACTCTTTTTGAAATCATCCCACGAGGCAAAACGCATCTACTCGCTATTGTAGTCCTCCACCAGACATCCGCACCCTTCTCTAGGGTGTAGCAAGAGAGAATAAACTGCAATTTTTCCTCGATACCTAATATTAGTTGCACCTTCTCGTGTGAGAGAATCCACTGCTCGATCTTCTAATGGTCTCGCTCTCTGGCAAAGAATACTGGCCTAAGCCTAATGAACTCCTTCACCAGCTTGGGGTCCCTCGATAGTCCTGTAGTCTAAGAAGACGTAGGTGTAGGAGGGGAATGCCCCTAGCTATAGCTATCTCCTGTATAGTCACTATCGGTAACTCCAGTGGATGTCATGTTGTGGAGTCTAGGCACCGCCCGGCCTAATCCCGTAATTAAGCCCAAATATGCGTCATATAGGACTTAACTATGTATTAGTAAGCCTTTTTATCCAAATCTCCTCGATATTTATGTTTAGGATTAGTAATCCACATGGCACAAAACATTAATAGATTTCAGAGTAATTAAAAACTTTTTTAAGAGTTATAAAGTTTAAGGGAAGTCTTAACAAATTATGTGAAAACAATACATTAAATCCTAAGTATGTGGAAATTAGGAAACAACGATCACATGTATATATATATATATATATATATATATATATATTAAGATGGCGAATAT
This sequence comes from Stephania cephalantha, assembly GCA_039657325.1. Taxonomy (NCBI): domain Eukaryota; kingdom Viridiplantae; phylum Streptophyta; class Magnoliopsida; order Ranunculales; family Menispermaceae; genus Stephania; species Stephania cephalantha. The sequence goes on from CM077579.1 coordinate 15,571,612, forward strand.
AAATAGTGTGATGGTCATCATAAGTCGGGGAACTAAACGCTCGACCCAAATATACAATCCCAAAGTGTATTAAAAACATGACTATATATTACACAAAATATCAAAACCTATAAGATGTCGATGTAGAAGTATGTCGTTGGCTCAGATATAGTCGTCAATCTTCCCCTTGATGAGCCTTGCTCGTTGACGGCTCCGCACCCACCGTCATAAAAAGAATGATGAGTACAAAAAGTAACAGTAATCCCTGTTAACATATTTATTCACATTTCCAAAACAAACTAAATGGTATTTAAAAAGCATAAGTTAAATAAAAAAAGATTAATACTAGAAATATGCTAAAAAATACCACGGTTAAGCATGTGAAATCGACACAAGGCTAAAAAGTTATGATCTAGATCCGGTTAACTGTGACATACGTCAGTGAAGCCTTTAAACTACTAAAGGACGTGCATGGTATTGCACAGTCTAATATCACAAATGACTCTAACCTAGTGACACCAGGGACTCTAACCCCATGTATTGACAACCTCAGGGACTCTAACCTCGTGTACAACATTATAGTGGCAAGTGGCGACATCCCCTGCGACTCTAGCCCCGTGTGCCAATCTACTCAACATAGTGCAATGGATTCTAGATTCTATAACTACTTTATAATTCCAAGAAATTGATTCATTAAGGATTCCAAGGCTTGGCTATCTTTGCAAAGCACAATTCCCAAAGAGTACAAGTCCATAAAGTCATTCACAACTCTTAATTCCTAATAGCATGCTATTTACACTATATTCACAATGAAACAACAAGAAATGACATAAAGTACATGGATGGATTTCAAAGGAACTCAATTCATCATAATATCATGAAAATCAAGCTCAACTAGTGAGGAGTATTAAACAAGTTCATGATATGAGAGTACAACTTTGGATATAGTCAATATATACTACCATAAACAAGAATAAAGTGGATATGAAATGCAAATAAATAAACAATGGGTATACTCACATCAATCAATGTAAACTCCTAGCTTTACCGGCCTCACGACACCCCAAATCTCGTATTCAAACCCTCTGACACTTTCCTAGGTTCCTAATATCATTTAACATGTTTTTGAGTGTGTTTGGACTTTTACTTATGGTATTACACTTGTTTATAGTGTTTAAGTTAATTTAGGAAATTGCAAATTTTCGGGTTGTCATGGCAATTAGCGTATTGGGTGATTTGATTATCATGCTAGTGGCCTCATTAGCACACTACCAAACTTTCTCTAGTGCGCTACCCGAAGTTAGAGCACTAACTGATCTGCCTAGCGCGCTATGTGCAAGAAAACCCAGAATTCTGCAATTAGAATTATGAGTTTGCTTCACACATAGGCTACACCAATGTCTTAGGAACTCCTATACACACCTTTAGAGCCCCAAGACATCAATCAAAAACATAAAACAGTCATGCATCTTATCTAATTCATGAAATCATTAATTTAAGCTAAGCTAATGGTGTATGTAGATTACCTAGTTGATGAACCAGACCTAAACCCACTGATTTCTCCTTCTAATCTTGCTGACTTCTTCTTCTTCCAGCAAATTCCCTTTTCTCCAGTAAGCTTAACCTCTAAGTTATGAAAATGAAGTGATTTAAGTTGCATGAGTTGATCTCTAGCTATATATGTATGTGTGAAATGGATATGGTTGATTAATAGCCATTGATCTTCATGAGCACATGTATCTATAGACTTATCTAATGGTTCACACATTGACACATTTCCCACTTACCTCCACTTTCTTTCTTTAAGTAACATCAATATGTAACTCAATTGGTTTTTAGATGTGCCAATACGTATCTCGATGATTATCACATGGCCATTATTTTAAAATGCTAACTTAAATACATTTAATCTAAAATCAACCATAGCAACCTTATTTCAACTATATAAACTACACTAAGCATGAAATGAACTTACCACATCACTATCTACACCGATCTCACGTCGGCATGCATCTCAGGCACGTCCCATCTCATGTCTCGACACCTATACATGAGTAGGAGTGATTTAATTGTCTACACATATATAATACACTATGCATACATCACAAAAAATCTAGCATATACCTCGACCATCTCACCTTGGTCAATGCACGTATCAAAGTGTGTGCCACACGACACGGTCACTAATCCCGATTACGAGATAATAAACAAGATTAGAAATTTGGGCCATCACAATTCATATGGAGGCAATTCTCACTTACCACCACCTTGCAAAATATTAAAAGTATAATAAAGGAGGAAAATTTATTGTACACGCTCGACACGTGTTAATTTTTATCGCCGTTACCGAGGATTTAAACATAAATTTTTAGGAGTTTTAGATGTTATATGGTCTTTCCATTTTGTTGTTCTAATTCCGCGGGATCCTTATATTCGTTTGATCCTGATGTAGATAGGACATTTAATCGTAATTTAAGATAACAACAACGTAGAGAACACCAAACTATCACAATGGAAGCCAATAATAATTTTAATATTAATATTAGTAATGACAATAGAGAACTTACTTTTAGGCAAGCTAATCCAAAATATCACTGCTTATGAAACAATGTGTACTGCCTATCCTTAGGAATTTCCTGAATTTGAACTTAGATCTGAATTCATTAGTGTTCTACCTAACTTCTATGGTAAGGACAATGAAGACCCATAAAGATTTATAAGGGAATACTAACATAAAGTCAATGGGATGAAACCAAAAGATCATGACGTTAGAACAAGTCAAACTTAAATTACTATTAAAAGATAGATGAAATCAAGATAAACCATGTGGATTTTGTAATGAAGTTACACATTCTACGGATGCCTATCTTACTTTACAAAATATAATAATGAAGAAGTCAACGTAGTTATGAACCAATATTTTGGTCCTCCTAAAGACGAATATAATAACAACAATTATTACACCTAAAAACCAAAATCAAATCGAGCTACGATCTACAAAATTAAAATTATACCACTTATAGGCCAGAGCACCTACACAACCACACCAATCCAACAACCTTAATAAACTAGTCAACCTACGCAACCAAATTTAGAACAAACACTACATAACTTTATGACTCAAAGTCATTAAAATTTTACGAAAATATCTTAAATTCAAATTAAAATCGATACGTCTATTAACGAGCTATAAAATCAATTAAATCAAATGACTACAAATCAACAAGTTAAGTGATCAAACTAAAGCGTCTACCCAAACTACAAATACTACTAATCAAGCATAAGTAACGTTTTATTTTATGATAATGAAAGAAATACACACGCAAGAAACGAAAAAAAAATAGGTAAAAAAAAATCAAAATACATAAGACAATAGAACAAGAAGAATAAGTCATGATGGAAAATGTCATTCCCACTAGAGAATGGATGACCAAATAACTAAAACACACACCTTTTCCAGAAAGACTACTCATAGGATATAGCCAAAGTTGAAGTCTACGAAAAGTCTTTACAAAATTCTGAATTAATTAACCAAGATAAATTAAACAATATTTATGAATTGAATGAAGATATGAATTCTAATTCTACCGTTCCACATGCTTAGCAAATGCCAGGGAGGAAGAACCTAAAGAAGACATAACTGAACCATTTAGGAAATTAGAAATTAATAAAAATTTAGGACAAAAGACATCATCCTTAAAGAGAATGCCTGAGAAATGTCCCGACTCAGGAATGTTTGTCATACAGATCAAAATAGATAATTCTTCTATTGAACTTGCTATGTGTGACTTGGCGCATCAATTAATGTTATGTAACTTAAACTTTATGAGTCATTCAAAATAGGATCGTTAACTAATATGCGTATTTATCTTACTTTAGCAAATAATACCATTATTAAAATGTATGGATTATTAGAAGACTTCCTATTATAAGTACATGATTTAGTATTTCCAACTGATTTTTATGTCATGAAAATGGGAGATTCAACATCACCCAATGCTTTGCCTATACAATTAGGTTAAGACAACTAGAACTAAGTTAGATATTTACGAAGGAACAATGTCTATGGAATTTGAAAATAAGATTGTTAAATTCAAAATGAATAATGAGCACAATTACGAAACTTATGAAGAATATGATGAATTATTTGATAATGACATTGATAATAATGATTTTTTAGATTTAAACTAGTATGATACCTTTAATACTTAAATTTATACAATTAATAGAGTAAAAATGGTAACTAATAAAAAAGATTCCAAAGAAATAATTAGTTGAAGACACTTCAAAAGAAAAGAAAGTAACTCAAGAATGGAAAATTAAGCAATCGGAGAATGGTAAAAGCATTAGCATGCTGTAAGTTTCTAGATCCAAGTACAATAAGAAAAAGAAAAATCGAACTTAAGTCATATAAAGCTTAATGATGCCGGAGGTATACATTTGCATATTAAAATCAAATGGGCTTGGTACTTCAGAGCTCAGTATGATACGAACTCTTATGCAAATCTCATGCCCATACATTTCTTTCTACATTCAAAATTGGAGTTGAATTCACTTGCTTATGAATGATTCTCTTTACCGGATGGAACTTCAATTCAACCAATAGGAGTGGTTACAAATGCGCTACTTCAAGTTAACAACAACACCGTACCCATAGAATTTCTGGTTATGCCACAATTATTAATGAAGATCCTCTTTTAATTTTTAGACGATCTTTCTTAGCTACTACTTAAGTTGTTATGGATATTCGAACAAAACAATCACTACGATGATTAACGGGCGAGCACTTACTTTTTGAAATGCCACTAGAGTGGAAAATCCTAAATTCGAGTGTAGATATCCAAACTATTTACGAAAGGGTTAAGTCGAGCCAATAATGATAAACAAAAGCGTTGTATGAGAGGCAACCCTTATCCTAAATTTATTCTATGCTTATTTATTTTTATTAGGAATTTAGTTTAGTTTAGTCTAGTATGTTTTTATTCTCTCATTTTTTGACTATTGTATTGAAAATATTTTTAGAATTTAAACCTCGAGGTAATTTCAATTAAGGGGGAGTGATCGAGTTGTTTTTACTTACATGGCCTTTATGTAAGTTGCATTATTTACTTGCTTATTTATATGTTTATTTATTTATTTAATTAATAAAACTATTTAATTAGTTACATGTCCCACTCAAACTTTCGAGATTTTAGACAATTCTACCTTAGCATAAGTTTTTATGAATGATATATAAGTTAATTATAGAATAAATTGCAAAAACTTTAAATTAAGCATAGCGATTTCCCAACGATTTGGAATAACACTGGGAATCGCGGGCATAATCAGAAGCAATACACAACAAATTTAGTGAAAATCTGGAGTCCTGTGTACCCTCAGCGAAGTGCGTTACAAAAGAATTGATGCTTAGATCGGTATGTCATTGAACCTCATTTAATACTGATTCTCCAAGCAATTTCGCAGCAATTCCACTAACACAGGAATCTCTAAGCACGATTTTTAGTTTTTAGGAACATAACCTCAAATTGCCACAACACAAACCTATTTAAACTAATAAACTTTTGCATCAATTCACAAAAATTCTAATTTATTGCCTAGATTCAACCATCATAAGCTCAATCCCATAGTATTTAAGAGATTCTCACCTCAACCTAGTCTCATTCAAATAAGGATTTTTGATTTTGGGAGTGTTAAACCAAAGTAGGGTCTTACGAAATCTCGACTTAGAGCTTGGAGGGACAGTTTAGAGGAGTTCAAGTGCTTAAATCTTGAGAAATTCACTCTCAAAAAGATAATTTAAACTTGTTGAAATTTACTCAATTACCTTGAAAAATGGTTTTGTTGATTCCAATAAACAAGGAATTGTGATTACATTGATCGCTGATTTTCAAATTCAACAATTTCAAAATTTTGGTATATTTACAAGCATTTGCAAATGGTTTGAAAGCGAGTTTAAAATGAGTTTGGGGTTTTGGTTAAGGTTTTGTTTCAAATTAATTTGCTTTATTTTTAAAAGACCAAAGATTTATCACATAATTGCCTTACGATATTTAGAAAATCGATTTTCAAGTTTATATTAGAGTTAACATGTCAATGCCAATTTTACTTTACAATTTTATTGAATTTCAGGCTAGCTTTCAAAATGAATTTCTTTGTTAAAATAAAGTCTTCAATTTTTGCCGAATTATTTCCGATTACGTTGTTTTTATGATCTACATGTTTATTTAATTTTTTGGACTTGCAGGCTTTTGAAATTGAGACAATGGCCGAAGGAGGTAGAGGTAGAAGCTCACGAGAGGAGAAGGAGAAGGAGCCATTAATGGAAAAACCCGAACAAAAATCTAAAGTTCCAATCACACCAATTTGGCCAATGGGGACTTCAATTAATAACCCCGAACTAGAGTACGAAGAGAACCTTCTCTACTTTTATGTTTTACTAGATTTAGGGGACACCTAGAATCCAATTCTCATCCCAACACCTAATCAATGCCAAAACTCTTAATAGGATCAATAGCGACATTAGTAAGAATAGAAAAAGCATATTAGATAGGGGTTTCAACGTTAAAAATGAAACTAAGTATGAGCCTATAATCTTGAACATAATAAAGGAGTGGAATTAAGGATTGTTAACTAGGGACTATTACGTCGATAATGACACGGATTCCTTGATTCAAATGGGTTGTCAAATTTTGTGAGATTGTTTTCTGCAAATGAGCATGATGATGAAAATAAAACAATAGCCATAGTTCGAGGAAGACCAGTGGACTACTCGCCTGAAAGAATAAACTGGTATTATGGTTTACCAAAAATACATATAAGCCAAAATAACGAGTACCCAAAACTCGAGTATGGGTATATACACAGATTCCCGCCGAGACTATTAGAAATGGTTTAGAAACTATTTCGGGGGATGGATTCTTTTTTGACAAAGATGGGTACCCAAAAGACATACAAACCAAATACTTTAGGAAAACCACCAAACTTTGGAGCTTTTTCTTAAACGCAAGCCTACAACCAAGTCTATAACACAATGAAATAGTGAACTATAGGGCAGCTCTATTGTACCACATAGTTCAAGGGATCAGCGATATTGATGTTGGTAAAATAATCTATAATTCGATTAGGAATTCCATGACCACCATGAAAAATGAAGGATTGCCTTTTCCCTCAATGATTACTGAATTATGCAAGCAAGACCGAGTTCAAGTTAGAGGTCTAAGGTGAAATGTTTACTTGGATAGGACCATCACCGACGAAGTCATTGAAAGCACCAAGAAGATGTCAAGATATGTTGATTCAGATGAGGAATAGGAGAGAAATGAAACACACAAAAGAGAGACCATGGAGAGAATAAGAATACGGACATAAAATTGAATAAATTTGGAAGACATGCGAGAATGCCGCATATAATGAGAAAACGAACCATAGCCCAAAACCACACAGAGGACTTCATTGGCATGTATACGTATAAAATGAAAATGGTCCCGATGGGATCAATCTTGTGAAATAAGATGAGAACTTCGAGACATCAAGGGTTCATGTTCCAAAACCAACGCAAGATTGCTAGAAGCATATAAGGTGCGAGTGACACATGACCGGGATGATGCAAGGCAGGGAGCTAACATTCATATTCTATCAACCAAGCTGAGAATGCCCAATCAGAGAGTAATTTTCAAAAGATAACTAGGTAGCAGGAGTGGATTCCAAGTTATATGATCCTACAACGAGCTTCCAATCTCAACAACAAGATCAAGAGGATGGTGGTGGTGATGCGACTCTGGACGTCGGTTCTAATATTTTATTCTTCTATATGTAATTTTTTTCTTACTGTCATTGTGAGAGGTATTTGTTTGTAATCCTATCATATACTTGGAATGATGTGGTACGTGCTACTATGATACTATTGCTTTGGTGTGTTCAAATTTTATATAATGGTTTGATGTGCTGAATTTATATTCTATGATGTTTAGAATGTTTAATTTTAACTTGTTTTCAATTACTTATGAAATTCATTCTTATGTTAGTTAGTTATTTATTTATTTAATTTATTCGTTTATGCTTCACGAGGTATTTTTATTTTTGTTGAAATCTCGACTTAATTTTTAAACCTTGAGAACAAGGTTTGGAATGCGTTTAGGGGTATATAGGTCAAGTGAAGTATGAAGATGCGTAGTACGAAAGAAAAAAAGGTAGAATATAGTTGAACACCATGAATTTTTAAAGTTTTCCACAATAAAGGTAATATTTTTCCATTTCATTTTACTTTATTTAGTTAGGAATTTGGAGTTGAATATAATTTGGATTTTAACGGAAATGATATATTATTATTACTAATGAAAATAGAAATTTAATGTTGGAAAGGAATTTTTATACCTATTTGACTTAACCTAAATTATGTATACACTAGAGGAGTTTAGAGGGGATTGATTACTTTGTGTAAGATATTATAATGAGTAGAAGATCGAAACAAGAGTGCAAGATAAACAAGACAGTTACTAAGAATCTTGTATACAAAGATTTTTCATCAAGTATTTTATATATATGTATTAAAAGAGTTTATGTCATAATTGAGGAGAAAAATAAGAATTAGCCAATTAACTTTACTTAGTTGGAAAGAATGCTTCTTTAAGCGTAGTGAAAGTGAGAAGAGCTAACAAGAGTTTTTAAAGAAAAAATAGAGAAACCTACTGATTCCAAAAGAGAATGGAACGGAGAATCTAGTGGTAGAAAAAAATGAGAGGAAGATTTTTTATATAAAAAGAATAACGATTCCAAATGAAATGAAGCATGGAGTAGTAGGAATACAAAATAAAGAAGAAAATGAATATATATATATATATATATATATATAATTGAAGAAAGAAAGAAAGAAAGAAATATAAAGAAAAATGGAAGGAAGTTTATGAAAACTCTTCAAATAAAATATTTAGCTTTAATGCTTATATCTACGTTAAGTGAACTATATTTTTTATTCCAACAAATAAATATGAAATGATGATGATTGATGAATAAAAACTCCTATCAACTTTGATTGTTGTGATATTTTAAATATTGCTCCCTCCGATCATAAATATAAGTCATTTAAGGAAAGGGCACTAGAATTAAGATAACTTTAATTACAAGTGTAATTTACATATACGCCCTTTAACATTAAATGAGTTAAAGAATTAAAGAATCATAAATATTCGAATTGTATAAGGTTATAATTGATAAAAAAATAATAAATACACTCTTGAATTTTGAAAATGACTTATAATTTTGAACAAGAAGTTTTTTCTAGAAAGACTTATATTTTTGTCCAGAGGGAGTATTTGAAAATGAAATTGATTTAATGATTTTTGTATCATGAGGTTATATATTTGTTATCATATGCTTGATGCTTATTAGTAGAGATTGAGAAAACCTATGTAGTGTCTTGACCTTGGTGATTAGTTTAACTTTTAATTCTAAGGTATATTGCACAATTATGAGGTTTAATTGTCAAATAAAGGGGATGTTCATTAAATATTTCTATTCTATCATGATTCTTATTTTTATGAGGATAATATGTTTTTATTTAAATATCATTTCTATTTAAGAATAAAAGTAAATAATTATGAAATCAAAATGAAAGAAGAAAATAGAATATGATTGAGAGTATTCATTTGCTCGGAACAACAAAGTATTGAGTTTTGGGGTATTTGATAAGTCAATAATTAGACATATTTTATAGTACGTTTTAGGATAATTTTAGATGTAAAAGACTATATTACACACGGATTTCTCTTGTTTTTGTTATTTCTAGAAATAAATGGAATATATGAAGAAATGGAGTAAAAGGGTAAAATTATGAAGGAATTAATCAAATGGAAATAGAATGCAAAGAATTATCAACAAGGTATCAAGGAAGAATCATAATTTTAGTCTAGTGATTTCTCAATGATTCCTATGTACTATGAATCACCACTCAGATTGGTGGAAACATAAAATACAATTCCAAGGATTTTTTCAACGATTCTACTTAAACTCGAATAGTTGAGGAATCGCTGGAACAAATTTCAAGGATTTTAGATAACAACAATTAGTTTGAGTTAGTTTGGGATATTTACTACCTAAAATATTATAAATACGACATTAGGGCTGTGAAATTAGTTTCCTTTTAGCACTTAGATCAATATTTCATTGCTCTAGGAGCCATTGTTTATTTTCATATTTTATTGCTTTATTGTTCTTTACTTTTGGAGAAGACTTGAAGATTTAAAGTATTTATTCTAGAAGTATTTATCTATGTATTTTATTTACATTATTGTAATTTTATTTATGATAATGAGTGAATAGTTAGTTGATCTAAACAAAGTCCAAGCATGAACTAGACTCGTTTTGCAATGCAATTATGATGAGATGAATATGCGCTTAATGCTTTAAACCAATCGTATTATTTGATTTACTAATTTAATAGGTTTTTGTCTATTGATTTAAATCATGATCTTTGTATTGCATGCATAGTCTAGAAATGTGTATTGTGATATTTGGATTCATTATCACTACAAAAAAATAGCTAATCAGCAACAAAAATTTCCATTGCTTTGATCGGCATAAATTTCGTCTATAATTTAGTTACGCAACGGATTAGAGACGGAGTATGTTTAGTCTCAAAAATTATCGTCGCTAAAAAATTAGCGATGGAAATAAGGTTTCGTTGTTAATTCTAGACGGATTAGATACGGATTTAGAGACGGACACGGAGACGGACAATCCTCCAAGGCCAATGCTTTAGCTTGAAGTCTATCTCTAATTCATTTCTAATCAAAGACAAATTAGCAACGAAATCCATAGATTCCGATGCTAATCCGTCTCTAATTTGCAATAGATTAGCAATGAAATTTATGAATTTTGGTGCTAATCCATCTCTGATTTGCAACGGATTAGCAACGGAATTCATAAATTTCATTGAATTCCGATGCTAATCCGTCTCTATTCCGTTTCTACACCCAGATTACCCAGATTTTGGTTTAAATTCTCATGCTATTCCATCGCAAAGTATAGATGGATTAGCAACGGAATCCTGAATACCGTTGCTAATCCGTCTCAATTTTGTTTATGCACCAATGATTTTATTTAAATAAAACACTAAAATCAAAATGATTCTCCAAAACTTCAATACCTTAAAACAATAACAATATGACCTGTTCCATCACCTGCACCCCCTCCAACAACACCTTGGGGGTGCTAATATCCCCTAAAAAAGCAAAATTTCACATTTACATAATAATCAACAATATATATCAACAACAAATATTCCTAATGAAAAAAAAACGTATAATTTCAAAATCAAAACAAATTTACAAATCCACAAAAAGTAGATAAACATAATAGATATAAAAGATACTTAAGTATCCACAAAAGAACAATCAATCCAAAAGTTCTACAACAACCATAAAAAACTAAAGCTTCCTAAAGCTGCTCATCCCTCGCAACTCAGTTCTCTAAAAATCCACAAAAAATTATCACTACCAATCCAAAAGTTCTACAAACAACCATATGAGATATCTAAGTATCCCCAACTTCCTTAAACCCTGCAACCCAGTCCTCCAGATATTCACAAAAAAGAACTAGTAACTCATAAGTTATGCAAATAACCATAAAAGATACCTAAATATCCACAAGCTGCTCATCCCTCGTAACCCAATTTTGTATTTCTCGGTCAACATTGTCCTGCTATTGTGGTGGATCAACAGTATGCGTCTGCACCTGCTGCTGCTCCTAAGGGGATGATGGTGGTGGTGGTGGTGGTGGTGGTGGTGGTGGTGGTGGTGGTGGTGCATGAGATAGGCCTGCTCCATCCATAGTCATCCTGAACTGCCTCTGCATTAACTCTACGACCTGTCTTAATTGCTCGACAACATTATTGAACTCCCTTCGTGGCACCATCGGCAGCACCTGGGATGTGCTAGCACTAGGATCTACATATCTTCTCTTCTATCACCCTAACGACCCAAGACCGTAGGCACGACCTTTGGGATAGTCACCCACCACATCATAGTACACCGTCGAATCATCCACCGGCTAGTCTGGTGTAGCTTGTGTTAGCTCCTGACGCCTGCTCACGAGTTGAGCCTGCACGGATCAACAATAAACAACTAAAATGATATGGTTTTAAGTAAAGTTACTACAACTTATAACTCGTATTTCATTACATACATAGAACCACTCTGATCTAATATCGATAAATGTTACTCCATCATGATTTACGGTGTGGAGATGCAAATACACCTCATTCACGGTAGGAGTGCTCTCATATGTAAGAGTCTACACACCAAAGTTATAAAAATATTAAACATGATATCAAATTAAAGCTTGATTATTAATCATATTTTACTATAAAAACACTTACTAATCTTTCATTAGTTGTCATAAAAGACACCGAGCTGACACTGTGCTTCGAGACTCTAGTCCCAGGTCCTTCAACCTAAGTGTTCCTATTCAAAGACACTTGCCTAGACCTGGCAAGAAAGCTCTTGCTCTCCCAGTACTCAAGTATCTCCTCCACACCTCATCTGTAATAAAGTCTGGCTAGACACGATTCTTCTTCTACTTATGCATCACGTACCTGATGCCTTCATGCGTGTCGTATGCCGAACGAATGAGATCCTCATGAATCGTGTCGTCCCATAAAAAATATACCTATAAAATGGTGAGTGGAATCGTTTTGAGAAGGAAAAACTTGTATAACAATAAATCCTAAGATATTTTTGTTCCTACGTACTCGCCATTGGCGCCGATAGTGGTCCTTATGATGATCCCAGGTATTGACTACCAATAATACCTAATGCATCCCCTATCTGATTAGGGTGATACCCGACACGAAACCCTAATTAAGCCCTAGTACACCATCGAGACTCAATAAGAGTAACATATAGCCGTCCTTCATACCTGGTAATCACAAAAACAATATATCGTATATCGAAATAATAATTAAAAATGCGGCGGAATTAAAACATTTTTGATAAAACTTATGATATAAAAACCGGCATAAACCTCAGTCGTAAAATCATATCCCAACCCTGTTTATTACAAAATATTAATTCAATACAATACATGAACAACCAGGTCAATCAATACATCGAAGATAAGATAATAAACTCTTAATCTTCTTCATTCCTAAGTCGAGCGCACGTCGATAACTTTGAAATGTTAAAGTAAGTGAGCTCCTACATGCTCGATAAGTGACTCTCATGAATGCTTCAATCATCAACTAAATACCAAGAATCAATGTGTAACAATATGAATCCAAGCATATGTAAAAGGATATTGAAAAAATATAAGAAATACATAACTAATCGCAAGTTCACAATTATATGCAAATGTATTGTGACTTGAATTTTGGTTTATAAACACGGTAGCAGAACTGTACACTCCCGTCATCTAGTACTACAGTCCATAAAACTCACACGTTGGCCGACGTGTGATTCTGTAGTGTATCCAGGCCTGAAGTAGCAACCCGTTCTTAAATATAAAGCATCGAACGGAGTAGGTCAGGTTATGAGGGCTAAGTATTAGGTAGTATGCCCAATACAACGTCAACCCCAAGCCGATTCGCTCCGAATGAACTCTTCCCGAGTCCCTTTCATTTATATAACGAGTTATAAAATACGATTAGTCATAGTCCATTGTCCTATTCCCACTACTAGTATTAAGTGCACTAATAGTACTAACTACATTGCACAATTGATAAAAACTTGAGTCCCACTTACCTATACTTAGAGCTTTCCTAACTTTTAGACCCGACTTACACAACTCCCGAAATTTTCAACCCATTTCTTGTTAATGAAGAACCTAAATCACATCATTTGGCATCAATTCAAGTCCAATAGCCTTGGTTTGGAACCCCTAAACCATACAAACATCTGACCAAAGCACGTTCAAGTGCTATTTCCAAAAACAATACTTTATAATAATTTCAAAGTACTATAAACTAGCCCATTTGGGTTACGCTTTAACCACAAAAACCTCAAAATCGATCATGATGACCAAGAAAGAACTTGTAGTACTCGAACATTCTTTCCATATACTCCAAGAATACACAAATCGGGTCACAAAGAAAGAAGTTACGAGTTTTCTAATATGGCCGATCAACTAGAAAAATATTATATATTTTCAATTGATAAAACTTCTCCAAAACAATAGTTTCACAATTAAATCCTTGAAACTCGATAACAAACACTATGAAACCACTCGATACCAACATCAAAATATTTTCATAGCTTGTGGAGTCAATAAGGACAAAAATCAACAATCCAATTTATCCAAAATTTCAATATAAATTAGTATCAACTATAAAAACATCTTCAAAAAAGTTATCAACTGAGTTGCATCAATTCAACTCACAAAAACCCTAACCCACGACAGTAGAATATATCCCAAATTGGTGCAAATCAACCCAATACATTAATTCACAACAAATTCTACAAATTGCTATCAAAATCCCGTAAAAGAAATCGAGAAATTGCGAGAATTTAAAAGCATTGAGTATTTACCAAATTGCGGGCTAAATACCTCGTTTTCACTGCATGAAATTTAGCTCGAGCCATCGTCTTTATGATGTTCTATGATTTTACGAGAAAGAAACCTAGTGAAAATTAGACATCGGGAGCTTGTAGAGTGAAAGAGCGACTTGAGATGGTTAGGGAATGAAATGCACTTTCGTTACATTGAAAATTAAAACAACATTTTGATTTTGATACTTTATATATATATTTATATATAAACCTTCAAATTTACATTGACAAAACTTAATTTCTTTTTATTTATTAATTATTGAAATCCCTATTTTGACGTATTTTGGCTCTAAGAGATCATTGTCGATATGGTTTTTCACCAAATTGAGCCAAACTCTCAACAAAATAGTCCATCTTTATAAAATGTCCATCACAATGGTTTTGGTCCCACCAAGATCCCTAAAAATATTAACTTTTTCGTGACATATCGAAGTCTCACGAGACCAATTATCTTGCCATATTTAGCCAATCTTGCACCAAACTTGACTCAATCTCAACCTCGTCTCTCCAACCGACACAAAACTCGAGATAAGGTTTTGCACAAACTTTATTCACATTTTGCACTACCATTGAACTCGACTTGCACGCAAAAAGCGAGGCGAAATCTCCATGTGACACTTAACATTTGATGTACGAGTTTTTGAGCAACTAATTACTTAATTATACAAGCCAAACAAACACAATACATTACATCAAACGCACTCATACGCTATTCAAGACAAGTTGGGCTTAACCTTAAGCATAACTCAGGTTAATTAGTAATCAGATTATCATTAATCACACAACTTACAAATTCAGGATGTTATAATTATCCTTAATTTAAGAAATTTCATATACGAAATTAAGAATCAGTATACATCATCTTAAACTTCGATGACAGTGGGGGAATTGTCTACTTACCAATCCGGACTACTTGCCCATCCATATGTGAGATTTTCAAAATGTCATCATTGTCCTTTGAAACTCCAATAACCTATGTTATTTGTCTACGCATTTCCACTATCTCAATAGTGTTGTAGCTAAGTGTTGAAGAATCTACTATATCTTTTCTTTGTGATCATAGACCAATTCAAACACCAATAGTACCATGTCTCCTACCTTCGTCCATCACACATATGGACGACAAGGTATGGGTCTCCTACCTATGTCCACTGCCATTGAATAGCAAGGTCGACAAATATTATGTCTCCTACCTCCATCCACCATATAAGTGAAAGGCAAGGTCGACAAGACAATTATTGTCTCTTACCTCTGTCCACCTTACAAGTGAACGGCAAGGTCGACAAATATGCCATTTTCACAACATCTTTTCGATACTTTCCTGAATTTTGTAAATCTTGTTAATTTGTAAACTACAACCTATAATATCTAACCTTATACCATTCCCATATTGTAGTTGAAATCATCTATCCTCAAGTATGTCATAACTTCTCTACGTAGTTCTTCCAATATCTCATTTCCATGATACTTGTATCTCTAATCCTTATCCCATACCCTCATGCTATGATAAGATTGAGCATACAATATTCTAAACAACATTATTCTTGTAATATCTCAGATTACTATCATCATTAAATAAAATTCCCACAGAGAAGTCTATTCTTTCAGTGATTAAATATGATGAAACACAAGCTCAAATCATATTCTTTAGGATCAGGATTAACAACTCCGTTTCTTTGTCAACACAAAGAAAAATATATTATACCGAGATTGGGATTGATTTTAAACAATATCAATAACTTCTTCCGCCCCTAAAAGCAAATCTTGGATCTCTGTCCGAAAAATTTAACAATAACTCGTCATATTATCTCACATCTCTGCATATACTTGCTTATTCCATCAAAAGAATTACACATTTTCAATGACAAGAATTCGCAGACTAGATCAATCAATTAACTACAATTTCCACTACATTGTGTTGACGCTAAAATCTGGTCATTTTCATTATATAACCAATTATTATGCTTATTTCTGCCATTAGATATATACGAGAATTTACTTAACCTTTCGATTTTTATTATTCAGTTTCAATCTACTGAATAATTCTCAAATCTCTTTGTGCATTTAATAACATAAATCATCACCTATGAAAATCTATAATCTCATCATATTCCTCAATACGATATGACATTGTTTGGATAAACAATATAAAGAGATCTATGAGATTAGCAAAGTAGATTTTGCTTAAAATCCTTCTGAACCGGATTTCATATCAAAATATAATACGTCTGCACAATTTCATTAAACAATCAAATTTGGATATTATCTAATCACCTATTACTCAAATACTTAGTTCAACTCCAATCGAACTTTAAAGAATAGACCGTAATTACTAATTCCAACAACTCTGTTGATGATGTCTTAGATAAACTTTATAAATCATCATCCTCATTACACATATCTCTCAAGAGAGTATTAAGAAGTTCTTATTATAATTACACTTCGTGTGCTTTTCTCTATTCCATGTATTGATCACATCGATTACTTTGTGTGGGTGATTTCTCAGAGTGAATTCATTATATTCATGAATTTAGGTTACTCACCTCACCTCTTCCTTTCACTCACTGGCAACTATACTCTTCAAACTTTCATAGCTTGAAGATTTCCATTTTCCATACACCAAGATTTAGTTTTTATATTTCTCATTCTTCTTCTAGTGTTTCCTCCAAGACATTCTAATCTTAGGAATAACTAAAAGATTCTCCAATTCCTTTCACTTGATTAAATATGTGTTTCAAATCCTACGATGAATGAATGAACTTGCGCAAACTATTTAATTTAATGGATTCATAATAACTTATGATCTACATCCATATTTCATTACCCTAAGCCTCAACTCTAGGATTTATATTTGCCGTTCATTCCATTCATTGTTTGAAATACAGTTTAAGCTTTTATTTTACAAATGATGCCTTAAATTGTTTGGTACGACTATTAAAACAATTATTTCACAATAGTTTTTCTTAAACTTTCTTTGAACTATATAATATATAAACTACAATCTCTTGCCTCATTGTGTCAACATACTACTACCTGAATAAAGGTGTTAAAATAAATCTCTAATAATTTTTTTCCATAATTCGGGTATACCCAAGCAATTATTGTAGTTAAACTATGTTGCAATTCCTCCTTAAGGCATCTTTGTATCCTTTGTAAATTATTTCAGTTTCGTTCTTGAGTTAATTGAATATACAACATGAAAATACTACGAATCTTTGAATATGTGGTTTGTATCATTTAATTATTCCAAGATAACCTTACGCTTTCTGATTCTATGTTGAATATAAGACAATTATCTTATTGTCTCAATTTTAGTCAAGTCCATTGACTCACAATTTACATTCTACACATATCTAAGTGACTTACATTTGAAGCTTAGTACTTTTTCTAAGTCTTCAAACCTTTTTATATTATCATTGATAACTCAATGATAATCTATTCCAATAGAGTTCAACTATTCCATTTGTAGCACGAGCTCGAGTGAGTTTTCATGGTTTCCACCATGATATTTATCATAATCAAGCAATTGTTTGACTTCATATTCTCATAGTTCTAATTCTGATCTTGATCAATGATAACCAGATCTCAATCAACTCTTGAGAACCACTAGTTTCATGAAATAGGCCAAATGAGTTGCCGATTACTGGACAATGAATAATCATTCTTGATTTACTTAAAATTAACTCATTACTCAAGTTGAGTTCTCAAACTCATGCAATTCTCATAATACATCAAGTAGAATGGAGTTGATCATTGGTTTGACATTATAGTCAAGTAATTGATGAATTTAATCTCGAATTGTGACAAAATTCCAAAAGAATCTGATAATCAAATATCTTGAAACTCTTAGAGTCACGATTTCATTCATCAAGCTTAAATTCTTATCATGAATCTACTATAATTCTAAAACAAGTTCGAACCATTTGAATCTCAAGTGATAGCTTTATTTCCATGAATCATCATTCGTAGGAATTTGAAGATTTAAAAAACTTTCGATTACAAGTAGCAGTTAGTATCAAACTCTTGATATATTGCTAACCTATTCACTTCTAGTCTTGTGAATTATTCCTTAGATTCATTGACAACTCAATCTCCCCTACTTAGACTATTCCAGTCTATAAGATCATACTAAATTATCTCACTAGCTTGCTGCCATGTTCTAACTCAAACTATACTTGTTTTTAACTATCAAATTCACCTTTACTTTCCTTTTTGTATGTGCAAATTCATCATAACACTATTCTTTTCCTTTAACATTCTATTGGTGAGTGCGGTTACACCACAACAACACTAATAAGCTTTTCATTATTATTTCAATATGGACTAGGACCATATCTGAAATTTTATACTCCATAATAACTTATGAAGTATGAATAATTAGTGGTTATATAACCTCGATTAGGTTCTTATCTTCATTTACCACTAATTTTCTCATTAAATGACCTTTAATCTCGTTTAACTAGTCTCGACACTAGTATATATTCATTCAAAGTGAATCGTCACCTATAAGTTTCACTAAAGGTCATTTATTATTTTATTCACTTCTTAATGTCAATTCTCCTAATTGTCTCAAAGTACAGGTCAAATAGATCTTTCTTTACTGATTATCAATAATTAAACAATATCAGTGAGAATAAAGATCGAAAGAGACTATCCAATAGGAGAAGAGTTCATTTTTAGTCGTCATAAGATTCTCAATGTCTTTCCTTGTTCCATATAATATTAAAATTGAGGTTTCTACAAACCCTAAACCTCAATGTTTTCTCATTATATAACATTCTCACAATCTTTTCTTGTTACAATATCTATAAAGTCTAAGTTTTCTAAGAACCCTCACCATCTATTCATTGGATTCAAAGATAAAGATGGGAGATAAGACCTTCAAAATAACGCATAGAAAAGACATTGCACATATATTGTGACGACACCTTCTCAAATTAGGGCACCGCCCGGCCTAATCTCATCATTAAGCCCTGACCTCGCCTAGTAGAAGTTAACACGGAACTAGTCAGCCTTTTCAAAACCATTTACCTACTTACAAATTATAAGTTCAATATGAGTTTTAATGTCTTATGTCATGTAATAAATCATAGTGAATTAAAATTTTTGCGTACTTAAAAGTTTATTCAGCGGAAGTCTTACAAATTAACGAAAGCATTAATGTGATACCTTACAATAGTGGAAAAACTAGGTAATAAAGATCTCATGCATATATAAGAAAATGGAAATATATAACAACTTATGTCTGGTCAAGGTACTAATCACTCAACACATAATATACAACCCCAAAAGTATATGATAGGCATATAAAAGTAATACATCAAAAAAATTAAAACCTACAAAATCTGGCGTAGCAGCACTCTACTGGCTCAGAGGTAGTCACCTATCTTCTCTTTGCCTGGCCTTCTACTCGATAGATTTGCACTCACTATCATAAAAAGATGGTGAGTACAAGAAAGTAGAAAGTAACACAGAGACATTTCTTCACATTCCCAAATCTGTAACAAGTATCAAAATGCATAATAATAGCAACTATGTTGAAAGGAAATCATGCAAAGAGATACTTTAGTTAAACAAAATGAAACTAAAGCTAGGCTAAGTAGTACTAATCTAGGGCCGATCGGCCGGGAGTCCTATCCCAATGCCTATTCCACTATATATGGATGGACGTGCTCTACATCTGTGTGAAGGTCGTAATTGCACTGTACGCCTTTAAAATTATCCCAAAAGCCTGTCATGTGGGATGTATACTTGCTAACAACCCCAAGTTTATAACTCGTGAAGTCACCCAAGTTATGCTTGCCAACAACCCCGAGTCCCATGCCCCGTGTGCAGTGTAAGATATTGGAGAAATCCCAATCACCCTGGAAAGTCTAGTGACATCGTATGTCTGTCGGATTTCTATCATAAAGTGGTCCTAGATACAAGAACTACTTTCATATTCAAAAAACAACACGGTATTGGAATCCAACAAAACAATTGCATACTAATGCACAAAGGATATAGATTCACAAAACTACATAATACCTACCTAATAGCATGTTCTTTTACTGACCTCATGTATTAATAATCAAAATGACATAGCACATGATTTGGAGTCAATGACATCATTTAATCAACATATTATGTCATGGAAACAACCTCATGTAATGAGAAATAACAACAAGTCATGGCATATGGAGTACAAAGGAAAATCATTCCAAATGACTGTAAATGAAAATATGAATAGAAATGAAATATAACTAAATATCTCAATCAGTTTACTTACAATCCACGCAATTTCCTAAGCTACTCCAGTCTCCCAACACCTCGAAACTCGTATTTGAATCCCCGAAACACTTCCTAGTTTTCTGATATCAAACTACTCCAAATAAGTTGGGTTTAAATCATGTCAAATGGGTATAGGAACCTTAACCCAAAACAGCCCTTTAAGACTAAACAACATTGAAGTTTTAGTCTTATATTGTAACGCTATTTTAGGCATGAAATTGTCCAAATATCAAAATCTTCCAATAGTACAAAGAGTGTTGGTCTCTGTCTTGGCTTTTCAAAAAGTTTTAGTTTTCAAAATTTTGATTTAAAACAAAAGAGATATCATAATTTTACTAAACTTAGCTCTAATTGAAACCTAATCTGACCAATAGAATTAGAAAATCTATTTCTCCCAATCTATAGTTCCAAAAAAATGTGATTTTTCATCGCAAGGCAGAAACCATACCAATAACAACATACTAAAAGATCGGCTCAATTGGATAAGTAGTTAGGGAGTTATGCCTTTAACAAATTTAGTTTCAAAAATCTTCAGCTGCTTTCTAGCACCTGTTTGTAGAGGACTTTCGGACATGAAGAAATTTGAACTACAACATCTCTAGATAAGCAAAGTTGTTCCTCTTTGAGTAAGCTTTCAAATGCCACCAGTTTAAGTCAATTTAGATTTAAAATGAGCATATTATGACCAAATTAAATAGAATAATCCTTAATACAAAATACAAAAATTTAGTTTTGGTCTTACAACTTCAAAAATTCATATCTTTATGATTTCAAAACCAAATTAAGAACTTCAATTTAGCTGGATTATTAGCTTGAGGTTAGGAATCTAGATATATAAACGAATTACAAAATCTTAATCATCTACCCTCTGGATTTGATCAAAAACCAGAAGTGGTTTCAATTAAATAGAGATATGTACCTAGTTTGATGAACACTCCACCTATTTGACCGTCTTCGCCAAATCAAACTGATTTCTCCTAGTCTTCTTCCTCTTCTAGCGCTTTCTTCACTCCAACAAGCTTTGCTTCTCAACTAAGCAAATGAAATGAAGTTGATTTGGTTACGTAAGTTGATTACTAGTTTTTTATAGTAGTCGAAATGGTTGATTAATAACCATTGATCTTATTGTACACATATGTCTCGAGGCTTATCTTGTGATTCACCTATCAACACATGTCCCACTAACTCTCCATTCACTTATGCTAAGTGACACCAATGTTTACTCTATTGGTGTTGAGATGTGCCAACACGTGTCTCGAGAAATATCAAATGGCTATTGTTTTAACCTACTAACTTAGGTATATTAATACCTAGTCAACCATGACCCGTTTAATTCACTTATAAAAGCAATATAAAGCTTGTACCAACTTACCATATCACTCTCTACATCGGTCTCATGCCAGCACACATATCAAGGCGCATCCCTACTCACTTCTCGACACCTATATACATGTAGGAGTGACTTAGTAGTCTACACAAATACAATACACTATGCACACATCACCACAAATATAACATATACCTCGACCACCTAGCCTCAATTATAACACGTATCTCGATGTGGGTCCCATGTCACGGGTCATTTGATCCTCATTAAGAGTTTAAACTCGGATTACAAATTCGGGCTGTGACATATATCTATCATATGGATATAATAAATCACAACAAATCATATTATTCAGTCTTCTTTCATTACCCCCCAAAACATCGATAAAAATAGTTAATAACATCCTAAGCTTCTTCGTAACTCGAGACAACTCTCAGAGTTACTAAACTTAGGTAATGATTCCAAAGTATATTTGAGCCAACAACCATTAAATTTTGATACCAAACTGTATTCGAGTTATTACTCATTTCCAAGTAATAAGGTTATAATCTGAAGTAGGCTCTGATACCAAACTGTAACATCCCCTATCCTTATTAGGGCGATACCCTACCAGAAACCTAATTAAGCCCCAAGATACATCGGTCGGATTCAATTAGAGTAACAGTACAGCTGTCAGTCATACCTAATAATCAAATAAACAATATATCGTATATCGAAATAATAATTCAAAACGCAGCAGAATTAAAACTTTTTTGATAAAACATACAATATATAAAAACCGGCATAAACCTCAATCGTAAAATCATATCCCAACCCTGTTTATTACAAAATATTAATTCAATACAATACATGAACAACCAGGTCAATCAATACATCGAAAAGAAGATAATAAACTCTTAATCTTTTCTATTCCTAAGTCGAGGAGCACGTCGATAACTGAAATGTTAAAGTAGGTGAGCTCCTACATGCTCAGTAAGTGATTCTCATGAATGTTTCAATCATCAACTAAATACCAAGAATCAATGTGTAACAATTTGAATCCAAGCATATGTAAAAGGATATTGAAACAATATAAGAAATACATAATTGAATGCAAGTTCACAAATATATGCAAACGTGATGGACTGAATTTTGGTTTATAAACATGGTAGCAAAAGCTGTACACTCTCGTCATCCAGTGCTATGGTCCATAAAACTCACACGTTGACTAATGTGTGATTCTTTGGTGTATCCAGGCCTAACGTAATGCCCTGTTCTTAAATGGAAAGCATCAAATGGAGTAGGTCGGGTTACTAGGGGCTCGAAGATTGGGTAGCATGCCCAATACAACATCAACCCCAAGCCGATTCGCTCGACGAATCTCTTCCTGAGTCCTTTCATTTATAAAAGTTATAAAACATAGTTAAGTCACAGTCTATTACCACATTCCCAGTTACTAGTATTAAGTGCTCTAATAATACTAACTACATTGCACGATTGATAAAAACATGAGTCTCGCTTACCTATACCGATCTTTCCTAACTTTTAGACATACTTACATAACTCCCGGAATCTTCAATCCATTTCTCATTAATGAAGAACCTAAATCACATCATTTGGTATCAATTCAAGTTTAATACCCTTGGTTTGGAACCCCTAAACCATACTAACATTGCGACCAAAGCATGCTCAAGAACTATTTCCAAAAACAATACTTTATAATAATTTTGAAGTACTATCAACCAGCCCACTAGGGTTACATTTTTAACCCTAAAAACCTCATAATTTGTCATGATGACCAAAAAAGAACTTGTAGTACTCATGATGTACTTTCTATAGACTATAACAATACACAAATCAGATCACAAATTGAGAAGTTATGAATTTTCTAATATGGCCTGTCAATTAGGAAAATTTTATATATTTTCAATTGATAAAACTTCTCCAAAACAATATTTTCGCAATTAAATCCCGAAACTCGACACAAACACTAAGAAACCACTCGATACCAACATCAAAATATTTTCACAAATTTCGTAGAGTAAATATGGATAAAAATCAATAATCCAATTTATCATAAACCTTAATACAAATCAGTATCAACTATAAAAACATCTTCAAAATAGTTATCAACTGACTCGCATCAATTCAACTCACAAAAACCCTAACCCACTATGGTGGAATTTATCCCAAATTGGTGCAAATTAACCCAATACATTAATTCACAACAAATTCTACTAATTACTATCAAAATCCCGCAAAAAGAAATCGAGAAATTGCTAGAATTCAAATTGAATTGAGGAAAATGCCCAGCATTGAGTATTTACTAAATTGCAAGATGAATACCTTGTTTCCATCGAAGAAATTTAGCTCGTACTAACCGTCTTGTGATGCTCTATTATTTTCAGAAAGAAAACCAGACAAAAATCGAACATTGGGAGCTCGCGGAGCGAAAGAGCAAGTTGGGAAGGTTAAGGAACGAAATGCACTTTCGTTTTGTTGAAAATCAAACAACGTTTTGATTTTGATACTTTATATATATAAACCCTCGCTACTTTTCAAATTTAATTTAATTTATTTTTATTTATTAATTTCTAAAATCCCTATTTTGACGTATTTTGGCTTTCAGAACTTTTTTTATCCGATTTTTCACCAAATTGAGCCAAACTCTCAACAAAACAATTCATCTTCATAAAATGTTCATAACAATTATTTTGGTCCCACCAAAATCTCCAAAAATAATAACTTTGTCCATGACATATCGAAATCTTACAACCGACTAATTATCTTTTCATATTTAGCCAATCTTACACTAAATTTGACCCAATCTTAATCTCGACTACTACCAACTGACACGAAACTCGAAGCAAGGTCTTGCACATACTTCATTATCATTACAAGATCGCCACTAAACTTGACTTGCATGCAAACCAAGGCAAAGTCCTAATGTGACACTTAACATTTGATGTACGAGTTTTCGAGCAACTAATTATTTAATTATACAAGCCAAACAAACATAATACATCACATCAAACACACTCATACGTTATTCGAGACAAGTGACCTTAACCCCAAGCCTAACTCGAGTTAATTAGTAATCGATTATCATTAATCACCTGCTCACAAATTCAAGAAGTTACAATACCTTGAGGTATTGTATGTCCTCGTAATAGTGGGGGCTAATAATTACTTGTGAGCCATGAAACCTAGAAAAATATCTATCGTAAACAATCGTAAGTGAAGGTTTAGAAAGGTAACGTAACGTCGATCAAACACTGGCATAACATAGACATACGTTACTCGTTGCCATCCATTTCAAATTCACTCTCATGACTAGAAGTTGATGTTTCTTCTCCTGATTCTTCCCCACTGTCGACAATGAAGTCATTGTGTTCTTGAATTGGACCCGCTTCAGCAATGACATGGGTCCCATTTGGATTATCCAGGTTGTTGAAATCCGAAATTGCATTGTCAACTACAGATGTGGTGGGTTCAACATCTTGGAATGCAATCTCCGCCAAGCCTTGGTCATTATCGTCTTTGCTCGTTTCCTCATTGGCGAGTTTTGGTTGACATCAACAAACTGCTAGCCATTCTTATCGCCTGTCCCTCAAAGAAGGGCACGAAAGGTAGTACACCTAAGTGGCTTGCATTGCAAGGACAAATGGCTCGTAGTTGTTATATCGTCGACTTCTGTGAACCTCTACCAATTTAAGTGTTGGGTGAGTCCTCACACCATGATTCGTTGTAGGGTCAAATCATTTACACTTAAATAACACCACACCTTGAGGCTAATATATTCAAACTCTACAACCTTTTTTAGTAGTCCATAGTAGTCATGGGAAACATCGGTGTAGTTAGAACCCTTCACCAAAACAAATGCGTTGTTACTCGTGTCGATCTATTAACGTCATATGTCTCGGTGTGGAACTTATACCCATTCACTAGGGAACTAGGGTACAATTTACAAGATTAACTAGGACCAACCGAAAGATCAACAAGTGTCTCATCTATGATGGAATTTCGAGCCTATTCAAGAGAATTTAGAAAGTGAAGACACATTATTTATGAAAGAAAAAATGAAGCGATAACCTATAATCGTAATAACATTACATATGTTTGAAACCAAATCGGGAGGTTGCGTTCCCGAGAATAGTATCAACGTTCGACTCCCCATTCCTTGAGTGATTTCATCGATAAAGATCCTATAAGAAACGTACATGTAAATATCATGTCTTGGTAAAAATGAATCATGAATGTACAAAATTCTTGAATGAAAGTGAGCAACATACTGGATGTAAGGGGCAATCTTTGAACAATTGAGCATTATGTAGGAATGAGCGACATTATACTCCTGCTCTACTAGGTACCGCTCCTTTGATTTACCCAAAGGTCGTCCAAGATAAGTAAGAATTGAAAAATTACCTACAAAATGCGATGTGGGTCCGACACCAGCATCGTCGTTGTGTTGCACTTTGTCGTGCAACGTAAAGACGTGATCTTCAAAGTAGTAACAACAAAACTATGTGACTTCTTCGACCAAATAAGCATTACACATCAAGCCCTCAACCTTCGCTTTGTTTCGAACGTTGTTTTTCAAATGTCTAAGGTACATATCAAAGTTTAGTTAATGTAAATTTAAAACTTTATCAGTTGGGAAAACAACTTCAGAACTCGAGATAGTACCTCTCAAATGGTTACATCCACCGAAATTGAACTGGCCGGCGGAGAGAGGCCTTGTAAGCCAAGTGGATTGGTAGGTGTTCCATAGAGTCGAAGAAGCTTGGAGGGAATATTTTCTCCAACTTGCAAATGATTTTAGGTATTTCAGACTCTAAAACCTCCATATCTTTAGGACTGACATTTTTCACAGTTAGGGATCGGAAAAAAGGCTCAACTCGCTAATTGCAACCCAACCCGTGTTTTGGAGGAGTACTCTGAATGCAATTGGTATCAATTTTTGCAAGAAAATATGACAATCATGACTCTTCATGCCAAACAGTTATAAGTGAGTTTGAGATATAAATCTGATGTTGAAGTAGCTTTTCGAAGATGTTAGATTTAGTAGTTCGAAGTTCTCATAAAGTGTAATACGATTTTATTGCGTAAAGTTTATATTTTTGTGTATTCAAGGGAGTTAGCTCAATAAAATTAGAATGTGACTTTTCCACCGGTATAAAAAGAAGAAATGGTTGGCTAAAGGTTGTTTACTTATAATTAGAATTTAATGATCTATGGTATTTTATAAAGTATTCTTATAACTATATTGATTGAAGTAACATGTTTGGATGTAAAATGGATTGATGTTTCATAGTTATGGATATTTATTTAGATATTTATTATTGATCGAATTGAATTGATTCGATTGATATTAAATTTGAATTGTGTTAGTCAAGTTAGTATAATTAGTTAATTATTATTATATTATAGATTGAATTATGACTAGTGAGTTTAATTCTTGTTTTAATTACTATATTAATTAATTATTTAAATTAATGTAAAAAATAATAAAAACCATTAAAAGTCATTTTTTTTCCCAAGAAGTTTGATAAATTCCTATGGAGACGATTCCTACTTACCACTACTACATAATATTAAAAGTATAATAAAAGAGGAAATTTATTGTACATGCTTGACACGTGTCGTCGGGATTGTAGGAATATAATAAAGAAAAAAATATATATAGAAGAAAGAAAAAGAAGAAAGAGATAGAAAAATAGAATGATGTTTTTGAAAAAGCTGTTCAAATAAAATATTTAACTCGAGTGTTTATAGCTAAGTTAAGAGAA
The DNA here is from genome assembly GCA_039657325.1 of Stephania cephalantha. Classification (NCBI taxonomy): domain Eukaryota; kingdom Viridiplantae; phylum Streptophyta; class Magnoliopsida; order Ranunculales; family Menispermaceae; genus Stephania; species Stephania cephalantha. Next base: position 15,599,493 of record CM077579.1, read on the forward strand.
GAATCCCTTTATTCCAACAAATTAAAATGAACATGATAATTATTGGTGATTAAAAATTTCTTTCGTCTTTGATTGTGGTGACATTTTAAATATTGTTTGAGAATGAGATTGATTTAGTGTTTTTTGTATCTTGAGATTCTATATTAGTTATCATAAGCTTGAGGCTTCTCGGTGGAGATTGAGAAAACCTATATAATGGTTTGACCTTGGTAATTGATTGAACTTTGTATTCTGAGATTTATTGTACAACTAGAAGGTTGAATTGTCATATAAGGGGTTGTTCTTTAAAATTTTCTATTCTATCATATTTTGTTTTTATTAGGGTAATATGTTTCAATATAATGATCATTTATGTTTAAGAATAAGACTAAATACTTGTGAAATTAGAATAAGGGAAGAAAAGAGAATGTAATTGAGAGTATTCCATTGCTCGAGACAATAAAGAGGTGAGTTTATTTGATAAGTCAATAATTAGATAGTATTTTATAGTATATTTTAGTGTTACTTTAGATGTAAAAGGCTATATTACATTGAGTTTTCTTTTGTTTTTGTTATTTCAAATAATAATTGGAATATGTGAATAAATAAATGAAAAAAGGAAGAAAATGAAGGACTAGATTGACTGGAAAAGATACAAAGTGAATCACTAGTGAATCAGGAAAGAACTGGAAATCACAACTGGCGATTTGGTAGTGATTTGAGATTTACATGTAAATTGCTAGAAAAACCGATGGAACATAGAGGCACTTTCCAAGGATTTATCCAGCGATTTGAGTTATAATTGGAATCGGTGACGAATTGATGGGTTCGATTTTGAGAATTTTAGATAACCACGAGACGTTTTAGTTAGTTTGAGATATGTACTATGTAGAATATTATATATATGAACATAGGGCTATGAAATCAATTGCCCTTGAGTACTTAGATCAATATTTCATTGCTTTTGGAGCCATAGTTTATTGTTTTAGTTTTTATATTTATTGTTCATTGCTTTTGGAGACGATATGAAGATTCAAAGTATTTATTTAGAGGTATTTATCTTTGTCTTTTATTTACTTTATTATGATATTTATTATGATTATGAGTGAGTAGTTTATTAATCTAAACAAAGTCCGAACATGAACTTGATCTGTTTTGTGATATAGTCATAATGAGATGATTTTGTACTTAATGCTTTAAACCAATCATATTTATAATTCAACGATTTAATAGATTATTATTTGCGGATTATAATCATGAAACTTTATATTGCATGCATAGTCTAGAATGTGTATTGTGATATTAGGATTAAGTATCTAGTTTAAAGTAGTACTAGGATTGTTTAAAAGGTTTATTATCATTTAGATGTCATATGTGGATTAAGATCTATGTTTAATATTAAAGTTGCTTTCCAAAGGTATTAGATTTAGTAGTTCGAAGTTTTCATATAACGTAATACGATTTTATTGCCCAAAGTTAATGTCTTTGAGTTTTCGAATGATCTACTAAAGCTTTCCAAAGGTATTAGATTTAGTAGTCCTAGTCGGCCAATCATGCATTTTACTACTTTATTCGTAAATCTTGTTTCTTTCATTTCCTACATGATCTAGAGACTTATCATTTATTATCTTGATGAAATATTGTTGCGATCTGTTGAATTTACTCACTAGGATTGTCTCTGTCACTAGTGACAATTGTAGGTCCCTCTAGTAGCGAGAGGCAAGGGGCTGTGATCGACGATTATCTCTAAGCTTCCCTCGAGTCAACTCCTCTCTACTACTACTACCGTAGGTTCTTTTTAATATTTTTGATCTACATATGAACTATACTTGTTGTTTCTTGTTATATTTTGGGATATTATGGGTTGTGAGACTCGAGATACATGTATATGATGACTTGATCGATGTATTATACTCATTCCCACTTGATGCATATACGTACATGAAATCTATTTTTGCAGGTTTCGACATTAGGATTATCCAACTCTTAGTCATTAATTTATTAAATTGTTATAAATTGACTAATTAATTACCAGCGTAATTTATTAAGACTTGTTTAAAGTAAATAATGAACTTAATAAGCAACTAATGATCGAATGACATGGAAAAGAGGCTGACTAGGCAAACGTTGATTTCGCGGGAGTTGACTAGTAATCCACGTAGGCTTACGCGGGGTAGGACACACTTTGTAGGTCTGGGACCGTCACAACATAGTGCATTAATGGTAGTCCAAGCTTTGTGCGAAGTCATATCTGGTTTGCCTATAATATTTCATGCGATAGGTGGCGTGAGCGAGCTCAAGATGCATGTTAACAACAAGCGATCCTTCGAGATCCAGTCTTGGTACTTGAATTCGTCTCTCCATTCTCTTGATCTATCGGATATGGACACGAATGGAACCAAGAAGTATGTCATCAAGCTTAATTCCAGGTGATCGCTAGTAGCGAATCGCTTCCATAACAAGATATTATCGGAATCGAGTTTCACGCTCAACGTTTGACTTAGAACATTTTGAACGGGGCCATTGTCGAGTAAGCTCCCGCGGACGGCACGACGACGACGATCCAATGAGGATTTGTGACTCCATCGTTGCCACAAGAGAGTTCGCCATGGCTAGCAAAATCGATGCTCTTATACCATGAAAATATAAGAGCTACATCAAGAAACCGAAGCATGAACTCAAGAACGACAACTTCTGCTCAATCTTAGAATTCTTGATTAATATGAAAAGTGATGTACAATATACATTTATACAAAGGGGTTTCAACGCTAACGTGGCACTTTGACTAGTCTTACTTATGACCCATGCAACACATGACATTAGTGTGCTATCCTAACACGCACTAAACAGAGAAGGGCGATTTTTTTGTTTTTTCTAAATCCATGTCATCAATATAACGTGGAGTGCGACGGTTTCCGTCCAAATGGGGTTTTTGCGCACTTTTCTTCACTATAACGGTTTCAATGGCCCACTTTATATTTTAAGAATTAATCGGTCCATTCACTTTTAGTTTAGAAATGTTTTAGTAACTCATGCCTTGACAACCTTAGTATTCGTGCATATTAAGTATATGATTAAAAATGAGGCCCGCTATGGGCACCCTACCAATTCATGAAGGCACCCATATTTTTTTCATTTTCCATCTAAAATGTAAATGACTATTTTGCCCTTCATATATACTCACTCAAACCCCACAAACTATTTTCAAAGCAAAGCTGGGGCACCCCACCACCTTGGATCACAAGTGAAACCTAAAGCCACAATTGTGTTTGTCGAGCGTGTATTGATTCTTGCGTCTTGACATCATCAACGAGTGAGGTAACAATGTTTGACAACCATATGAAGCTTTGAAGGAAGCTGTTTTTGGATCAAAAGCGTGAAATTGATGATTTGGTTTGTCAATGTAGGGTTTCTCAAATTTTCAGACGTTTTTTCAAGGGCGCAATTGATTCGGCCTTGCAGGATCGAGAGTTATGCAAACGTCTCGGTCAACATCCACCGAGAAAGGAATAAAAGTCTCGGTAATGGACAACCGAGACAAATGCTACGTTCTCAGTTGGACATCACCGACAGGACATAAACTATATACTTCAACTTACTCTCGTGAAGTGGTGGCCAGAGACGACAATAAAAGTCTCGGTTATGGACAACAAGAGCTATTCTACATTCTCGGTTGTACATCAACCGACGGGACATAAACTATACACTAATGGTTACTCGTGAAGTGGTGGCCAGAGATAACACAATTACTCTCGGCCATTCGTTGTCGAGGCGTGTAAACTATTACGCTCCTGTCTGGCGAGAACCACGAGTTCCCAAAATTTCCCCTCGGTCTAGGCCATGCTTGGCGAGAGACTATAAACAAAATCTCGGCTGTATGGCGAGAACCACGACTTTCCAATAAATGAACCATTGAATGCACCACCACACAAACATAACAACTACTCTACCAAATGCGACTTAATTAGACTACCAACGTACATTCAAATGATCGATTTCTCGACTTGAGTGTGTGAACGAAAAACTAGAACCGAGCCCTAATGTGGAGACGAAATGGAACAAAACCGAAAGCCTTCAAACTCGATATTTCGCCTACAACGAGAGGAGAGAGATGGAGAGGAACGAAGACAAATGAGTTTCGGGATTGCTAGGCCCTGGTTCGTTGATGAGAAGTAGTGCTTGCTCGTTGAAGAGGACGGTGGTGGGGTGGTGGGGTGCCTATGTTTTGAACGAGGGGTATTTTGGGGATTTCAGGCCTAAATTTTGGGTGCCCTTGGTAAATGACTTTGTGCCCTCAATAACAGGGTGCCTTCATGAATTGGTGGGGTGCCCATAGCGGCCCTCTTAAAAATCATAAACAACTCTCTAAATATCTAAGCTCTATGTGGGTGAGTGAAGAAGGAAAGAAAAAATTGCAAGGGTAAAATCGACATATCCACTTGTAATTCTTTATCTTCAATGATTAAATCGAATTTGCCTATATGGGATTTTGCAAAAACAGAAAAAAATCTTTATATATATATTTTAGTTTTCATAACGTGTGGTGCACTTGTTTAGAGATTTTTTTGTTAAAATTAATTTAAATACATAAATAGAAATAAAACAAATAAAAATAAATCAATCAATTATCTTAATTAGAAGATGATGAGACCTTATCAACCAATATACTTAGATGAAGCACTTAATTCTCAATTTTTTTTTTGAAAAAATTTTAACTAACGAGCAGCCAAAGACAAATTGCATCTACCTCATTTAGTCGAAGAAATAAATAGCAATCTATAAAATGTAAAATTAAAATTAAAATAATATTTATAAAATTGAACAAACTTTGTAATATAAATTTAAATTAAACTCATAAATGCAAATATACAATGTTAAATAAATTCGAAAGATGACAATGAAAATATCATATAAAGTACTTTATTTTCAACACGTGCTTCATATGTTGCGCTTTCTGTACTTCCCCCATCTCACCGACCTAGCTCACTTGCACTCTCTTAAGTTTGAGTTTTGTTCACATTGTGATGGCACCATAAACTTTCTATGTGATCTTTGTGGCACTGCTGGCTCAAACCACTGGCTTTGGCTCCATCAGTGCAATCATGTGCGTATGATGTGCATCTTAGTTGCGCCACTGCCACCAAAACAAGACCAAAGTTTGTTTCCTCATCCATTTGGTCTTATATGGCCAAGCAAGCACTCGATAATAATAGCGCGAAATCAAGAATATTTGATCATGGTTCTAGCTCATATAATTAAAGAAAGGTGAATCAAATAGTTTTCCGTGAATTCTCTAACAACGATATTAAGTGCAAGAGGCCAATGCTACCACATCTTTTGTTGTAAAATAGTGTTGAGTATATAATTAAAGAAATTTAGTTCATGGCTTTATTCATTAAAATTATTTGCACCTCTCTCCATTTTCCACATGAATAAGAAAACGAGAACCAATATTGCAATATTGAAGGAAGAATGAATTAACTATTGTTAAACTTAATCGATAAGAAATATAAGAATTGCTATGGAAGCTCTAAATAAGAAAATGAAAAGCAACCATCAATAGGTCTAATCACCCTATTCATCATTCACTTTTTGTTCAACTTATTGATTTTTGTACTAACTTGTGAAAGTCATTACTACTAATAATTTAGAGAGTTCTAGATCTTGACAAATGAAACCTCTCAAGTACATTTGAGATGTGTTTGGAGTGAAGCATTTGATGAGTCCTAAAAAAAACATTTAATGAGAAATCCAAAACCAATTAATAACTTTGCTTTACATGTTTCTTCCATATTTTATATATGATAGGCTAAGAGTAAGACCTTACATGTACATATTGTTCCATTAACTTTTGTCTATATAGATAAATTAACATCATGCACTTCAAGACAATGCAACAATTGCAAAGAAACTAAAGAACAAGAACGTAATTTGGACATTTTTCGAAGGACAAGCATCGACTTGTTATATTAACCAAACAAAATGAACATATTTTTCATTGATACTTTTATCGCCCTTTTTTTCCCTTTTATCTTTATCTTCATTGAAACAAAACGTCAACAAAAAAGGCAAGGTTTCTAATTGTTAAATTTTGAAATCCCTCTTAATTGAGGATTTTCAAGTATAACTATTTTTTCCTTAATCAAATTTATGAGGCGAGACCTTTAATTTTTTTCATAGGATTGGTCTCCTAGAGAAACCAAACATCTATATAATTAATTTACTATTTTCAAGTGAAATAATGGGTTACTAACAATGAGATGAGATTATTGAAAGTCATGGGACTAATGAATCTGTGAAGGTAAGTATTACTCCGCTTCAAGGAATCCCACATAGCATATTCAATACATAATGAATTCCATATATATGGCTTAGGCATTCCTTTCCACCATCATATTTCTTTGCACTCATTTAATTAGCTCAATTGATAAGGTTTGTTGTACGTGTTGCAATGGAAGAAGCGGGACATGGTACTAATTGAATGTGGTTCTCAAGGCAAAGTCACTTCATCGGCTATTGCAGGAAGATTGCCCTAGAAGTTTGGAAAATATTTTTGACTTAAAGAACGAACCCCTTGTGGGCACCTCCTACCCAGAAAATCCTTTATTTGAAAACGAAAAGTAGACTTCTTTCATGGACATTTTAGTGAATTTGTCAAGAATTCAAGTCCTTCATTTAGTAGAAATAATGAATCATCAATATCCAAGAAATGGCGAAATTGATATCAGAAGAGGGCGAGTTGTTGTCAAAGAAGGGATGAAACCTTGACTCAAGATTCACAAGATTTGATTTTAAGATAAGAAAGGTAATATCGAATATTCCTCACTTGTCACTATTCGCTCTTTTATTATACAAAAAATATGTTTGGACTCTTTGAGTCCCACCAAAAGAGTTTTTATTAGTAATTTATGATGCTAATCTAAAGAAAAAGACTTAATTACCCTCAACTCTAACACCAACACATATGACACATTCACCTCCTTCACCATGTCCACCGCCACCGATCGCGCCGACCACCACCGCCATTAGTCGATCGACCACGATCGTCGCCATGCGGTTATCTCCCATAGTTAGATATAATATATTCACCCACCCAAAATCTTTCTCTCTCACACAAATAATTTGTGGTTTTTCATATGACAGACACCGTCTCAAAAAAAAAATTTGCTACTTTAACGCAAATTATTTTTTCTATTAATTATGATTTTTAGCAAAATTATGTTACAACCAATCACCAAACTATATGTTACAACCACACAATTAGGACTGAAAAATATCACAAGCGATATATTGTGTAGCACAATAGGAATTATATACAATTAATGACATATTAAAGCTTATTAGTAAGATTTATTTACGAAAAGCTTATATATATATATATAAATATAAGGGAAGAATTTTTTGTGAGGAGCTCTATGATGATGAAACGTGGCTTACTACTATTTTTTCTTACTTACGTGACATATATTTTTTTTCGTGGGCTATTTTCTTGGTATTTCTCTATTTTACTGGTATTTACTTTTTGGGATCGTGATGTACATAAATTATATGAGTTAATGTGTCAATTAAGAAACTTGAGAAATTGATGTCCATAGGTTAGGATAATAGGTTAATCATGAACGCTTTTTTTTTTAGAAAATAGATTATATATGAAACTTATTAATGGGGTACAAAATTACACCAAATGTTAGACAATTTTTCTGACTAAGGCAGAGGGAACGGGTTCAATTTTTAGTACGACATTATATTTTCTAAGTTCCTACCGAGTTATGAGGTTGACACTTGACTAACTACCATGCGATTAGTCGAACTAAAGTAAGGAGGGGCTCATGAAAGAGGTTCATACGCCCATGATTAAAATGTGAGAAACTTTTCATCACATGCTTTCACAGCAAGATGATAATGAGCTAACATATTCGTATTTCAACTAATGAACTTGAAATGGATTGGTCTTTCTCTATTCTTGATCCATTGTCTCACATAATGCATAATTTTTTATATGTACATTATTTTCAAGTTTGGGAAGGATACGAGTAGGAAGATTTTGTAGGTACCCTACCAATTTATATATCTAGAAAAGCTTGGTAATTCTAATTGGGTTAAGGACATATACTTGTATATTCATAAACTTTGAAAAATTTTCATCATATATTGGTGTGATTGCAAGAGAATTTGGACCCCTTAGTTACAAGAAATGGAATGACTTAAACATTAAAACTAAGGAAGAGTTATGGTATTTTTTTGTTTGGTAAACACTATGTTTTTTTTTTTTTTTTTTTTTTTTTTTTGCTTTGGTATGATTTCATATTAATGTTCGACTTTTCTTCTTTTGTTTTTTTTTTGTTTTTGTATTTGTTTTTTTTTTTTTTTTTCGTTTTCTCTGTTTTTTTTTGTTTTTTTTTTTTTTTTTTTTTTTTTTGCGGAAAGATTTGACATAGAAGAATTTGCCAAAAAAAATTAACTTTTCAAGCAATGAGGAAGAGTGTAAGATAATTTAAGACAAAGCTCACCAAGCAAATAAGAATTGCCACCAATAAAAAAAGGCTAAGTCAAGCAATTAAAGAACTTCATTCAATCCATGTGAGCGAAGGATTGAAATGAACTTACGAATGATAGATTATCCAAAAAATTCAAGATATTTATTTTTATATTTGGAGCATTTTTAAATTACGTTTGTAATTAGTTGTTCTATTTTGTTAACTTTTTGTTTGGTTGCAAAAGTGAATTTTGTTTCTTTTTCTCTTATTTTATTATTTAAGGAGAAAAAACGACAAATTTAAAAAAATGAGGGACTATCGAGAAAATAATTCATATGATGAGCCGCAAAGGATATACTCGAAACTTGAACACGAAATGGTATGTAAAGATATATTTAAAGTAGTATTGATATTACTTGAATTATAACATTTAATTTATTATTTTACTTGTGTATTTATCAAAGTGAAAGATGTGACGAAAGTTTGATAACGAGAGTGGATAGTATAGGAAATAGGACATACTCACGAAAATGATAAACGTATTATGGAGGCCCCAATCCCGATGCAACCTTGGGACCCGCCATGTCGCATTACTTGTCACCAAGCCCCGCCACGTCATGGCCCGCCTAACTATAATGCTCTATGACCAATGGTTACTTACACTTTTCCAAATAACCCTAGTTTAGCTAATTAATCTTCGTTTATGTATTAATGATTTAATTACCAGTTAACCAATTTATCAAGTTATATTACAATTTTACAACGGAAGTCTTTAAGCGAATAAGTTGTGCAACATTTAACAATCCTAGTAGTAGAAAACCAGGCTACACAATACCATGTATATATCAAAGGTGAAATAAGTATAGCAAAAGATCCCTATACATGTATTTCGTGTTCTATAGTCCCCAAAACCCAACAAAAAGTAAATACATACATACATATTGTAATCAAATACGAGTTGGCGTAACTATCTCAGAGGTAACACCTAATACCTCCTTGCCCTTGCCTTTGCTCGTCGAAGGATCTGCACTCGGTCACCCAACAAATACAGTGACGAGTTCAGTAAGTAAAATCCTAAGAGAAGTCCACACAATATTCATGAGGTAAAATTGATAAATCACGAGACATGCGAATATAACATCTGACAACAATAAATCAAATTCACATGAATGTAGGCGGCATACGACAACAAAAAATGGAGAAAACCTTGACCTAAACCAGCCAGTAATCGATTAAACAAAACAGGAACCACGTATATACTTATAGGCTTCTAGTGACTAAACCCCAATTTTAGTTAACGGATGAACCCCTCCAGACGCTATTTCAAGTCAAGGGAACATCTTACATTCCTCCCGACAGTCGTAGATATATTCTACTACCATCGACACGAGCACTAAACACAAGTAACCCGTGCAAGCGATTTAGCCACAACCAATATAAACGCAAACCAAAATAGGAGTAGAAAACCTGTGTGCCCACCAGTAGTCACACATGAAATTCGATATCGATAAATTAAACCATGAATTATGTGAAATATTTTAATGGTTTTACGCACCTCAATCCGCACTCCGACTTCCCCGGACTCCCGAATCTGACCCCGCCTAGCTTTCCGGTACTTGAGCTACGTTTTCTCAGTCCCTAAAGTCAGTTAAGTGTGTTTATTATGTATTCAGATTGGTTGAATAGGTTTTTAATTGATCTTCACAAATCAGCCCCTAAAGACTAAATAAAGTCTCAAATTTGATCTTATGTTGCAATTTTTAGGCATGAAATTGTCCAAATCTAAAAATCTTCTACCACTACAAAGTTTGTTGTTTTGTATCTTAGCTTTATGAAAAGGTTTGGTTTAAGAAATTTCGATTCAAAACGAAAATGATATCATAATTCTAATAAACAGCTCAAATTGGAACCTAATCTGACCAGTAGATTTAGAAAATTTATTTCTCCCTTTCTATAGTTTTAAAAATCATGATTTTTAGTCACAAGGCAGCTAACATACCTAATAACAACATACGAAAAGATCAACTCATTTGGATAAGAATTTAGGGAGTAATGCCTTTTAAGATTTAGTTTCAAAAATCTTGTATTGCATTATATCACCTATTTTTAGAACACTTTTGGACATTAAAACATTTAAATTATAAAATCTCCGGTTGGACAAAGTTGTTCCCCTTTGAGTAAGCTTTCGAATGCCATAAGATTGGGTTCATTTCAACTTAAAATGAGCAAGTTATAACCAAATTACATAGGCTAGTTCATAATACAACATGCAGAATTTCAGTTTTGGTCTTACAACTTCAAAAATTCATATTTTTTTTATTTCAAAACCAAATTCAGAACTTCTTAATAGTTGTATTATCAGCTTGAAATGAGGAAGCCAAATATATAAACTAATTTCAAAGACTCAATCATCCACCCTCTGAAATTGACAAAAAACCGAAGCCGATTTCAACTCAAAATAAAGAGATGTGTACCTAGTTGATGTACCATCCTAGCTTGATCTCTCCTCACCAAAACCCATTGATTTTCTTCATGGATCCTTGCTTATGACTTCCACCTAGCAAGCTTTCTTCCTCTCCAAGAACTTAGAAATGAAAAATGGTTTAGTTTGCATGTGTTGATCAATTCAATCTTATATATTAAAATGAGATTGATTCATAGCCATTGATCTTTATGTACACACGTCTATTGAGGCTCATCTAATGGTCCACACCTTGAAAAATTTCTCACTTACTCTCTACTAACTAACTCTAAGTGACACTAATTTGTAACTCACTTGGTTCCTAGATGTGTCAATACGTATCTCTAGATCAATCTTATGGTTCCAATTAATTTATCCAAACTATAGGACTTATATATTTGATCTAATTAACTTAGCTTAGGCCCATTATAATACCTATTATTTATTTCCTTAGAACCTCCTATGGAAACATTAGTGGTCCCACTAATCCCTCGACTACCCGACACACCGGTGCCCAGCACCTCGACACACATTTCGAGGTAACTCCACGTCACACCAACTCGTTAATTGCAACATACAAACATGCGATGCAATACAATAATATTTATTTTACACACCACATATTCACAAACATCATATATAAATAACATATTCCTCCGGTTCTCATGTCTGAATAAACCGAGTTATCCACGTAAAGCCCAAATCACAACCGTTAATCCTCGAGATTAACGCTAATCATAGTTTAATAAATTTGTGGCGTTACATCCATCAATCAAGAAGTTTGTGACACATTGGTCAGTTTGCAGCATTGTTTAGATTTATGTTTCCATTCATTATTGATGAGATTTATTGAAGTTACTAATACCTTTTACGATATACAGGATTAGAAAAAACTTCACCAGTGTAGGAAATCAGTGACAAGTGAAAATAAGAAACGAAATATAAAAAAGATGCACTTACTCAAGTGTAAGACCTAAAAAGTGTGGTTGTTTATGGGGCCCTGGTTTTGGTGCGACGTCATCTAGTAGTGATTCAGCCACTAGAGGTAGAAGGAAATAAGTGAAAGACTAAGAGAAATAGTTTTAACTCTAGATCAACAAGTTAAAGTACTCCAAGAAGTAAACATTTATGTCGATTTGTACATAATCATGAAAGAAGTGATGTTAGATTTTTCTTAAAACAATTTGTTTATTTGTTTAGTGTCAAAGTAGTAGATTTGAGGAAATATCATAAAAAATTTCAAACATTTTAGGTACAAAATAATTTTTGATACAATATTTTTTTCATTAATTACTTTAGTATTATTGATAATGTTTGTTTATTATAATGTTTTTAATGCAATCATCTTGTCATGGAAATAATTTCCCTAAATGCAATGTTGGAGAAGATACAAAGTGTCATCTTTTTCATTGGTTTAAAAATGATAAAGTAGTTGCGAGAGGGAAGTATTTGTTCGATGATCCTTTATAAACTCTTCACATAACAGATCATGTCCCTTTAGGTCGAGATCATTGGAAGGTATGGGTAGATGTTGTCTTCGATCTAGAAGTACCTTTTATTAGGCCAACTAAAGATGAAAAAAGATTAGTGATGATGATATCATTGGTACAACAATAACATGGCCTAAAAACTCAATTAAATTGCTTTAACTGTGGTATATGACACTTATCCTAATTTACTTTATCTGTTGATTTGTTTGTTTTTTCTTTGTTTTGTTCTAGATTTTATGTATGAGATTCTTAGTTAATCGAGGTCTTCTTTAATTGGGTTTTAAACATTATGATTAGTCGTCTGAGTCATTAAAGACTTGTAAATAAAGTACAAGATTAATTAAGTTTTTTATAGTTTTAAATTGTTGAAATAAAAATTAGGAAATTTTTTTTTTAAAGTTTAGGATGAGTATTTTAACAGATGACTTGCATGAATTTTAGTGCATGTGCAAACTACATTTTTTAACTTGAAGAAGATCGTGTAAAAGATTTCTTTTTAAAGAAAGATATAGAGCAAAGATTTTGTAGTATTTTTGTTACACATCACCAAACTACTTTTGTGATGAAATTCGTTATCTTGATTATCAGTATTTTTCTAAAAAAATATTAGAAATGTACACAATATTAATACTCGTGTTTGATTTTGAAAAGAAGATTTTATTTTGCTCTCTAGAAAATATGCAGTTTAGAAATAGTACTATCATTAAAACTATTTATAATATGTTTTATTTAAAAAATAAGAGTTTTTTGAATTTATTTGTTGAAACATAAGAGTACAAAATTACAACATTTATTGTATGTCGTTTAAACTAACAATTGCAATAACCATGCAAGTTGCAAAAGATTTACTTACAATATTGATTCTATGTTGTTAAATATAAAAATGTTGCAAATTATTCAATTGCAAGTCGTGGTTTTGATTACAAAAACTTATTTGCTTGTCGTCAACATATATATGAAATTTTCTAGACGTTGTAAATCGAACATAGAAATCTAACAATATTAAAATATCCTTGTGACGACACGCAAAACGTGTTGTTGAAGTCTCAAAACTTTTGATAGCAATCATTTCGCATGTTGTTAACTTAAACAATTACTTTTTATAAATTTCGTGATAATCCCAACGTGCATCAAAAGTAAAAATTATAACGACATTTGAAAATTTTCATGATGACACGCATAAAATATTGTTAGTGTTTAATAACCTTTATCATCAATTAATTCGTATGTCATTACCATATATAATGACTTTCATTAGATCTTGTGAAATATTAATGCGCATCAAAATTAACAATATAACAACATCGAAAAATGTTTGTCACGTGTGACATGACCCCAATCCTTACAAACTAAGCCCCACCCATCGTAAGCCTACGTGGACCCCTAAGTCAACCCTTGCAAGGTCAATACGAGGCTTAGTCAACTTTCATTTCCATTATCATAAGTCATTCGATGATTTAAAGTTGAATTGTTGTGAGTTGCAAGTTTTCATAGTTTAATAGCGGAAGCAAAACATAAACAAATATAAAATATTCAAAGATATAGAGTCGGACATCCTAATGGTGTGGAATCCTGCAGTATATAAATAACATGCATATATATGGTGATAGTAAGAGGGAAATCATGAGTATACATGTATCAGTGTTGCTCAAATCCCAAAGAAATCCTTAAGTGTTATAAAAACAACATATAAATATATATATATATATATATATATATATATATATACACACAATGCAAAAGCACAAAAACCTACAAGTAAGCAAGAGGAAAAGTCACCCTAAGAGTCCTCAGAGGAAGTCACCAATCACTGGCTCCTTGCCCTTGGTCGTTTATGGATCTGTAATTTGTTGTGGCATATGCCCTAAGTCAATCTAGAAACATTGTTTATCTTATAATTTTAGTTAATAAAATAGAGGGTTTTTATTTTATTTTTTATTATAAGTGATTCCATGTTTACCTTATAGTAAGATCCATGGGCGTTTTTTAAAATATCATAAATGTCCCTAGTTAGTCATTATCTTGGGAACAATAATGAATTAAGACTAGTGTGAATCTTGATTGATGGTTATGTGACGATCTTGCGTATAGCGGTACGAATCAAGATCATGAGTACTTGTTAAAGAGCAAGGTACTAGGCCAGGCCCGTTATGAGAACACCACATGGATTAAGTCATAGGTGTTACTCATGATGGGTATATCATTTAGTCATTCGACTTGAGATTACCTTAGACTTCAATATTAAGAGCATGGTAATTTGACACAATCAAACGCTATCTTTAACCAGACAATAATAAAGATTATGATTGGTTACCATGTGAATAATATGTGAAGGTGTGTAATCAATATAAATTTTTTTACTCTCATATAAAAAGAGATATCAGTGGATCCCTCGATATGATAAATTGATAATGGCCAAGTCCATGTGAATTGATATGATCAATGTCACTTGGTTGTTTTTCAGTTTACCTAAAGTTCGAGACTAGTACGATTGAACATTAAAGGTGACGTTCAATGCCTTATGTTTAATCAAAGGATATCGCACGACAAAAGGATATGATATATGTTATTCATTGGGTTGTATCGATTTTGATATTCATGTTACTTGGATAGTCATAATGCCTTGCTAGAGATCGCTTATGATTGGTGTACCGAAATGGTTTTGGTTCACTACCAACGCCGCATGAACCTATTTGGTCGCACACTAAGAATGGCTTTGCCTAATTTCAATTGGTCCAAAGCAATGAATTTTATATGATAAAATTCATGACATAAAAGCCTTTACGATTTGTTATACGATAACTTATTAATAGGGGCATATGTGTAATTTGTTTAAATTGCCTAAATACAATAGTTGTATTATGAATACGATTTTAAGTGAGAGCTTATCTACACATATAAATAAAGGGTCAAACCCTAAAACGATATAAGATTTTCATTTTCTATTTTCGAGTTCTCGGGATTTTGGGAGAGAGAAGAAAAATGTTTTCTCTCTGTTGGGGCTAGCACCCCAAATTGTGGTCACCGTTTGTGTATGGATTTCTGATAGAGGACGCGCATTAGAACGTCATGGAAATTGAACGATCGGAGAAGAAAATTACGAGATTAAGGTATGGTTTACTTTAGTAGATCTAGTTTAATGGAAATTATTTTCGATCATGATGGGGTTTTTCAAAATTTGTTTTAAGTGCTTAAGAGTCAAGGGAAGACATCTAAGTTGTCTTAATCCATCGAGAGCTAGTGCCACTACTCAACTTCCTAGAACAGCGACTCTCCAAGTCGACAGGCTCAAGTCGGTGTAGCGTGGGGGTATCAACGGTGCCTCGAATACCTTGCCCACGTCTACAACCTAGAATCTAGAACTCTGGGTGAGGTCAGGTTTGTCCATCTAGCACCAATCTCAAGAGTACCTTCCTGACACACTCAAGCTTTAGACACTCAACAATATATAATAGAGTCCAAGTAAATGGAATAACAAGAAATAAATTCAAGAATATGATAAGAATTGGAATTTATCCACTACTTGGTTTACTTACCTCAAACTACACAGAAAATTCGCGGCTACTAACACGCATCCCAATTAACCCCTGATGCTCGACTCTAGCTAGCTAGGTACCTGATGTCACATTTGATCAATTATATATGTGTTAGAATCATTAAGTTGTGTTTACCATCATTATTTCTAACATAATTCAATTGTAATCTAACTTGACCATTTATAACTTAACACTTATTTTTCTTTTGGTATTAGGCTACTAAGGGTTGTCATTGTGTAAGCAATGTAACTTGACATATTGGTGCTAAATAATCTGATAAGTGATTATTTATATGTATATATAGGGTTAATTTAGTAGTATAGTTAGTATAAATATCGTCAAATGAGTGCTAATTCATGGTATTATCGCATTTTCAAGGAATTAAGGTGTATTGAAAGGAATCAAGAAAAAATGAGAAGAAACGAAACAAAAACCCATAAAATCAGAGTTAGCGTCGTAGGAGCATGTATTGACGCTGTGATAAGACAAGGCACAGTGTGGGGATGAAAGGCATGACGTGGGAGAGAAGAAAGAATTAAGAAAACCAACTCTGAATGTCTAGTTCTGTGGCGGTGCCTTAGCTAACAAGGGACGAGCGTCGAGACACAAAAGGATGACGCCGATGCTTGAGAGCTCAAAATCACACAACAAAGCTATGGTGCGGTGGCGGCGCCATGATTGAACACACATGGTCTTTGGGGCATTAGTGACAACGCCAACTTTGCGAAAAATTAGAAAATGAGACTTAAATTCGAGTTAAATTGTAATTTAAGGTTTCTAATTGTTGTTAAGGAGTATAAATAGGTATTAGGACTTGCTAAATAATGGAGATCCAACAACATCGAAGAAGATTAGCCTCCATTAGAGTAATTTAGCATTGAATTTGAGTATTAAATAGTTTTTGTCGGAGAAATGTTGAAGACTCTCTATTTGCGATCAATATTTGGTTTCATTGATTAATTCAAGGTAATATTTATATTCATCTATATTTTGCAATGAATTCTATATTGAATTGTGATGTTTTTGTTTCAATGATGTGCGAGTAGTCTATTTATCTTAGAGATCAATTGATCCTTTGGTATGAATGCTATGCTTTGAAATAGGATTAAAAAGTGATAATAAAAAGTGCAATGGTTAGAATTTTTATTGATTAGAGTGTAATGCTTTCGACATATTGATCACGTGTTTAATGAACTTTGACTTTAGGAGTTATTATGACCGTTAAAGCTTCTAATCTAGAGATGAGAACAAGTACAATCTTGTAAAATACATAACATCGAGAGATAATTGTTGATTAGGGAGGCACGGATAGTAAACTTAATTTGTTACGAATCCAATGATTTCAGACTTCGAGAAATGTGGAACTTACATTATTCACACCGATAGGTGGAGTTCTAGTTTACGCATTAGAATTGTCTTTGTCATAACAGTGAGTTGAAGTAGATTTGAAGAAAATATGTCTATTCTAATTAGGGATTGCACAAAACATATTGAGATGTAAACATTAATACAAAGCATAGTATTAAATTACCTAGGTGAAGTTGTGAACTAAAATATCCTTAATATAAGAGTTCAGCTAAAGTTTAAAGTGATTTGTTAGAATAGTTTAGTTTAGGTACAAATAAATTAAAAGAGAATCCCTTAGCAATAGTTCAAGTTAAGTAGGTGATATACAACTAGTGCAAAAACCTTTCCCAGAGGATAATATATGTGATCAACGTAAGTTGATTGCACTATTACTACAAGCAAGCCGTTATACTTGTTGCGCGTGTCAAGTTTTTGGCGCCGTTGCCAAGGATAGGTAGCCATTAGTATTAGTTAGTTAGTTTGAATAGTTGCTAAGTTTTATTTTCTGTACTTTAACTTTAAGTTCAAAAAATAAAAAATAGGCTTTAGTTTCAGATTTGACTTTCTACATTTGATCTTTTTGTGTTGTCATTTCAAGGATATTTAATGCATGCATAGCAAGGAGAGAATGACCTAGTGCCTTACGATCCTGGAGATTGAGAGAACAACCAAAGGAAAGAAAAAGAAAGAAGTCAAGATGGATAAGGAGCAAGCTAGAAACCAACAGCAGGGCCGCAAGAATAACTAACTCGAAAGTGATCTGGTAGTGCATAAGGAGAAAGTGCGAGGACAGAGATGTCTTCGTGACTACTTCCAACCAGAAGTTCAGGAGACATACAATGGAGTGATGAGGCTTCCAGCAAACACCACAAAGTTCGAGCTATGATCGTCTCTGATTAATATGGTGCAAAATAGTCTATTTAGTGGGCTATCCAATGAAGATACAGTTGCACATGTTGAGAACTTTTTGGAGAAGTGCGACACCGTGCACATCATCAGAGTTATAAAAGAGGTGATCAGGATGCGACTTTTCTCATTATCATTAGGTAGAAAAGCTAAATCATGGTTCCAAGGGCTGAATGCAGGGAGTTTGATTTTATGGGCGGAAATCAATGAAAGATTTATAAACAAGTTTTTCCCGATTGAAGGTCAAAAATGAAACTTAAGATTAATCGGTTCAAGCAAGAAGACACCGACTCTCTTGGTGAGGCTTGGGAAAGATTTAAAAAGATGATGAGGAGATGTCAGAGACATGGATATGTGAAATGGGCACAACTCTATATTTTTTACTATGGGATGAACTACAACATAAGAACACTATTAGATGTTGCATCTAACGACTCTCTACTTACCAAGGATGAGGATGGAGCATTAGATTTCCTTGATTTTTTACTATGGAATGGTACCATCGATACTCGTTCTACATTCAGGAAATTAGTAAACGTCTATGTGATTCACTCGCAAGCTACAATTATGGCACATTTATCAAATCTGGTAAGTCAAATGACCAAACTTCAGACGAGACATCAAGGTTCATAAGTAGCACGACAACTTATGAATCACCAAGGCATGGTGGTTAGCCAGATGGACATACAACAGGGAATAGAACATGAAGATATCAACTTCATGAACAACCATGGCTATGACAACAACTTCAAGTGAGAGATGAGTGGTTCCTCGATGGTTTTATCAAGGATACGACAGGATTCGAACAACATGTCTAAAAGGGGAAACTGTAGCAGAGCGAAGAGATGACCTCACTGAAGTCGATTAAGAAGTATTTGAAAGCCATGAAAGTGAGAGATAGGGAGCCATGAGAAGCACGAGAAAGAGTTGGAAGGAATAAGACAAGCCATGAAAAGGATAGATAATGAGCAATCACAATCCATTAAGAATCTAGATAGGCAAATTGGTCAACTTGCAATAGCTTTGAACTTAAGGAAAAAATGATAGTTTCCTAGAAACATCATCACCAACCCCAAGGAAAATGTAAATGCCATTCGCATGATGAGCACTACGGCAACAAAGGGGCTAAGAAAAGATAAAGTAATATATAAGCATGAAGAGACGCATGAGCATGGAACGAAAGTAAGGCAAGATGGGCTTAATGGTTTCAAGAAGAAAGAATTAATGCCTTGAAGTAAAAAAGGGAAACAACAATGGAAGGCCAAGAAAAAAATGAAAGACCTCCCAAAGAAGACCACTCGAGGCAATGACATCAAGTTGGTTCCAAAGAAATCGAACCAAAGCTAAAGTTCATCCAGCGACTTCAACGATTAAAAAGAGAGATCCTAGAGAGATAAGCATATCGATAAACATTGATGGGCACCGATTCTGAAATGTCTTATGTGATATGGGAGCCTCGATTAATGTCATGCCACATGTCAATATTAAGATGGCGCCTTTTGAGGCTTTGTATGATAGGCCGTGTCGCTCGCCATCGTGTTGGGGAGTGAGCCGGAGGACCGAGAGACCGTGGGGCTGAGATTGTTGTCGATCATACGGAGAATGTATGATGGCGATTCATAAGAGACTCGAGGGAGCCCGGGATTAACGGAAGAAGTATGCGGACATATATCGTGGTGATCTCACGTACAGGGGATCCTTTGTCTATTTAAAGGTTTCCCCTGGAAGGGTCTTCGAGAGGTTTGGAGTGAAAGGTAAACTTGCATCGAGATTTATCGGACCTTTCGAAATTAAGAAACGGGTCGGAAAGGTTGCGTATGAGCTTGAGCTTCCTCCACGAGATGTCGGGAGTCGAAGCGGGTGATCGTCGACTATAGATTTGAGCGGATTGACTTGAGTGAGGATATGTCATACGAGGAGCGACTGTTCATATCCTAGATCGAAGGGTACAACGAGTTGAGGACCAAGTCTATCCCAAAAGTACTTGTCAAGTGGCGGTTTCACGATGATACATAACTCACTTAGGAACGGGAGGACTATATGCGAGATAGGTTTTCGTACCTTTTCGAGTAAGGTATACATGTTGGTTCGATTTTAAATTTCGAGGACGAAATTTTCATTAGTTGGGAAGAGTTGTAACGACCCAAAATTTCTAACTGTGTTTATGTCTTTAAACAAGCTCAACGACCGTCTTGTGGGACCCACACCGTGATATGTCCGTTTACCGAGGGAAGAGGCCGAGGTACATTTTATATTTGTGTGTTGTATGCCTAGTGTACGGTATATGTGTAGACTACTAAGTCATTTACGGGTATGCAGATATCGAGACGAGCGGGGACGTACCTCGAGTCGCGTGTCGACGTTGGACTGAGGTAGCGACATATTAGGGGTAAGTTTAATTAATTGAAATAAAATGTGATTTTTTTATATAATGTGTGGTGTTAATGTGGACACATAGAATTAAATAAGCAAATGGCATATAGTTAGGAAAATAAATTATGAGGCATTGGATGTGCATCGAGACACGCGTTCACCCATCATGAGGCAAGGTGTCACATTTTTGAATCACTCACAAGTGACTTGGAGGACAAGTGTGGTGTTGAAGACCACAAGATGTGTCTCGAGATAGGTGTGTATTTTGAGATGAGTGGCTCACATTCAAGCCAACCCAACTCATATATATATATGGGTCAAATGAATCAAAGTCCAAACTTATCTAATTGTGGTTTCATCAAAGTCAATGGGAAGAAAAACAAAAAAAAAATGGTTAGAAAGTTGTCTCGACTTCGATTTAGCCTAAAGTGCTACATTATTAAATGTTAGGGAAGTAAGAGGAGAACTCAGATGTTTGAGCGCGCATTTCGACTTGTCGATGGATCAGATAGACCAGGACAAGCATGTGAATTGTAAGTACAACTGTGAGAATTTTATATTTCATTTCATTCATCTTTATTGATTTATTGGTCTATTGGTAGACAGTACTACTTGAACTCGCACATCATGTTGTTCTTGTATCTATTCATGGATGAATATTGTGACATGATGCCTTGTGAATTGTTTCGTTGCTTCTGATTCCTACACTTGATGTCATTCTTGAACAAAATTGATAAAAAGCAAGCTAATGGAATAATGTGGATTTAAGTAGACTTGTATACGATTTTCTTTGGGCTTTCTAGCCTAACTTATCTTGGTATCCTAGAATTTTGGAGTTATTTTTCTTTGAAATTAAAGTAGGGATTATCTAGTGTCCATAGCACGAGAGATGCGCATTTCACGGGGACATGGGTCTATCGGGGTTTCGGCACTCACCACTACACTTGCGCGGCACTCGAGTTATGGGACTCGGGGTGGTTGGCAAGCATGAGATTGATTTTGTAAAGCGAAGAGCGCAGCTCCGTTATTTGTGTGAAATATGTTGAGCGTGACTCCATATAGTAGTCGGAAAGGTTAGGTGATAGTTCTCATCGCCAAGGCCAGGACGTATATCATCTCGAC